>OZ025275.1:2273807-2603807 GCA_964019165.1 Mastigias papua | reverse complement strand
CTGGGGGCTTATTTATTTTTGATGCTTTTTGAGTGGGGGCTTATTCGAGGGGGGCTTATTCGAGGGGGGGCTTATTCAAGGGGGGCTTATAAAATTATTTGACAAATGCCGTATAAAAAGCTCATTGTCAAAGCTCCTTTTCTCCATAATATTACAAGAACAGTATAAATTTGAGCACTAGTCTTTATGAAAGTCTTCATCATCATCAGGGGTGGGGGCTTATTCGAGGGGAGCTTATTAACAATTTGATGTTCTAGCATGGGGCTTATTCAAGGGGGGTGCTTATTCGAGGGGGGGCTAATTCAAGGATTTATGGTACTCATGTACTCATTTTTGTTGGAGGTTTTGTTTCTGAAGAATCCTACTGATATATTCTTGTTTGTAGACGATATGTGAATAAATGGAGAGCTAGGGGTATTGAAGTTATGTCATGGACGGTTAACAACCCATTGGAGAAGGAGTTCCACTTGCAGAACCTCAAGATTCCTGTAATTACAGATTCTCTTTTAAATTCGGAAGAGTGTCCTGAGCAAAAGTTCTAGTGACTGAGATCTAAATGTTAGCAGGAATGGTAGTTTATTAAAAACATAGATAGAGAAGCATGATGAGAAACACATTCATTGGCATGAAGATGCCAAAACTGGGGCTGTGGGGGTACCATATTTCTTAATTTATACAGAAGCTGTCAGTAAATTATTACTCTATCAGCAAATGTTTGTTTGTTGGTGAAAGGTGACAAAGCAATCATTGCTTGTCAGTAAATATGGCGCCATGTTCAAACCTATATGTAGTTTCCTGATGCTGTGCCCGCCCCTTGTGCTAAAGTCCTTTGGCACACCATTGCTCATTGGTGTGTTAAATTAGAAATTAGCATAGTTAATGCCATTGAGCATGCTTCCCATCTTGCTTCTCATGTTACTTTTTTCTAATCACTGATGTTTCAAAATGTAGTTCTATACAAACTATTGACTATAGACCTGCAGCTAAAATTCTATAGGATTTCTGAGTTTTAGAGCATTTGATAAATAGGCTCATTTACAAATTATGTGTTGGTTTTTGTATGATCATTACCCCCTCTGGAAAAACCCTTGTTGTTATAGTTCTGACTACTATCATTTCTCTTTCAAGCCCCCTTTCACTTAAGCCTCCCTCTCCAATAAGCCCCCATTTATAGAAAGAAAGATTTATTATGCCGCCCTTAAAATGTGAATAATGCCATACATAAATTATGTTCATAATGAGCTTAAAATCTGTGGTATCGATGATGTTCATTAGTACGGCAACAGGCCAATTCAAAATCAAGCTCAAAGATCTTTGTGCTGCAAATAGAAATGATAATAGCTGATGAAGATAACGATGTTATTGATGAAGATTCCTGAAATATACATATTATATCACTATAGAAAACCTGCTCATATTTCAGAAATTTATTAAGCCCTCCTCTCAAGTAGCCCCCTTCTCCAATAAGCCCCCTCCGTTTTGGATCGGTTTCATGTCATTTTTGTGGCATCATTCGCTACTCTATCAAGCTGCCATTTTGCCATACTCAATTAATGAACATCATTTCTGGCGGAACTGTATCATGTTGCATTTTGTAGGTTTTATCTAGTTAATATCTTTTTCCGTTTCGATTTATTTATTAGCTTTCTGGCTTGCCTCAATGCTTGTCGCTTCATTAATTGTGTATAGACCACGATTGCGCCCTCACAAACATTTGTGGATTTAATCTTGTCATCTAAATTTCAATAATATATGATGTATTCAATATCTGCGTTCGTATCGTGTATTTTTGCCTTTAAATTGAATTCTTTTGCTTAACAAGTCATAGAAAGTTCTTGTTCTGTTTAGGTAACAATTTTCAGTAATGGCTTTAGAGACAAAACAGAATGCCGCTCGACTTTCGGCCCTTCTTGTCAAGGGGAGTAGAATAGACATCTAAATCTCCCGTTTGCCTTAAAATTTAGCCATTTTTCCCATCTCCCACATGTGCTAAGTTTTATTCAATCTTCATTCTCACTGTTTTATTTATTCATACCTTTTTATTTATTTACATAGGCTTATTCTTATTTTGCCCCCACTCAAAGTGGAAATTTGTACCAACTTGACTGTTTGATTTGAATTTTTTGAAAAGGTAGCAAGGTTTACGAGTTTCATTATCTTTTCTTTTCAGGATAGATTACAATATTTCGTAACTTTATGAAATATTAAGATATTTTGTGTCGGTATACCTGTTCTATGCCTACTGAACATTGACCACAGACTAGGGTGTAAAAGTGATCCATGCATTTATTGGTGCTGCCAGTGATATTGCGGTGGCGCCTCAATAAAGTGCTTTGAAATCGAGGTTCAAAGACAACAAATCAAAATTAGAGAAGAGGAAAAGACGGAAGACAACAAAAGTAGAGAAGTTTAAGTCACTTTCTTGTTGCCTGGAGATATGGATGGAAAATACGTGCAATGACAGGTTGGTGTGAAATTTTTTCATTTTTGTTGCTTTCTGGAAGTCTCCAGCTGACTCATATGTGCTACTTCCAAGCAGTGTTTCCAAGTGGGAGAACTGGCATGAGGGTTCTGTGTCGAGTTGTCAAACTTAATGCTTTTTTATCGAGTATATGTCGACTGCCCTTCCCTCTTGAAAGCATTTATCTTCTTTGCTTAGCAAAGCGTCTTATCTGTCTTTCTGTAGACTTTGGTGAATTGGAAGCCTACCCAATGTTGCAATGCAAAACGGATCGTATTGAATAGTGACTTGTTTTTGCTGGAGGAAATGACGGCAGCTGTTGGTTTAAATGACTTTGACCCAAGTACAACTGGGCCTGGAATTATTTTTGACAACTCAGGGATTTCTATTGAGAATTCTGAAAAGAAAGATGATGATGTCATCAAATGTGGGTCTTTGTGGAAAAGAAACACTGGTATATCAACAGCTAGAGTTTCATCCCGAGGAAAGTATTTCGTGTTGACAAAAGCAGCCCTTGAATACTATAGGAATGAGAAATGTGTAAGTGAAGAGTACTACGTTATCTTTTAGATTTCTTATATAGAAACAAATAATAGATTAATAAACTATTAAATGGCATATGTATTACATAAAAGATTTAAGGCAAGAATGGTAACAAAGAAAGAGATCATTTATCTCTTCATTGAGAGATTAAGTAACCTTTGTTGACAAATCTGGTGTTGCAGGTGACAAGTCTGAGTTAAGATAAATTGGTGAAAAATTGATGTTAAAACTTTTCAACTCACACTCAAGTCATAGAAAAGTGGAAAGATTATTAGGCACATTGAAAGTCTGATGCAATTGGTAGTGACCCATACGTATGCTAAAATGCATAATGAAGCAACTTGCAATAAGGAATGGCCTTTCCTGGCAGTGCCCCTAAAAACATGTAAGGAGTTCAACATTTCAATAATCAAAATGTGAAACTAAAAGCACACCTTATACATAAGTGAAGGAAATTAATGGAAGTACCTTGAGCTTTAATAAAATTTGTTTTTGTGTGACAGAAAGTTATTTTCTAAATGCTAGTTACTTCCTTATCAAGTGTAATTATAGTTGCTTTATAGAGACATTTAATTTTCATTAGGACAAGCTTAAAGGAAGTTACCCACTGGCAAGTATATCAGGTGTTAGCTCTGTTGGTAGTGATGGGAGTACAATTAGAATTGAATTCCCAGAATCGGAACCACTTCTTTTGCAAGCAGGAGACAATTCCAATTGTAAACAATGGATAGAAGCAATTCATGAAGGTACAATTTCAATGTTATTATTTCATTTGTGTGTGATATGAATATTGCAAGTTTAGAAGGCCTTGATTTATTTCACATATATGCTCTAAGTCTTCTTGCTAGGCATTTATTTTCTTTTAAGCTCTCATGCAATTGTTTCTTCTGAAGAGGTAATCTCCCAAAAGTAAATTAGAGTACTTTGGGCAAGCATTTGTAGTTTTAAAGTTATGCATGTTGTCTCCAGTCTATATCATGTGTCATTGAATGACAAGCATTCTTTCATTAGATTTGTGTAGGTCTTGAGACATGGGATGATCCCTGTATATTTCTGTTTGCTGTTAGCTATGGGCAAGTAGCCAAATGGATAGAACATTTGACTGCTGAGTGGAATATTTATGGTTTGAGCTGACCCTCAGGTCTTAGTTAGGATGCCTGCTGACTGTTGACCTAGCAGTAAATGACTACTTGGTTAAAGGTGGCAATGAAAGGAGCTGGCCACCCTACCTCACTATGCCAATGGCTCAGGATAAATATCTTCACTAGCAGGCCTCCCCCAACTTACAGAATTGTGTATGGGACTAATCTTTACATTTTTATTAGAATGTAATAATTTTTTGACACAGGCATTCAAGGGTGGACATCATCACATGATTCTGAAACTGAGGAAGATGGTGTTGTTGAAGCCGATTCACAGGTTGGTAGTAGAAATTTTGAACAATCAACATGTTTTTTTTTTCCAGAAGCCTTTTACCATACATATTTCTTATAGAATTAATGTCTAACTTTTCACATCTATTGAGTCATTGCCAGGTTGAAAAATGAGTTAAACAGAGCATTATGTTAGTAGAGAATGTTTGGAAGACTTTTTGTTTTGTTATTTCCAGCTTCAATTTCCATCTCAATCAGTTCCAAAGAGACCAAAATCAGTTTCAGAAGGTACTATATTTATTGATTAAATTTGTTGATTCTACAAACCTGTGTTAATTTTGAAGTAGTTGTGGTGTATGCTGGCTGATATGTGCCTTTCTTTCTGTCTCACCAAAGATATGGCTGCGTTGAGTGGAGAATTTGCAATGATAAAATATTCAAGAGCTGGCACTGCATCTATTCCTCATGAGAGAGTCTTTAAACTGGACTCCCATAACCTGGTTTGTATCTGAACCATTTTTCTACTTATTTTTGTGCAACAATTGATGCAAGGGAGATTGGACACAGTATATTATAATATCCAAAGATACACATATCCTTTATTTGTTTTTATAGAGCTACAAAATTTCCAGATCATTTTTTTATCATGTGTTTGATTTTTGTTTAGCTAATTTTGTCGCAAGGCTATTTTGTTGTCTGCTGTTGAATATATCATTATTGACCTTGTTTCTTTGTTTTCTATTTTTCTCTTTGTTGATGCAATTTCTTTTCATTTCTTTCTTTTCAATTGTCTCTTTTTGCAATATGTTTTTGCACTGTTATACTTCAGTATTCTACCCATCAGTAATAGTCTTTTTTCCATTTTGACAATTTTTAACTTTGTTGATATCTACCTGTAATACACCTTGAGATTGAACTCTAGACCAATTAATATGCTAATACAAATTTTTGTATTTGAAGTTTTCGTTCACTTGAACAGTTTGCAGTTAAAGTTATTGTCTCATGTGGTTACTTTGCTAGTTATTATTTTTCCTGTTCTTTGGTAAGGCATAATTATGAATTTATAACTTTTAGCAAATCATGTGGCGAAAAGCAAGGAAAGGATATTCTTATAAATCAGCATGTATGTATGACCATAATTACAAATTACTGGTAAAAACAGCTTTTTCTGCTCAATTACCTGAGAGGAAATTTCTAGTTACACTTCTGCCTGCTTCTTGGTTCAGCTGTCAATATAGATCCCATCTCTTAAGCATGGATATTTCAAAGCATAGTTTCTATCTTTATTCTGACTTAAAATGAATCGTTCTTGCTGGCACATCAGTGCCATACCTTCTCATGGAATGAGTTAGTCTGTCAGGTGTTTGCTTGGGAGTTTCCACACTGGGTACAAAAGTATTTTCGTTTAGTGTTTGTTTCATCTTTTCATGTCAAGAGCTACAATTCGCTATATTTAATGGCAAGCAGCGTTTTCCTGGGGCGGTTTAGTTCTTACAGTAATGGTAAGTTTTTAGTTTCCAGCTGCTTTTTCTATGCAGAGTTCAGAAAAAGTCATGGTTCCACGGCTCTGAATCGGAGGAAAATTTTGCTCTTTATGACGTATTTGAGGAAGGTTTTGAAATTTGTATCAACAATCCAGTTTCAGCAAAGTTTTTATATAAACCGACATCGACTGTGAAGGGCATAGGCCACTTACAGTAAAAAGCTTCCGTGACATACACAATGCAGAGTTCAAAAACTTTGGGGGAAGGTTAGGCATTTTTCTGGACTCTGTTTCTGTGGTAATACGCCTGCATTGATCTTTTTTAAAGTGGAACTGAAGAAAGTCATTGAAGTGCGTTGCGGTCAGCAGACCCGGAACTTTTATCAGTTTCCATATTTGGAAGTCGAGAAGCAGTCCTTTAGTTTGATGTTTCAAAGAGAGCAAGGTGAGAATCTTAGAGAGTCATAGTCTCTTGTTCTCGGACTCTGGTTTACTTGCAACACTGTAGCTATCAAGCTTTTGGGTTCTTTTGACCTATTTTAAATTGAATTTCTTCTTTCACTATGTCCAACTTTCTTTCGAATACGAGAATACTCTTTGAATAGAATGAAGTCACATTGATTATGAAAGCTAGTGAACAGAAGGAAGCAGCATTTGTTCGATTAGTAGGCCCTAATTTTTCAGGATTAAGCAGCATTACTTTTTGTTCTGATTTTTGCTATAAGTACATGCACTTCCATTTCTCTCAATTGCAAAATGCCAACATTTCCTTGCTGAGTTTCATGAATTTGTTTTTTCCTTCTCTGTAGGAGAGTGGAGCTCACTGATGTCGCTTGATTTGATCTGTGATTCTATGCTAGCTGCTCAGGCTTGGAAACGAGGAGTAGTTATTTTATTTTGAAATGCTCTTTTTAATTTTCAGCAAATTTCTTATTATCTAAAAGGTTTCGACATTTCTTTTGATCAATAGATGGAGATCAGCCTATCTAAGCCAATTAATAGTCTATATTCATGAGGTTAGAATGTCCTGTGAAAACATGCGCTATGCGCCCCCCCCCTGGTGGGTGTAGTCTCAGTCCACTTTACGCCAGGCATAGCCGCCGAATGTTTGAGAGTTTTGCTCTAGTCTATTTTCTCCCAACCGAATTGACCAATCATCATGCAGAATGCTCACCAAAGATGCGTTCCATAACTAGATTTAGGTCCATTTTGCATGATGATTGGTCAATTAGTCTGGGAGAATATAGGCCACTCTACACTACTGAGTAGCTTATGCTGCATGCTCAAGGCTATTCGTAAAGCACGCGATTCCCACTCTGTCATAGCATGTTATTTTATATCACATGTGAAATAATTTATGATAAATTATACAGTGCAGTAGATATACCCTTCTGCATGCGTAAATTATGACATATTATGCATTGAAATGTCTTATGATGTATTCTATATTTCCTTAGAACTGCGATGCAAGATAGATTGATTGATTGAGCTTCCATAGCATTCTCGTTTCTCTCTCTTCTTCATAGCTTAAAGCTCTTATATATGGTGATGAGAGTGAGCAGCCACTGAGAGATTGTTACAAGCATCAAGACCCAGCGATATTGTATCCTTTAGTTAGTCCATCTTTTTATCAATAGCCTGTCTTGTTCGCATAACTGACGCCACTGTTCAACTTTAGATCACTATAGGCAAAATGCCCCTGAATCCACGCATGGTATTGTATGTATATAACTGTACTCTCGGACGGAATTTAAAAGTAATTACTGCCTCTCTACTTGCAGCTTTTTAATTTTTCCACCTTGACTTCTCTGGAAGATATTTGCGTCGTGTTTGGTCAACCATGGAGGATAACGGCCATATTACATACGAAGATGCTTACAGTTTCGTCCAAAGTCTCTCTCCAGATGTTAATAAGCGTCAACTAAAGAATTTTATCAGGGTAAATACTTGTTTTTGGTTGCATAGCAGACCTTAATGCAGATGATACTAACGGCAGAATGGTTTTGTTCTTTTTACTATATCCCTTTTTGATTCTACTTAGAGTAATAAGTTGTTGCTAATACCACTTGGTGAAAGGCCTCCATTTGAAGTATTAATCGTTGTTTTTCAGAATATTTCACGTACACAGCGTGGGTCTTCAAGATCATCGAATTCACTGAACTGGGACTGTTTTCTGGTGCTTTTTGATTCCCTTATAGACTTGCCAAGAGTAAGTAACAAGGCAATTGCCCTTTAGTCGACATTTGTAAACTAATTTCACAAAGTTGTGAATTCTCTCATTTCAGAATCTCTTAATTCTCTCTTTCTGACTTTAGCACGAAAAAGCGGGAACATTCTTTTAGCATACTGAAAGCTTTTTTCGTCCGACCCTCGTCAGAGTATGAAACGTCGGATAGCGACCGAAAGGTGAACCGAAATATATAGCCAGATGCGGGTGCACGTGATATGATGAATAATGCTTTCTGACTTTCGGAAGGTGTGATTTTTTCAGCGAATATTAGTAACATTAATTGCCGTTTTGTAGTGCACCGTGAAAAACTCCTAAGAAACTTCTCCTTTTTTGTAACATGTTTGTCCCTTGAATTATAGGTTCATGAAGTTTATAAGAAATACTTAAAGATGTTTCCTGACCTGGGTCTCACACCCCAAGAGTTTAGGAGTTTTCTAGAAGTTGAGCAAAAGGTAAACATTTTTGTTATTTGACATCAAATGAAGAATTCTCATATCAATAGTGATCGTTCAATTTCATCCCAGTCTAAGGCTGCAAGTCTTTTGAATACTTTGCCTATACTCTTTCCAATGATTTCGTTAGCTTGTTCTGAAGAGGTGTGATCCTTGAAATTTGATCGCCATAACGGTTTTCTACTACTATTGGTAGAAATCTGACCAGCTCTTCAAATTTTGCTAATCTCAGAGCTTCGCTCCGAACCCATTTGGCTTTTAATGTCATTTGATTTCCCCAACAAATTCCTCGCTCTTGGTCAGTCCTGTGTTCTTGAAACTGATTTAACAGTTATCTACCATTTGTTTTGTCAAAGGAGAAGAACATCTCGCTAAAGTCATGCGTGGACCTCATAGAGTATCACGACAAGCCACATTGTTTCTACAAAATCATTTGTGCCAGAGGTGACCCATCTGCCTTTCAGAATAGTCGCCGCCTTCTTTCTTACCATGGTTTCCTCAGGTATGTTGAAGCATCGCAATATGTCCCTGAGCAATTGGCATATGGGCTATAAATTTAGGGGGGCTGCAAACTGTCTGCCCTAATCACTCATTTGTTGACTTAATGAGTTGTTGTCCAGCCTTATTGAACTACACCTATTTTCTGGAAGAACTATACTTCTTTCTCAAGAAATTCCCCGAATGAAATGGATTTCTGCCCAACTGGGGAACTGCAGCCCCACAGCTGCCCCACCTCCTACACTTATGGGTGAATGCAGAGTTTATTCGAAGCCACCTGTTTTATTTTTATAGCCATTTAAGAGACTAAAATTGAAAATGGGAATTTAGAAGAGAATTACATTAATTTCTATCAATAATGAGATAAATCTTCACGTCTTATTCCAATGTCACTCAATCAATTTTGAAACTTTGACCAAGAAGGCATGTGCTCCATGGATAGGTTGTGGGGCTACGAATTCTGTTGTCCTATTAGCTTCTGTAAAATGTTCTTTAAGAAAGGTTATAGGACACATTGATCGCCGAGCTTTTCAAGAGAATGGTTTGTCTTGCTTCCCTCCCATTATCATGTCATTATTTTGAACGTTATAAATGTAGCCTAAGGTCTCGTGAGGTCTTTTTCAGCTGACACCTTTAGGAGTATGAAATTGGCTACTCCTGTTTCGACAATCCTCTTAAAAAATAGTTGGAACACTTTATAAATTTTCACAGAATTTTTCCCTTCCTCCACCCCCCACCCCCTCTTATACAGTGTTGATCTACGAAGATGTTGTTCTGCCTTGACGGTACCTTTAACTGCTGACTGGTAGAAGCTCATTTCCTACGTAGAAATCAACAGTATTCATGGGGGGAGGGGGGAGGGGGGAGGGGAAAAAGGAACAGGGGAGTACAACTATTCTGCCTGACAAGATTATTTGCTGCGTCGATTGACTATTTCGGTGCAATATTGTTCACGCTCGTTTTTCATGATTTGCGCAGTTAGATTCGCAGCTGGATATTATAGATTTTGTTAGACTCATCTGTATCATCAAGCTTACCTAGAAGTATCAGCTGAAAACGTTTTCTTGGAAATTTTGATCATCGTGCCTTTTTTCAAAGCAATTTTTTGTACCATAACCAAATTGCCATATCATTTCAAAGGGAAATACTAATTTGTTGATGATACCTGTTTTTGCAGCTTTCTTAGAAGTAGTGACAATGCTGCCTTCAATTTTAATCACCTCCAAGTGCATCAGGTACGTATGCTTTTTTTGAGCTGAGAATTTCCATCAGCAGTAAGGGGAATAGCTATCTTTAATAATTTTATATAATTTTATATCGAATAATATTCGCTGAGTTGAATGTTAATTCCTTTCTCCTCATCTCCATAACGCCCCATCCAGATTATTGCAACAACCCCGGATATTTAATCTCAGACTTTCTGCAGACCCCCCCCCCCCGCACTCCCTTCTATTCCGAATTTGAGAGTAGGTGCTTCTTTACAGGGCTTTATAACTAGTAGAACTATAGCGGTGATCTTGCTAAAGTTTTCTTCATTACTGTAGCCGATCTAGCTGAAATGTTCGTGTTAGTTTGAAGATGATATTCTGTGATAAGTAGGAAAAGGTTTGTTCACAGTGAAGAACTTAACTGCGTTACATCAAAGGCAGGAGGCACGTCAATAGTGGGAAAGTATTTTACGTAAGGTGCAACGTATGACTTAGATTTTTAGGAGTTTCTTTCAGGTCATTTGGAGTACCTTTAGAAATATCTTCGCCAAAATAGCTTTGAACTCTGTTATATTCTTTGTTTCATTATTTTCCTAGGATATGGACCTACCGCTATCTGATTATTTCATTAATTCCTCCCACAACACATATTTGACTGCGCACCAGCTGAAAGGTCTCTCAAGCTGCGAAGCTTACGTCCACGTTCTGCAACAGGGCGGCAGGTGCTTGGAAGTTGACTGCTGGGATGGTCCAGGTGTGTAGCAACATGATTTAGGTTACATTTTGATAACCACTCCCACACCCGCCCTCTCCCAGTAGCTACGCTTTTGCGTATGCACATAACGTGTATTGTTATATCAGAGTATTTTCTTGAATTCTTGCCAAAAATTTGCTTCTACAACAAGTACAAAGAACAACTACAAAGAAAGAGGTCATTGTTGTTTCATAGAGAAATTGATTATTCCATATTCATTGACAGACCCTGTGGTACGTGACAGCTAAGAAGACGAATTCATACCAGGATATGACAAGGCCGGGGGGACTAGTTCAACTTTGACGTTTCGATTCAAACTTGATTAAATATCAGTACAGAACGGAGAGACTAAAACGGTCTTAAATACTATAGATAACAGTGGGGTCGAAAATCATGTGATATGGTTTAAGATCTACTATGAGGCAATGCAGACAGTAACTTGTCTTTTTCCTGGCATATTCCTCTGGTGGATCGGAGCATAAACCTCAGCTCTGAGTGGCCTATATAATTACTTCATCATCACTGATATTTAAAATATATGTATTAGAAGAAAGCCAGCATAGAATCATATTCGAGTGCTAAGGCAGTTTTGGTATTTTTACTAATAGAATTATGTGCATAGATATTGTCATCTATGTTTGGCTCTGAAAATCTAATAAAGGTACGAACTTAACGGTGGTAAAGAGTTAATAATGATACGGATGTAGGTCTAATTCATATGTAGTTGTGGATGTTATATGTTTATTGTCTTATTTCAAAAGTCCTGTTTTTATTCTTAGATGAGCCGATCGTTACACATGGCCTTACACTGACAACAAAGATACGGTTTAGAGACGTAATAAAGATCATCAAGGTAGCATTTTGTTTGCAATTTTATTTTCTCTTGGTTTCCCGTGAAGTTTGGAAATTTTGTGTAGCGATTAAGGATCAAAACTTGGAGGATAATTATTTTGATCTTCACTGTCATTATTTCCCAAGCATGTTAAGGTTGAAAACTAGACTTTGCATGCTTGGGGTGATGATGTTTCCATTATATAGGAGAATGATATTGTTGAAAAGACCAATTGACTAAGTCATGTTTAGTTTAACATTTCGAAGCACTATGGTTCTTCATCTTCAGAATGTAGACTATGGAAAGCATGAGGATGAAATTGCCCTTACATTCATAAAGATAAAAACAACAAATGAAATGTTCATGGATGAAATACTTAAATGAAAAGTACATTAGGGCGCATGCCCAAAGGAATACTTAGACAGATCCAAGGGAAAAGAGGAATTCTAGAAGTTAAATGAAAGCATCGCTTATATGTTCCGAATGATAATATCTGCTGAATTTTCACAAAACAACTTCGAGATTTTTGTTTGATTTTTGGGCTTGATTTCTATACGATCTTTATGGTCGTTTAGATTGTTGTGAAATATCCTTGCGATCTCAGCGATACAAGCAATCTTGTGGAAACATGTGATCGTTTGTGCATGTTTACATGTGGTTGCTGGAATCGCTGGAGTGATCACAGCTACCCAAACGATCTTAAAGATCACATGAAAACCAGGTTTTCGTTGAGTTTTTGGTTAAAAAGGTGATATTAGTAATTTGAGTCTAGAAGATATTTTCTAAGTATGCAAGAAGTATTTACCAAACTTAAGAGCAAGCAAATAGCGAGCATATAGCAAATACAGTAGGTAGAGTAAATAGATGTTATCTAGGTTAGTTATCTGCTAAAATTTAATGCCACGTGTTGTCAACTGAGTCAAATTTAAGGATATGAAAGGGCGTGAGCAAGCGAAGAAACGAAAAATGTGTTAGGTAATCATTTTATCACACAGATCGTTCTCTTTCTTATGTTCTCTCCTCTTCTGTTTTCGTACAGGAATATGCATTCGAGACTAATCCATACCCGGTTATTTTGTCGCTAGAAAACCATTGCTCAGAAGAACAGCAAGTAAGTCTCTTTGTGTGTATGGTATAAGTCCATAGTTTGTGTCTACCGTCGTTGTTGATCTTTATTTACGATCATTGTATTCATTGGAAAAAGTTGCAGAGAATTGCCAACTGGGAGGGGGTGTGGGGGATCACTTCCCCCAATGTCTATGAGGTTTGTTAAAAATTTGGTCATGCCGCATGGAATTTAGTGTGCATTGGGGTTTTGACCAGATTTCAGCCTATAGTTCACCTTTAATGTCGACCATGATGGTTGGTTATAGCCCACTCCCTTTTGTGATATTGCAAATACAATGCTGTTGCTAGCGACTGTCATCTTTGTTTCCTTGTGTTCTGGGCAATAGAAAGTTGGTCAAAAAGATTGTTGGTCATTTTTCTGAATGCTCCTCCCTCCAAGGGAATTTGTCCAAGCTCATCGCTGAAAAGTTATCATGTGAACACCCGCATATGGGTAGTGTCTTACTTGCTCTGTAAGAAGGAGAAGGACTTAAGTAGTTTTGAACTGTCGAAATCTTTAAGACGTTTTATTGTTGATGATATTATGGCTTGGCTGACGTGCCATTTGCCTTCTGCAGGAGTTTAGTCAAGAATAAATTTTCTTTAGCAGTTTCATCGCTTATTTTCTTACGTTTCAATATTAGTTGTCGTACGCATCAAAAGAATGAAAATGGCCTTTATTGCTTTCAATTTGGTTACAAAAGGCTTGCACACAAATAGCAGTTGAATTGATAGCTAGCTGATGTCTAACATTAAACGTAGCAAAAGGAGATTAATAGAATAGATGGTCAGAAGTATATTTGCAATGTTTCAGAGTAGTCAAAGAAATTACTGGTATTTACATTGAATAAATGTTTCTTTCTCTCTCTATTTAATAACCCAGTCCTTGCTACCAGACGCCTACGTAAACTCAAACTGCATTACTTTGAGTTTCATGAAGATTGGTCTTTCGACCTCTTGAGTTAACTGGCTGGATGTGGCTTGCGTGTCCTAGAAATGTTAATAACTGTTTTTGCTTTTTTACATAGGGTGCCATGGCAAATATGTTTGTTGCAGAGTTTGATGATTTACTTGCAGTTGAAGACCTCTCTGAAAATAACATCTTACCTTCACCAAACAAGTTGTTGCGGAAGATCATTCTAAAGGGAAGAGCAACACCGAAAAAGAAGGTAGTCTACACATTTTCATATTCTTGAACCTTTAAGTGATATTTGCATCGTCTCGATAAAATAACTCAACGAAAGGTGATTGATCACTGAATGAAAATACGGTCTGTTCATCTTTGAAGATCATACATTTATGGAGAATTCAGCTCTCTTTGCAATCAACTGCTGTCTTTGATGACTGGAATCTTAGATCTTAGTCTTAATTCCGCTTAAGCTAGAACTACCACAGGACATTCAATTTCGTGTACACTCATCTGATTTCATCCGCTCGAACATCATATCAATTGTATGCGAGGTCAGCCTTAAGGGATTTAAACCCCTAGCAAATACTGAGATAATGATACTAGCTCATAAATATGGCTTCTGCTTACGTAGTTTGCTATAGTGAGACTGCTGGTTCTAATCTGAATATCTTATGAAAGGAGCGTCGAAACTGATAAATATGTTACAGAAACTGTTTTTACCTCCAGAAGTTCGCTCCATAACTGAGCTCGTATTCTTGGCCCTAATACAAGGACGTCTGCAGCACATGGGTAATGAGAAGATCGCCTCCTTAAGGGGGTGAGATGTGCTCACTTGAGTAGTTCTGTTCATTACGAGCATAAAACTTTGCAATATTTTTTCGTAGCTTCATTTATGAACTGAAAACTTCCAAGTATTGAAAGTAGAGCTTCAGTGAAAATTCGTATGGCAGCAGTCAGTGTCATGATTAATTTTACCCTAACATGCTCTTAGATATGAAACCTATCCAAGAAAATTATATCCGATTGTATGGGATATGACACTATTATCACATCTTTGATGCCATGTAAGCAAAGTTTACCCCCTTGCCCTTTTCCTGCTCAGTAACCCCTGTCTTGATGATTTATTTATTCTATTACAAGCCACACCCAATCCGATTAGAATTCATTTTCTGGCATGTTTTGCTGTGGCTTGCAAAGCATAACTTCAGAGTCAGGTGTCTATATGTTTTTGCATCCATCTTTCTTTCGCTTGGTTTGTAGTTACAGCTTATAATTGAGGATGGCTCATATTTTCTGTGAAACTCCTTGCTGTAGCCTATACTCGAAGTGGCTTGTAAACAGGGGGGGGGGGGGTGTTTACAGTATACGCTTTTTTATAAGAAACAAGCTTTCTCCCTTCATCCTGGATGTTTCTTAATATTTTTTCAAATCCAGCTTTAAATGTTTTTAAGTGTTTCTTAATATTCTTGAAATATCCTATAACAACAAGGGAACTGTGAAGCGAGAAATAGAATTTTAGTTGGAAACATTTGAGAGACGGATGTAGTTTGTATTTTGTTTCCAGTTTATCGAAAATACTCACGTATAAACAGATTTCTCAAGTTTACTTTTGAAGCTCACCCTACCAGTGTTGCTTAAATATTTCTTAATTTTGCCTAAATTTGGTCTCATGTTTCTTGTAAATTTGTTTCTTACAAAAAGCGCGCGTACCCAGATGTATAAGGTAATAATATCAGATGATTTAAATCTCATGGATGTCTTGCTGCCTTTTGGCGCTTGATAGTATGTGCTTCCAATATTCCTGAAGCTTTTTGAACACAATTAAATTATTTCAAAGACTTTTAGTTTGCCAATGGTACTTCAGTCCCTTGAAGCTGTTTTTTGATAGAATATTTTAAAGTTATTGACAAGCCTTACTAATCTTTCAGCTAAATTTTATATCATGTTAACTTGCAGGCGAGAGCTTTCAGATCTTCGTCTAACAGACATGTAAGTTATACTTGTCCTGTTTTAGTTAGCAATTGTTTTGTATGAATTTATGCGTGATTTTTACTCTTTTTCACTTCATAGGATTATTGTATTTTACGTTTTGTTGTGTTTCAATATTGAGGAGAAAGTCCATTCTTAGAAATTATCAGAGAAGGGCTGAAGCTCCCTGCCTTCCCCAATTCCATGGTGCCTGCATTTAGGTACTTCTCAGTACCAATCCACACACAGGAGGATTCGTTTAGAACGTGCAGCTTTGAATTGCATACTTTGATTTCAATTGCTTTGCCTTTTCCGCCTGATGTCCTAGCAAAGTTCTTATAAACAGGTTCATTCTTTATCTGCTGAGAAACAACATTCTTTGTCCACCGATAAATAAATTCAGCCTAGTTGCCAATCAGTCCCTTTCATGGATGCTCTCAAGAATACATATATCACTATACTAGACAGGATCTACGGATTGAGATTAGTGTTTGGAACCTGTACGCTGATTACTGGAACTCCCTCATTGCATAGGAGCATAAATAGGCTTTTTTCAAAATCGCAGGCTATTTTCGGGGTTTATGGTATTTCATAAAATTGTTTTCACTCTCTTGTTCTTGTCTCATAGTTTCATACACCAGCTAAAAGCGGATTCAGATCTTGGTCTCAGGTAAGCAGTTCTCATCTCTCTTCAACCACATTTTTACCTAAGGCAGTCAAAGAGATTCTATTACATGTTAAGAGTTTTATTAATGCTGGTTTATCAAGTCTGTAGGATAATGCAGCTTATTTCTGCAGTGACTTTGGAGTATTAAGGATTCTGTCGATAAACACATGAGATTATTAGCTTCCCTGAGTTACCTACTAGTTTTTGAATAATGTATTTTGGAGAAGTGATGAAATAATGCTAAAAAATTTCATTTTAAGTCATTTTGAGTCAGTGTAGAATCTGTGAATGAAAGACATAATAGTTAAGACGATCAGGACGCTGGAATAGATGTTTGCCATTTTTGTAGATGTTTGCCATTTTTGTTTGTATTACAAATGAGATAGAATTATTATATACTGTCTTGCACCATTTATTGTGCAATCATTTGTTTGTGTCCGATGTTTATATTGGATTTTGAGCGCGGTCTGCATATAGTATAATAGTCTTTTGGTACTGCAGAATCTCACTATTGCACAAAAAAGTGGGAGCCCTTTCTAACTTACATTTTCAAACATTGTTTACTATGCTAACAGATATTCTTATCTTTTTGTGCAATAGCATGTAATTTTTAAAATTCAGCACCATTTCTACGTAAATGACTGCCCTAATATGTTTAAAGAACGTGTTACTAATTTAACTGTCAATCTGAGCTATTGTCCTTACAAAACCAAACTTTAAACTTGGACCTCTTGGTGCATGGCTCAAGAATAATTGACTACCCCAAACAATAGCCAAGGTGCAGTCAAGACTTTTTCCCAAAGAACAAATGTATCTTTCAACAGATCTGACCGCGTGAATTTTCATATGAGTCATAAGACAGTAGCAACCATTCATAGCTCGTATGATAATGATTAGTCATAAAATATTGAATCTTTCGTTACCTCTGAATTGAAATATTTACTTTAGATCTCGATACAATCACAAGTCTCGGTGCCATCGAAGATCAGTCTTCGTCAGTCTTACAGCACAGATACCATCGATAGCGTTTCTCAAGAGGTGACTCACTTAATCTATATTTGATTTCATGCATATGATGTATGTTTAAAGTTATCATTTTTATCCCTCCTGTGCTTGGACCCTATAGATTTAGCTTCACTTGAACTTTTTTGAGATGAGAATGCAGGTTCTCATTCTAGAGAGACAGTACCCAGAAAAATTGCCTTATTTACCTCATCGTCCTTCTATTTTGGGCTCCAGATTTGATGTTAACATCAATAGTAACACTGATAGGGTAGAAATGATGCACCTTCTTATGCTACACTAGAGAACTGATAATAGTAATAATAATAGCTAATGTTTAAAATGGGTAGCCTGTACTAATCGAGCTAAAGTTCAATTTTTTACAACAGGGCCCACTATAAATAGAAATTGGTTGTCAGTTAAAATATTGAATTATAATAAAAAGAATCGTAAGAACCACTAACTACAATAAATATGGATTAAAAGTCATGGACATAAAAGTCAAATTAAAGTGCTGTTTTGAAAAGTAGCAAACTGTTCAGCTTTGTTGTTGATGCTGGTAAAGCATTCCATATTTCATTGGCCCTTGCTTTGAACTGATAGTTTTTTTTATTGTGAAGGAGTTTTGACCACTTTGACGTTGAGCATGTTTCATTTTAGGATACCTTATCTTTGAATGCCGAAGACGTAAGTCATGATATTTACTTTAGTATAAAATTTTGTGATATAGAAAACACTAAAATTAGCTTAAATCTCATTTATCTTTGTGTTTATAGAAGAAAGCTTTCTGACCCAGCCTAGCTATCGGTAAATTCATGTAATTCATTATTGCATACTATCAACTTTCACAGGTTGATGTATAAAGTTACTGAGAGTCTTTCTGCTTACCGTTTTGAAATATTAACTGAATTTGCTTTTTTCAGATCCAAGTACCTCTTGGAAGCTCGATGAGCAGACTTATCGTGTATTGCCGAGCTGTTCCTTATAAAAGACACGAATTCAATGAAAATTGTTGCGAAATGCATTCATTTAGCGAGAATGCTTTTAATGACCTACTTGAGCGTTCCCCTGAAGGTTTGCATCTGATGTTGTTACAGTCTAGTTATGCCTACATTGTATTGACCTTCCTCATGCTTTGTTGCGGGGGTCAAAACCTGGATTACAGATTTTACCTGATTCGGAAGTCATGTGGATTGAACCCTCATGCCATTGAGGTTATTGTTTGCAAAATGGATTTCTAAAGGTATATGCAAACCTTCAAATCCTGAACGTTTCCGTGTCCTCTGTTTCAGACTTTATCAGTGTCTATTCGTGCTTCTCACTTACAATGGGCGAAACCTTGATGGTCACATTCTGACAAAGAGAATACTGGATGTCATGACTTGAAAAATTAACTTGAAATAGAGTTTTTGTTGTATAAAGAGTGCTTTTTAGATGAATGTTCATTCTTGATTTTTCTTTAGATTTGCTATATATTTCAAGAAAAAAGCTGATTAGGACCTACCCTAAAGGCTCAAGAGTGGAGTCCTCCAATTTCAATCCAATGCCCATGTGGAAACTTGGGGTTCACATGGCATCCCTCAATTTTCAGAAGCCTGGTAATTCAATTCATTTCATTTTCATTCTTGCAATCGTATCATCGTTATGTTGAAAGTACATAGCTTAATAGGAATCAAATTTGTAGCAATATATAATATCTAAGTTAGGATATTTTTCATATGTTGTTTCGTATTACTCACTGAAAACACACTATTGCTTGTCATTTGACAATCACATGTAGAAAATCCCTCTCTATATTGGAATTATTAAGTGTATTATGATTCTAGTAACTTTGAATCATATCGATATGATATTGACTCAAAGATACAACTCTGGTTTTGTTGTAAGTTCTAGAAAGGTCAACAAAACTCCGCTTTCAACTAATTTAGCATTTAGCAGTAGACAGGACATATCCTCTCTTTGAGGAATAGAAGCAGAGGATCTAAGCTGTTGATAATAATTTATTGACGCTTTAGTTTTCAAATTATTCATTGTTATAGAGTAATACACCTCATCAATTTGGCGGTACGCAACTGGCTAACTTGGTAAAATCTAAGTAAATTCAAAAACTGATTATGTCAGTTGTAAAAGCGGGGCAATATACACAATGCAGGACAGCATACAGCGTATGCAGCCACACCCTGAAAGGATATGCCAATGATGATAATGATTATCATTGATTACTGCTTTTAAATCTCTAGATGCTGGTATGCATATTAACCAGGGCTTCTTCCGCACAAATGGTGGCTGTGGATATGTATTGAAACCTCCGAAATTGCGAAGGAATGGTAGGCTGCCTTCTATCTTCACGATGCTTGTTTTATTTCCATGCAGTAAATCCTTTGATGGCATTATATCATTATGCTCTCCTAGTGCATTCCTAAATGATGTATGTATGTATTATGAATATTTTAAAAGGGTATGTACATTTCAGTTTAATATAAAATTGCTATCAACATGTGTCCTTTTAGACCTAATTAAGAAAATATAAATACATTAACAAATGAATAAGCAAATAAGTTAAGATATACTTATAATTCAATCAAGCCTATAGATGTCCTGCAATCAAGATTTACTTGAAAAATATTAATTTACTCTGCTCTCAAAATCATCTGCACTTTCTCTGATATCTTTAGGGAGTGAGTTATCAGAGAAAGTGCAGATGATTTTGAGAACAAAGTAAATATTGATTCTTTAGGTCCATTTTGGTCTGTTTAGGTTTGTTGGTGCATTTGATTGATATATCGATACTGTACATTCCTTCATATAGGAGCCTACTTTTTTGAGGCTTAGGCTGAGTTAGGGTCGTATTTAGAAGTTATTTGGATTATTGTTAGAGTGTGTTAGAGAAGTTCTTTATCAAAGTTTCTTTTCATTAAACTTTTATGAAAATGAAAAATACGAATTTTTACAGCATGTTTTTCAAACTTTTGTAAGTTTCAATGATAATGTCAGATTTACCTTTCTTTGAAATATACGAAGTCCTGGACATTCAGAACTGAAACTTTTCGTAATAATTTTCATCTTTGAGAATCTCGAATTTTCAAGCATCAACAATAAACTTTATTGTCTTGAGATGAGAACCTATTCTTTTATCAAGCTGGGACGTTTCTTATTTAAAAGGCGCATTATTCAGGAAAAAAGCAGCTTGTGGGTTCTTGTTTTTGCAGGCCCTTATCTGCGAGGATTATACTGTAGATAGTGAGGTTGGTTTCAGATATAAAACTGTAGAATTGTCTTGAATGTGAAAAGTCATATTCTTCTTTTGGTAGTTTGATCAGCTCAGCTGTAATTTGTTATGGCTGGAAGTTATTAGCTTGTTTTTTTAAGTAAAACTGTCATATTCTTGATTAGTTGCTGGGGAATTTTCAAGTAATATAAGCAGAAGCTCTTCGAAGCATATGGTTGTCAAAATAAAGGTATCCATCTTTACTATATTCATTCGATAATTTTCTTCTTTATTTCTCGTTTTTATCGGGCACCAATGCGTAAGTTTGCCAGATACGTTCTTTTGTGTATTTTGATGTAAATGTTATGAATTTGTTTTTCCTTTAGGTACTGAATGGCCACTTTGTAGATATGGATGTAATTGGAAGGTCGCCGGTCAGCTTGGAAATAGAAGCTGTTGGATCAGACGTGAGAAATGCAAGTTTCACGACTGAGGTGTGGATTCAAGTTTTTTTGCATTCCATCGGCAGACTCGTTACATTGATTCCGGCAGACTACAATCAACTCTAAGAATCTCCGTGATGGTGAGGGATATCATTTTGCCACCCATGGGAAACAAGAGCTGCCACGCCCCGCGCTCTTTGACGTGCTTATCTTATTATTGCCAATATCGATAATAGAACTTCTACCCATGAATAAATTAAATGTTGAAGCTGTGTGTATTACAATCCTCATTCCATGTGATATTTTGATTACAGGCAGCTTCTAAATGCTATAACCCACAATGGAAGGATTCTGAGCATTCACTTGTCTTGACAAATCCAGAATTGGTAATTTTCAGTTTTGGTTTGTTAGTTTCTTTATTCTTTACTAATAGAAATCATGAAACAGTGTTGTTTTTAAAGTCATTTTTGCATTAACATAGGTTGGGTTTTAAGCTTCAAGACAATATACTGTCTAGATGTGTATGAAGGAAGTTATGGGAGTACCGGTTAAATATGTTTGTGTCGGTGTAGTAATTGTCATAGGAGATTGGGAATATGGGGAATGCAGCCCCCCTAATTGGGTGGAAGCCCATTGAGTTCGGGTAATTTCTTTAGAAGAAACCAAACGGTTTTCCCGAAAATAGCTCATATAATAGCAGAATTCCATGCAGTTCTGACAAACTTGAAGGGTACCATGCCACCCAGCAGATTGGTACATGCTAAGCTCATTAACTGTGCCCCCCTAAGAAAGTCACGGTATGGGCCTGCTTCTTGTCATAGACAGTTTGCAGCCCCTCTATTTTTCAAATTCGTCAGTGTTCATGGTACTCAAGCATTCCTGTGTTTGATGTCCGCTCTGAGTTTTATATAATGAATTGAAGAAGTTCGTATTTTCTGGATAGCTTCATATCTTCCAGATGTGATGACCCTGATGATACGAGTGGTTTTGAATAGTTATCTCAGACGCATAAGTCCACCCTGAATTAGACTCCTCTAATTGCTGTCTCTCACTTTCATGCATGTTTCTTTTGGTTTTAGTGTGTTCTGTACTTCAAGTTATACAGTGTCCATAGATCGTCGCGTTTGGTCTTACAAAATGCCATACCTGTCTCTAGTCTAAAGCAAGGTTAGTCTCTTTATATATATATATACATACATATATCATATATATTTATATATATTTATATAAATATATATTTATATATATACTGAAGATTAAAGAGGCTCTGCATATTATGTGGGAGGGACCCAGCCTTAATAAACAGGTTCAGCACTATAATTTCTCATTAGCTTTCTAACTCTTGTGTAACGGTTCTTGTTCTCTTCTTTTTTCGAATAGTTTTTTCGCTTGATCTTCGATTGACTTTACAACGTATGTTCTATTAGTATTCATTGTTAATTTCAGTAACTGACGATGGATTTGAGTAAATCCGAAACATGTCTTACAAATTGAAATCAATTGTCGTGTTTTTTCGCATCATTTCTGACTTACTTATTGTCAGAAACTTTGGAAGAATATATATATATATATATATATATATATATATATATATATATATATATATATATATATATATATATATATATATATATATATATATATATATATATATATGCAATCAGTAGCTAGCGAGTACGTATGTATGTATGTATGCATGTATGTATATTTGTATTTAAAGTTTACTTTCTATTATTAATACATTGTTACTCCTTTTTTCTGATAGGTTTGCGCTATATTCCATTCAGAACGCTCACTGGAGTCAGCTTGGACCAAAGTGGTATTTTTGTTTTATTTTCTTTTGACTCAGCTGAAGAGAATTTGCCACTAAGAAAGACAAGCAAATCTTCGTTTATCAAACCAAGAGGAAGGTTAATCTCATACTAGTGATTCTAAATCAAAGACTAATCTCGACTGAAGTTGTATCCTTGCAAGTGAGCCTTTCAGTTGTGTACGACATCATTTTTCAAATCTCCTTCTAAAATGGACCATGCAACGTAGAAACTAACTGTTTTATCAGAGGCCAAAAACACTAAGTTATGTAAAATTGGACTGCATAGCTGTGTGCTTTTTTGTTCATTTTCATGCGGGAATACACTATACTAAGATATGATCTAGATTAATTTATATCTTTGTAAATTTTGAGCTTTCGTATAATTTATTGTGCTATATATATTCATACATGTATATTGTTTAGGGCATTTGATGCTTTTGACTAGTTGTCGCTTTTATTGTCTAAATTCTGAGTTACATTGTAAATCGTTTTGACGCAAAACCGCCTTTGGAGCCACGAGCCAACCGGCCACTGCGAAGCTGCTCAACATTTCCCGCCACAGTCAAAACAATAGTTGACGTGATTTGTTTAGCGCCCAGGCTGCTCTATGTAGTTCCACGCTCTGCAAGTCATTTCAAAACGCTGGTTGTGTCCAGAAACTGTAAAGGGAAATTATTTGAATAAATCTTTGTCAGTTTATTCACATAATAGTGGCACTCCAGGCGCAATGTTTCATATTTGGACTACTGTGAACCTCTTGTGAAGTTTTGATCTCTCCAAGTGTTACGTAGACTAAACCTAACTGGGCATGGGACAGTCAAGTTTGGCAATGTCAACTGCTACTTCAGCTTTGGTGAGTTTCCTTTTCATATATCCGACTGTAGGTCAAAATCTCCAACGAAATAACAGAGATTTGACATATTTCAGGTAATTTTATTGAGTTACTCCCTTAGCTCACTCATACTTGCTAGGCCAGGGCTGCAAAGACCAGTTTCAATTTACTTTCATTATTTTTTTGTTCTGCACCCTAGAGTGAACTAAGGAGCAGAATACAGTGCTACCAGTAGCGTTAATGTATGCATTACATAGCTACTCCCAGTACTTCAAACAATACAGATATGCAAAAGTAAAATTAAAGGAAAAACTCTATTTTTTTACTTTGTACTTCTTCAAGGCGGTATATAGATCTTAAACTTGATGTAGGCTTTTAGTAATTATAGTCTGTGTCTACACAGTACATGCGAGTTATTAGCGTGGTATCCTTCATCAGTAGGTCTATAAAATATGGTGTGAAACCATTAGGCTCCTATTCATAAATGAATTCAAGGCAAGAGCTTATCCTATTCAAACTTTACAGTGGATTTAAGGGCAATACAAGAAGCAGTTTTGCCCGAAGGGATATTCTAGTGTTATTTGCACATGTATACTGCCAGACCAACAACTACAGACTCGAGACTGCTACAAGACAGTAGGTACATAAAGGCATGCAAAATAATAAAACACTAGGCCAAAATAGTTTTGCCATGAGTTTTAGCACCAAATTTCATGATCGCACGTGGTCGCACGAAATCCTTCCAACCGTGTACGGAACAGAGGCCAAGCATCGACGGATGCTGACATGCGCCTCGCCATTTTATGGGTATTGCAGAGTTATGCTAAAGAAGTTTGCTTTCAAGCCGTATTGTCAAGGCTTACATTAAAACCGCAATGTTTTGGCGTGATAGACTTTCGTACAAGTTGGCTCAAAATATTATTCGTCCAAAATTCCGATAGGTTGGAAAGTTTGTCACGCTAAAGTTTAGACGTTGTTTTCCAAGTAATGTAAGGGGGAAAATGTATACAAATATCCCTTATGCAGCCAATCTCTTGTTCGAAGTCAGTCTTTGGAAATCTGTCGCATGTTGTAGGACAGATGAGACGGGTCTAGAAGGTTTTAGTGTGGATACAATACATTTTCGAATGTCCGCAAGTTTATCGATCGAATTTTCAAACTATGTCCTTAAGTCTTTTCACCAAAGTATTTTCACAGTAATTTTATCTTAATGTAGCCTACCACCTTGGCTTTAGATCAAAGATTTTTCAGAGGGCAAGAAATCAAGATTGGAAAAATAAATATTCTTGCATATTTCTAAGATTAACATGACATAATTTACAACAAATCAGCGGCTCTAATGAGGTTACTGTCAACTCGAAACAAATTTTATGATTAGAAGATACGCAACATACATCTAAAGACGTTACTCATAACCAAAATTCATGAGACAAAAGTACTTGCATAGACAGAGGCTTACATCCGAGTCATTTGCAAATTATGCAAATGATTATATATTGCTGCTTCTGGCCTTCTCATTTTATGCAACGTATTTGTTTATAAGACAGTGGTTTATATAAAAGCAGTGCTCAGCTGCTCAGAAAGTCCAGAAAGTCCAGTACTGGATTTTTGAGACCTAAGAAAGTATGTTCGTAGGCCTCGTCTACATTGGAGACAATTACCCGGATAAATATTTATCCGTATAAAAAGTTATACAAATAGGTCGCGTTTACACTATGTCAGATGAGCATTTGTACGGCAGAACGAATATTTCACCGGACAGATTTGCGGATGTGTAAACGGGCGGCCTCCTATCCCCATAAATTTTTATCCCGATAAATATATCTGGTGTAAACCAGGTCCCTGTAATTACATATTTCAGTTTGTGTAATCATGGGTCTCAGGAGCCTGGAAAACCCGGGAAACCTGGAAAAGTCAGAGAACTGAATTGAGGTAAAGAAACCTAGAAAAATCAGGAAATTTTTTGTCTGTTTAGGGAATTTTTCCACTCTCACTGGTTTTGGTCCTTCTTTTTCTGAACATATGCCGAGTAAGTTCATTGGTCCATTGAAAACTGCTGGACAAATGTGAAAAAAGTCAGGAAAGTTTGAAAAACTCATTCTTGAAAGCCTGGAAGTCGTGGAATTTTTGTGAAAGGAGTCCTGAGAACCCTGGTACTGCCTGTCTGTCTGTGCTACACAAACTCGAATAGGTATTCTTGCTAGGGAAGTCGTAGGAAAGTTTTAATACTGAAATCATGGAAAAGCTAAGCAAGTTCCAGTACCGGGCAAAAAACCTTGTAAAACAATAGTGTACTGTATCACAATAAACAAGTATTTCTTAGAAGCAGCTTGCTGTGCGCTTTACGTTGCCGGACTCGCCGTCACATTTCATTCCGTCGTTCAAACTATACAACTTTGCGAATACCTTAGCGTACATCCTACGCATTACCGGCCAGAAGCCGTGGTAACAAACAAAGCAAGCCAACATTATAAATATAATCCATGCCCCATGAATTTTGTCCTAAAATTCACAATATCAGTCCAATTAGTTTCAACGCCATGGTACCATAAAAAACAAATCTAACGTGAACGAAAACACAAATCGCTCATCAAAAACTAAAGGTTACACTGCTAACTAGATACGTAAGAATACATTATATCGAAAAATAAATTACATAGAGACGAATTAAATTCGCGATCTACTGTCTTCGCCTAAAACGCTTGACACCTAGTCATTCGTTAAAAAATCGCATAAAACGTGGCCTACCAGCGGAACGTCACTTCGAAACACAAAGTGATGTTGTTGTCTCAGCAAATGAACTGTATTGTCCGACAGGGGGTGCAAGAATGCAGTTGGGAGTAGACTGAACTTGCAGTTTCCATTCAAGTGTAGAAAGTTACTTCATTCCTGACTTTGGAGATTAAATTCTTGTAGACTCTCTAACTGTCTAACTCGCTCCTTATCACAACTGTCCAAGTGACAGCGAATGAGCACCATCACAATCACAACACACACACGAACATATCACGTCATTATGAAAACAAAAATGGAATATAACTAATGCCAAGTTAAAACAAGATTATCCACAGTTCAGCTGATAGACCATTGATGTAAAAAGACGAAATTAAATACCTGTCACAATGAAAAAACATCTGGAAAATATACAATATTAACGGACGTAACGTTAAAATTGCCACAACATACTAGTCGACTAACATGAAAACCTAATCGCTAGTTTTAAATTAAAAATATGTTGAAATACCTAAAAATACAACACAGTAACAACATATTTCTCCCATATACTAAGCTACACTGTGCAATGCCCATTGAGGGAGTGACTCTATGCACCGTGACTCTATGCACCGTGATCCTATGCACTGTGACCCTATGCACCATGACCTTATGTACCATGACCTTATGCACTATGGCCCACACTGCTCGAATAGGCTTTTGTAATAGCCAGTCACTTTGGCGAATAGAAACATTTGATATAAGGATTACAAGAGCAATTCAATCACTAATGAGTTTTCCCAAAACCAATTGTATAATTCCCGCTCTTCCAAGAACATTATATTCTAAACAATTCAATGCTATTGTTAATAACAAATTCTGATGGTTCAGAATAAAGCCCATTCCAAATGAATCCAGACCTCTATAACTTATCCCCACCAATCAGATTTCAATAACAACTTACCTCCATTGATCAGGATCATTCTTTCGTCTCATCAACCTGAATCTATAGCAGTCTTCTATCGCTCTGGGCCTATCTTAGTCTCCCTTCTATTCCGTTAATTCTAGCTTCCCATTCATCAGGGAAAATATATGGCAATGTGAGTCACAGCTGATTTGTGTCGTGACAAACGATTTTTTCAAATACAGAACAAAATATCTTCCCAAATAAAGATATACATCTTTAAAGTTTTGTACATAAAATACCCGATACTCTGTCCGTTCTATTTCTGTTGCAGTTGTGGTCCCCCAAAATTTGGTGGTGCCCCCGGGAAAGGCTGCCGTTGTTGACAGTTTCTACAAGTATTCATCAAATCACGGGTGCACTGATATCTATGAGCCGCCCAATGTACCCTTTGGCAATCAGTCGAGCAATAGTTTGTGTTCCAACAACAATGATAGAACGCCTCCGACGAACAGTTGGAGCACCAGGACTTTTTCTTAGTTGTCATTATAGCATCTCGAACAATCCTATCTGTTTCCATTTGGGAGCGACGAAAGTTTTCCTGGGCGATTCGCTTCTCCAGCTCTTCAGCTTTTAATTTTCGGGTAAGTTCCTCAATCTGACGCTGCGCAGTGCCCTCGGCATCTCTCCGGAAACCCTCGATGTTCCGCTGAAAATCTTCTCTGTCTTTTTTCCTGATAGCCTGGATTCGAGTCTCAACCTGTGCCCGTTCTTGACTTAGACCTTCTTGCAGTTTCTCAGCAGCAGTTTTTCGCTCTTGTTCGATAACATCCCGCATTTTCTCCTCGTGTTTAGCCCGCTCCTTCTCAAGCTCCTCGGCAACTTTTTCTTCAATCGTTGCTTGCATTTCCTTCTTATACTGTTCAATGGCCGTAGCCTTCTCTCGTTGAGCTTCTAATTGCAAATCTTCCTTCATACTTAACATTGCCTCCTCTGATTCCTTTTCAGCTGATTCAAGCTCCTGTTTTATTTTCTCTTTAGTTAAAATTTCGGCCTCAAGTTCACCTCTCGTTTCCTGCAGGGCACTCTCTAGTTCTTTCACCTAAAATGCAACATAGCCATCATATGATCGCCAAACAGCAAGCATCAACAGTAAAGAATGAGGGCTCCTAATTGCCATCTACGAAGTCCATAATATCCCTTACAAACTTAAGCAAGATGTAATCACATTCAAATTGTTCAACATTATAAAGAAGTAGGCTTGTCCTACAATTTCTCGATAAACAACAACCACCCCATCGAACTAAGCAACACCTGTACAGGGATGTCAAAAAGCACACATTTTATCTCTTAGTTCTCTATGATCAAAATTTAACACGACAAACCTGTTCTCGAAGTTTTGATATTATCTTATAATCATCTGTCATTCGAATGCTATCCATGTGGATATCTCCATTCTCTTGCTGGTCATCGCAACCTGATGCTGCATCCAAAGATTCACTATTGGTCCCATCCGAGTCACAAGAGACATTGTTCAACTTTCGCCTTTTTCGCCCTCGTTTTCGTTGAGGAGCCTCAGCCTTACCAGCTTTGTCCAGACAGTTGGCATTGTCATCTGCGCTCTACAAAAACAAAACGATGCTAAGGTACTACTCACGCTGGAAATGGAAAAACACCTCGAAAAATGAACTAAACTGTGGGTGTACTATGAAAATCTCATTGACACCAAATATGTCAACTGACCTTACAGCTAGACAAGTTGTAGCCCTATACCTAATCGTACTGAACTATTAAAGACTCTAACTTCTATCACCTATAAATGAGATGGTACGAACTCAATCTTAAGGCCCACTTCCACTTAATTCAGATCTCGGATTTTGGATGTGAACTCGTTGCTCCCATTCCATGTCTGGCCGTATTGCGATTTGCAACCGTTCGGATGTGGACTGGGAGAAATCAATTTGCAAGGGAAATCCGAAAATAAGTGGAAACGGGCCTTTGTGTCTACTATTCGGCAGTCCTGCAAACCATATACACAACAGAGTATGGCATTGAAAATGCAAGTTTTCTTGAATAACAGACGTGGCACAAAAAGGTCCCAACACAGAATTTAAAAGAAACTTTATAAGCCATCATTCTAGAAGCAACTGTAGATTATAATCGTAAATGTCTACTTTGATGCCATTGACTTCAATGTTTCGTTCCTTGAGTAACCGGATGTGTTCGTTCAGTTCAAATATCGCTTGAGTCCATGCCTTTGACTTCTTTTTCTGAGGTGGTTTGTAACTCAAATCAAGTATATTACGTGCAGGAATCCAAGCTCTAAAAGACAACAAAGCCAACATTATCACAATCTGTCTCTAAAAACTTCTAATTGTATCAGGAGAGTGTATTTGTCAATATAATATATCAGGTATAAATAATCAAGCGATCAAGAAATAAAGGTTAAATACTGAACATAAAACGAACTAAAAATAAGAATAGTGTAAAAATGCCAAAATATAAATGAAAATAGATGGAATCATAGTTTCGAAATGCAAATACTAAACAAAGAACGTCAATAGTGCCCAAGCGAACATTATTTCTGAAGTCTAACCCCCTTAACCCTTACAAATGGTATGCAATACCAGAAATTTCAAACTAAGAGAGATTGACGGAGATCATATTCTCAGAGCGTTGAAACAAAGAATTTGTGTCTCTATCTGAAGAGTAGACTTGATAATTAATAACGCTAAATGTACTTTTGATGCTACGTTAAAAAACTGAGCAATGCAGTACAAACTAATTACAAAATCTGTACTGCTATAGTCCTAAAATTCATTCCAGATTTCAATCAAATTTACTACTTTGGAATGCCTTACGTAAACATCTAAGTTTCTGCACGCAAAAGTGAGCAAAAAAACATGATACTTGTTACTTTTTGTCAAAACTGACCTTTGATAAGGTGGGCCAAAGAATCGCACATCAACATTTGCTCCATCTTCTGATTTACGCAGTATCTGAACGAGAAATACCAAAAAACATTGACAAACTGCAACAAGCATTAACAAAAACTTTGAGCTTTCATATATATATAGCCTTCAGTATATTCAAAAATTTTCAACACAGCCTTATATAAGTTTGAGATTCATAGAAAAATGCAGTCAACTTCACATTATGTTATCATTTTCTCCATTCAGCAAGACCGAATTCCAAGCACCTCTGTGAGATGCCGACAAAAATTGCAAACAATGACACATGGACAAAAAGAAAACACTTCTTACCTTGGCAGGCCATGGGGGATCACTTCCAAGCTTTGCATATCCTACATCATGTGGTTTTTTCTGTGTAGAATAGAAATACTGCTGAGAAATAAGACAACTTACTAACAGCAGGAAAAGGCTGTGCCAAAATGGACACTTGGCCAGCAATGATGTAAGTTCCCTGGTGCTTCTTTATAACCAGATATTTATTTACACTTGATACTTGTGATTGTTAATATGCACATCAAATTCTGCTGGCAAAATGTTTGCTTTGTGCATTAAGAGTATGATTACTGAGGCAAAAAACAATGTAGATATGATAAGTTAAAGAAGTATATGAAAATTCATACACAGGGAATTGAGAACCAGTTCAGTGGTCGTTTGTTTGACAGAATGTAGCAGTCTGCACAGATCTCAATTTGACTTAGCTAGAAAATACAAAATCTTGAAATTACAAATATTGACAGTAGAAAGAGATAACTCACATATCAGTAGGTTAAATAACATATTTCTGCTTTTTACATTTCATTTCATCTTAACTAATATTTCAGCTTGGAATTACAGACAGCTGCTTATACTCTGAATAAACAATCTGGAATACTAGCCAGATGCAAAAGTACTTTTTAACTAATTTGAAATATAAACTATCAGTGTATACCTCACGTTTCCCATCACTGATTACAGTTTTGGCAAGTTCTGTCAAACCATCTTCAGCTACAAAAAGAAACACCTAAGTAATGCACGGTACCCAAATCACACAGTTCATCATATAAATGTCTTTATAGAGGGTGTTTGTATAAATGTGGGATGCTTTTTAAACTCTCTGATCCTTGTTCACCAATTCAAAACATAAACCTTGACTGTGTGACAATGAAAAAATTCAAGTTTTATAAGCAACCAATCAATTATTTCCCTGTGAGTAACTATAACCAGGAAAACTTCTGACTCCCTACATAATGAAACTCTCCATTCACTAGGATTAAAAAACTTGATCCAACCACGATACCAAGACCCCTGTCATGTCAAGCACTTGGACCCAGGCATTTAAACATCTGATAAAAAACTACCACTGATTGTCCTGACCACCTCTATATACATACTATATATATAAATATATATATTTATACATACATGATACCCTAAATCTTCCACATTAGCCCCCCGTGGGCTTATGTACTGTCTATACTTTTTGGATGGGACCTATTCAAGAGGATGGCTTACTTGAGGGGGGGTGCATAAAATCATTTGACATGTGCCATAAAGATATTTTCAAAACTCTCTTTCTCCATTACATAAAAAGAACAGATGTGAGCAAAAGTGCATAATGAGGCCTCCACCATTATTTGTGATGGGGCCTTATTTAAGGGGGTTACTAAAAATTTGAAGCTCTTGCATGGATAGATGAGTGGGGCTTATTCAGGGGAGGGGGCTTTAATACACATACTCAAATATTGAGTGGCAATGCCAAATTTATCTGGACAAATCATAGCAATTTAGTTAATTATCTCCAACAATTGACCTGCTTGTTTTCCACTACAACACATCACTACCATGCAAAGCAAATCTTACAAAACATGATCATGGGTCATTGAAGTAATTTCAGAAAATACATCTCTAATGAGAAAGAGTTGAAAACTTGAACAAAAGCTGACAAAAATAAATAAGTGCATGGTATCAGAAGACAAGTGAATAAAACAATCACACAAGTGATGAAGATAGCTTCCTTTATGTCAGCCTTAAATACTAAAAATTCCCTTATTATCACCCTAGCAATACTAACCACTGTAGTATACAACTGCATTATGGTAGATCCAATCAAGCTCTGCTACAAACTGCTTGACACTCGTGAACTCCTTCTTTGCTACTCTCTAAAATATAGGCATTTTTGAATAAAAAAAATGCTTAGAAGCAAAAATGAAAAACTTCTACAATCAACTCAGCTGAGAGGAGATGAATAACATGGAGCATGTCCTGGGAGTGCAGGGTATTCTTCTAAAATCAAATAGAACTAGGAAAGCACTAAAACTGGTTGCAGATATTCATTTTAATAAACACTATAACAACATACAATAAAAGTAACAAACCAGAATAAATTGTTCAGGATCAAGTAGAACATTTCAATCAAAGATCAAAGATTAAAGTAGTCAAATATATATATATATTAAATTTGATATCAAGTATAATATATATAATATCATAATACTTTATCTCATATAATAAATCTCCTCATTAACAAGCTACATAGTAAAGTGGAACCATATAAAAACACTGAAATGTCAGTGTTTGAAAAAATTACCTTTTCCACCTGCTGAAGGAAAACAGGCTTGTAAACAAACATCTTATAGAAAGGTTCCTTCTCCTTAGAAACAGGGCGATAAAAATCATCAGCCTGAAAAAAGATCAAATATTCTACTCATCCTGGACAACTGTCATTCTACCTCTAAGCCACAAACATAGATATTTAACACATGACACACAAACAAAATAGTTTGAGGACCAGTACATACATAACTTTATAAGAAGCAGAAAATATAAATAGACTGAAGCTATATATAGAGAGATGTGTATCCTTTTTCCTAGGTAATTTTAATTCACAAAGAACCTTACAAAAGAGATGACTGCAATTACTAGGCACAAAACAATATGCATATACAACAGAAGACATTTATGTCATGCCCTTTCAAAATAGCATAAAAACAGTTTTCAGAGGGGACAAACTGCATTCTGCTTCCAAACTAAAACTACTCTCTCCGACACACCCAAAAACGTGCACTAAGTTACCTTTGTCTTCATTCTGCCAATAGCAAATGTAAACATAGTGCTTAGTTCATTGAGATCTTTTCTGTTTGAAACACCTGATACTTCTTCCAGATCCTTAAGAAAAAAGGAAGGCTCTTTTCAATCATAAAGGCTCTTTTCAAAGAAGATAGGTAATTTCTTTGAATTTTCTTTGAGTTCATTTAAATGTGATACAATGAACAAAGTTGGGTCTTACATGTCTAGGTTACAAGAGAAGCAAGGGGTGGATTCATGCTGGAATAATTGCATAAATACAGCTTGGAAATAAAGGTAACATCTTTGGGATATATATTTAAGTTGCTTGTTCAAATAACAAAGATGCTATAGTCTATCTTCCATGCCCATAGATGATGGATATCATTTGATTTGGCTATGCAGAAAGTATATGAACCAGTAGTGCTTACAATTGTGTGGAGAAATAGGTCAATCTGTAAGATAAGGCTCTTGTTGAAAGACCCACAAAGCTTGTGTAGGCTGACAGGTTATGCCCAAATGGCTTGATTTGGTATATACTTGTAGAGTTCAGAGTTGGTGTAAGTGGGGCATGCGTAAAGAGCTCTTGACAAGAATCATACCGACAGAAAAGGGGAGTTCCTGATACTAACCTTACAAACAGAACAAACAAACTGTCTTTCTAGATTAACACTGGAAAGGTCAAGACACCTCTTATGGAATACTCTTGGACACTTTGAGCACAAAGCAACTTCTCCTTCTCTGTGGCACTCCCAGCAATACCAGTCATGACCATCATCTTTATGACTCTGAAAAATCAACCAAAATTCTTGATAAGATTTATTTTTCAGTCAAACTTCCCACAATCTGCAGGACAGCTTTCGTCTAATCTTCCTTCAATGAAATGCATACATAATAAGCAAATGATCAAGGAAAATTTTAAGGTAAGATCAGATATCACAATATCTTTAAAAGCAGATGACACATGGCAACAAACCACAAGGAATTATTTTACTGGGATTTCAAAAACCTGCTGACGTATTTCTGTCTCTATGTTTAAATAAGATTTATCTCTACACTACATTTTAAGTAACTCTATTTAATTGTACCAACTGAATTCCAGATGAAAAAACTTAGAATAGTATATGTGCATATGGGCACAGAATTAATTTCTTGACAATAACTTGAGTATGATGAAATATGTGTACATACAATTCAGGAATGAAGGAATACTGATCAGGACATAGGTCCTTACCCTCTACTACACTTGAAAATTATATAAAAACATTACCAGTTTATCAAGATCATGTCAACAGTTGTTGACATATATTTTGCACATCCAACAAACAAGTAGTGCAGTGTGGTTGCTTATTAAAAAAGTTAACAAAAAAGATATATATACATGTTCTTGTAAGGGAGTGGCTTCTAAAACAGCATTTGACTGCTCAAAAAGTTAACAAAGCTCAGTACTGAATATTTCACACCTGACAAAGTTGATCAGTTCACATACCCAAAATTCCAATGTTCTTTCAAGTCCATCATCTTTTTTATTTTATTGTATTGATTTCTTGTGTTAATCTATGTTTTCAAATGTTATGTTTCTGTAGAGCCTGTTTGGCTACATAGCATTATGTAGTATTATACAAACTCAAACATACTTACTAAAGAAGCCGTAAGACAGTTTCAGTGCTGTAATAACGGAAAAGCTGAGAAAGCTTTAGTATTGAGAGATAAAATGTATTGCAAAAACGTCTACTGTTTGTTTTGGTTCTCGTGCAAGTATAACTGCAACCACAACATCAAACTAATAGGTGAGGTGGCGTGTCTAGTTTCCTTTGACTATTGTACGATTGTCTCACTGCCATGATCTGCATACCATGTATATATACATGAAAGTGTAAGAAAACAAAGTGTCAAACTTGATTGCGTAATAAATTCCGTAACTGTCGTGTAGTCTAGGTACGTTTATGCAAGCCCGTGAGCTTAGGAATTTCACATAGCACTCAAATATGCGCAAGTCACTTGCATGCTAAACTACTGCTTATAACCATGAATCCAACTGACGTAGATAGAGACCCATGGTTTTCACGTGGTTCTCTTTCAACTTTGATAATCTATACAGTAGTCTGATCTGATACCGAATCAAGCCAGCTCTTCAGCATAAACATGTTTTTATAGCAGAGATCCTAGCCTATCTATAACGCAACTGGCGTCTTCTGTTCTCACCTCAGCTGATGATGGGCTACTTAGCGAAATCACAAAAACAACGTTGTTTATCATATTACATGACAGATGCCATCTGAACAGCAGAGTTTAGTGGATACAAACCGACGATTTAGTCAATGTCATATAACGCACTAAACATAAACAGCACTTTCTGACAGGAATCAAGTCGTGAGGACTGTGAAAGATGGGATTAACACAGATCAAATACCGCCACAAAGTCCACTTAGGCCGGTGGCAGAATGAGCATGTAACGGGCAAGCTAAGACAGCTAACTTTGTATCTCTATAATTTTACCTTCTCATAAGTTTCAAGTGAAATAAGTCGATAAGCAATAAGTCCCTTTCCCTTGTTCTGTCCATGGTTAGACATAGCTTTCACCTCAGTGATGAGGCCATCTTTGACGGCATATTTCAGTTGGTGTTCTGTCTCGCGTGGAGTTAGCTTGTATCCATCGATCAATAAAGCCCTGGAGATGCGTTCAAAGATGGGACATTGCTTCTGATCCACAGTTTTCTTGATTGCATCGTGAATCCCTCTAGCTATATCAGGATCTGAGAATCGGCGAATTTCTAGTCGAGCCATTATAAATATTGTGGCGCTGCACTCTCCCTAAGCGCACTCATTCACTGCACGGAGAGATAGGATGGCGGCGCGGGCAATAGGTTTCCGGCCACGCTCCAGCGATCTACATTGTGTATTGTGCGGCAAATCAACAGCTTCCTCTCGTTAATCCTCCTTCGCAGTATCATAACTCATTCCTTGTTTAGGGCACTGATTTAGGGTTGTATTTGCGATGCCTCTGACCCATGGGGTTACTTTCTAAACTGTTCTAATGGAAATGAACATGAAAATGAAACACTGTAATGCATGATGTCATACAAAGATAATAATGTTTTGTACGCAGCAAAAGTATATTGTGGTAGATTAAAACAACTCAAAATAAATCTTGTCGTTTTACAACTAGAACACCAATTAATGACCACTATTCTATTCTGTAAATGTAGTTTAATGCATTATTGTAGAATTGTGGGCAGACTTTTCTTTAGGCAATAAGTTGTGACCTCCAGTGTAGCAACAGCTTGATGTTGTTTGTTTCATACAGTATCAGTTTTGGGATCCCAAGGCTAACGACCCAGGATCTCAAGTGGCTGCATCTACATTTTAGCTACCTAGTGAAAAAAACAGAAATATCGTCTCCAATTAACCTGGATCTACGGGACACAGGGCAAGTTTTAATTTGCCAAATGTAATTGCAGGCAAGTGGTCAACAGCTGCTAATTCGATAGCGTGTTCAGTTGAGTATGAGAGTCTGGTGACAAAATTATACCACAAAGAAAGATGTCACGACAGGGAAATTTGACTAGTAGGCCAGGCCCATATGAGCCCCAATTCTATATTTAGCTTAGTTTGGCTTATGTGCCCAAAGAGAGATTACACGCTTTTTTATAAGAATATAGTTTATAAGAATATTAAGGCTCAAATTCTCCGAAATTTAAGAATAATTTAAGAATAATGCAAGGCTAAAGTTTCATCAGGGTTTAGAGTTTTTGCTGATTTGAGTTGTTTTAGAAGACAGAAGAAATGTGATCTTCACTTATTACGTCTGGGAGTCATTATTCAATGATGAAACACAGCAACCCATTGGGAGTGTCCTTTAGGCATCTTTTATAGCGAGATTATAGTCCATACAAGAGTTGCTCAGATCGCTTGCAATGTAAATTCTTAAAAATATCGAGGCTCAGTGACAAATTGGTATTCTTATAAAAAAAAGTGTATCTAATATGCCTCTGCTCTTCTGGTCATTTCAGACTGACGTGTGATCATTTAGCATGTCAGGAAAAGCATTCAAATTTTTCAAACAGGATCTACGGTATTAGAACCTAAGGTAACCCTTAATACGTTTGCTGTTTACGCTGATGTGGTAATAGCCAGTGTAATAGCGTAGATGGGAAAATTCGTAGCAAGGGCAAGAAATGAAGGTTTTCCGACAAAAACATGATAGGTACATTCCTTTCTTCTTTATAGAAGAGAAAAACAACTGCGTCAGTTTTCCAATTAGAAATTTTTCCACAAAATGGCAGTCTAACTATATAGGAGATTTTTTGCCCCTACCGACCCCCTTCTATCTACGCCACTGGCTAGAGAATTAAAGATTTTACTTTTCAACATTAGCATTTTAAGCAATGCAAACCATCGATGGCTCAATTATTCTTGATTTCCAATGTTGCAGAAAAATCACAAGGTTAGAGGTCTCTTAGCCGTTAAGTAGTTTGCTTCAAGTATTTGCCAGTTTTCTTACTCTTCTCGTTACTAATTTTTGAAATTAATTGACTACAAGAACAGTGCTCGGACCTATAACTTAATTCCATTTGAATCCTCATTTGAATCATGGAAGAGAAAACTGTCCATCGACAATTCTCTACTGATAATCACATAAAATCTAACTTAAGAAAGTACGCGAATCGAGCAATGACGTCCCGCAATTCTACTATGACAAAATAATGATTTATTTGGAGGGTCACAATTTTATAATAAAACTGATAATACAAAAAGTATTAACCTATAGTAGTTATGTACAGGTGTGCTAGTTTGCAACAAATCATCCTTTAACTGAACGCAACACAAAGAAGCTAAGATTAAGAAGCTAGCAAGAAATACGGAGAGGGCAGTAAATTTATTAGGCATCTGCTATAGATCTATCGGAATTCTGTTTCAAGTATGTGGCAGGCTGGGTATTACAATAAAGTGTATGATACCATATCTGTTATAATGCCACATCTGTTGCAGGTTGAAAATGACACTTACACAGGAATATCAAGGATACTAATAAAGAAGGCGCAAATACCTGGCTTAAAGATTGCCTTGGGGATGGCTGGGATATCATATAACGAACATAAGATAATTAAATTTACTTCTTTAATGCATTGCACAATAGTTAAATAAATTCCTATGCTAATAAAGTCCGAGTCCATTCAATTGATTACAGATTGTCCAACAAATTTCTTTTGCTATCGATGTATCTGCTACAGCCATCATAAAAATCATCTTGTTTCTTCGCCTTCATGGAAATACTTCTCTGCATAAGAATGCCAGCCAGCTCTCCTGTAACTTCAAAACTTGATGAAGGATACACAACTGCTAACATATAACAAAAACTTGTGACTAAAAAGCTTAACTCTAAGGATGCTTCTCAGGCATAGCTGTTCATGAGATAAGAGAGGAGTGGATACCAGCAAATCTGAAACCCCAGAGAGTTCATTTATGAAAAGGCCTCTCTAATTCACCATCATAATCACAGCCACACATCTTGAAAACTTCCTCTCTCAAATTTCTTCTTTCTACCAAGATATTTTGACAATGACTTATTACATGCTGCTTGAATGGATGATGTGCCCTTGCTTAGCACTGTGTGCCAGCAACACATTGGCCGCGTGCAAATACATCACATGCCACGGTGATCCCTTTAGAAATAAACCAAACAACCGCTACCTAACTTGATGCAAAACTTAATGCAAGCAATATAGAGCCGGGGGTTGGACTACACTGAACTCCATTGCTATGAAGAACTGAAGATACCAATGGAAGCCTTTGTGTCGATACTTAAGGAATCTTTAGTAAAGGAAGCTCCAAGCTCCTTAAGCCACAGCGCACATGCACCTTCCTCGGTAAATGCTAACTCTGATTCTATGAACTTGACAGGTAAACTAGGTCGATACCTACCCAAGACATACATCGAACATGGAAGAGAGAAATAGAATAAAAACATTAGATTTCAAAAAGTTGCAATTCGAGCAAGCACAATTCAAGCAGGCACGATAAATTAACAGCTATGTAACAATGAGTTGGTATGTATAAGAACAAAATACTACAGCCCAGAAGTTTCTAATTCACCATTCTATTTGCGAACAGCAACTCTAATCCGTTAAGATATTTGGACAATATACAGAAAAAAAGTAAAAATATAACAAACAATGCAGACTCCTATTCCTCAGAACCAACAAACATATTTGCTACCCAATACTCAGGTCAACCAAGCGAGCTTAAGAAAGTCCCTGTTATGCAGCATGAAATAACCCATGTTTTATCTCAATTGACGATATTGCTTCTAATAGATAACCCAGGCTCTGATGCCAATAACATTACGGCCCCTATCCTATAATACGGCTCATTTACATGGCAAAATAGACGACAAATGGTCAGTATATACTATACCAATAAAAATCATACAATAGGTTCCGTTTGTATGAATTATACTTACCACAAATCGAGACCTTAAATAAAGACTGAGAAGAAATATTATGAGCAAAATTTAAGTTGCCTACCCCAAGGGATACGAAACAACCTCCAATAACACCATATTTTAAATGACTCGATAGTGAAATACTCCAATGACGGCAGATATAATGGGAAATTGTACCCATAGGCAATCGAAAATAATAGCTTTACACAAGCTTGCCAATATAAGACTAGGTTCATGAAAATGCTAAGTGAAGTCAACTAAAAAGCCGATAATATGTAAGCAAAGCGCAATTTCTCGCCTTTTTTCTTAGGCTACGCGGTCACCATGACTATGCAGATTAATATGTGACACTGAAATACATAACATTACGATCAGCAACTCAAATTGTAATGAGCCAACTGGCCTCTCAAAAATGGCAAAAGCTCGAAAATCGCACAATTAAATAAACATATGTGAAACATGAAATAGACAATAGATAAACTTCAACCCACGATTTAAACATAATCTTTAAGGCTTGCTTCCGCACCCTCTCTGCAAAAAGATCAATGAGATAACCAGACATATTTGGCGCTGTTAAATAAAGCTGAAAGAAGGAATGATAATTGCAAAGAACCCATGCAGAGCGCAACGATAATGCATGCGTTACTGCATCACTTTTCTTCAGTTCTGCAGATAATGAGACTAAACAATTTGACATATCTGAGACACATCGTCAAGGTGCAAACTAAAGTGAAGTTACGAGGCCATTTGCAACTGTAAAGACAAATTTTGGCATAAACAAGAGGGGCTTTCACATAACATTCAATTAAATTGTGGGCAATGATAATTAGTCAACAAAAAGGAAATTTGAGTGAAAATATTGTGATAGCAAATACAAATGGAGTTAGAGTGGAAAGAATTAGAATGAAGCTCAGTCTTCTTCACAGGCAGTTGTGAAAAGCATGTCACGTTCCATTGAAAAGGATACCCAAATAATTATCTGTATAGATGTCGTATATTATCTTGTAAGCTGTGAATTCATCAGGGTGTCCATTACATCCTTCCTTGTATAACGATTTCAAACACGTCTGACACTGGTTGAATTCTTCTCGATCACCCTTAAAGAACAGTGTGTCACTAACCATTACCAATCTGACTTCAATAAGGTCAAAACAGCTTGGTAGCATATTCTGTCTTCTAATGACAGAACTCTAAGCCAATAAACAATTCAATTTGACTACACGTATTTTTCTGCAAGATCACATGATCTAAGAACATGTCTAGAACATGCTCAGTCTAAGATGAAACTGCTGTGCTGATATTTTTCCATTGCAAGACATTGCAATTTCCTTAATAAAGACTTTCACAAGCATTCAACTACACACATTCTTTTGAAAAACAAATTTTGATGAGGCTGTGCATTAACATCAGTATTTATTGCTTTATTTTTAAATGTAGCCCAGCCAAATGTTATAGAAACTAAATACTGCATGCAGTCTTTCAAAAATATTTGCAAAAAAATCATTCACAATTTCAAAAACACTCCAAGTCAAATTATCAACAAAATAAGAACATTCAGCCTTGGAAAAAATACTTGGTTCTTACAAAAAAGTTCGTTTCAAATAGGATAGTTTTTTCCTCTTTTCTATAGAAAACTTTGGCTGAATCTAGTTGGAAATTCAGCCTCAATGGTTTAAGGCTTTCTGTCTGTACTAAAATTTAGTATCACATTCCTAATGGCTTAGGTGCTAGTCAATACATATATATACGTCAAAAGTTACCTTTTCCAATGCTGTCCTTGCATGTGTCTCATAAACCTCTACCGTGAAATCATTTCGAATCCCTTGCACCTTTGAAAGTAAAACAATGTGCATACAAATCCCAAGAAAAAAATGACACAGAAAATACCTGATACTACAATCTTAGCCACAAGGAAAGATAACTGATTCTATAAAAATACAAAAATGTACATTAACTAATTTTTTGCGACCTAAGTTGATCACATACCTAACATAAAGCAAAAGTAGGGCATACTGCTCTGCTATACACAATATTAATATGCAGACTAAATCCTGGCCTGCAGGAGTCAAGGTACACTATAATAATGCTTACTGTCAAGTCTTGTCGAATAGCTTTAAGCTGTTCACAGGTGAAGTGATAGTCTGGTTTTGATTTCCATCTCTGTTTCACCAAATCTAATGACTTCTCCAAAATTTTCAGTGGCCGTACCATTGCTGGATCTGGTGCCTGGAGGAAACAATAAGCTTTTACTAGGAAAAACTTACCAAATGAGAAAAGCATCTAATAGATATAGAAATCAAAATGACACTATTTTTACCATCAGAATACCTGTAACCTAATGTTGTTATCTGAAACATTTGTAACCCACTAACATGGAGCAAGATACGTTTGTAAGTGAATAGAGAAGATGACAAGAATATATCTACTTATATACATTAATGCTCTAAACCTACCGAAGTTAATCTCAAATATCTCTTTGTTAAGTCCTGACATGTTCCAACAATATGGAATTGACTCCAATCAAAATCTTCTTCATCATCTGCAGTGGAGTAAACATTCAGTGTTGATGATACCTTTTTGCCACTATCTTTAACCTCTTTTAGAGTTTCATAAAATCTGTTTGCTCTGCTCTGCTTCTTCTTGGAAAGTTCTGGGTCTTCTATATCTGGGCTACTTGGAGGAGAAGGTATCCTAAAAATGATAGAGCATGATCACACATACAAAAGCTGCAACAGCGATAGCTTAATGCCCACAAGTACAAGTGCGATCACAGGTCTACTTCCTTAATTACACATTTTGGAAAAAATCATATCGTACTATACCCCCATATGACAAATTTCTATATGGTAAAAAATTTGACTTGTCTTCAATAAGAAAAAGTCTCTGATAGGGAGCACAAAGCTTCTTACATGAATAGACTACTTTTGAGCTACTTACATCCAGTTTTTGTTGTTCTTCTTTGACAATTCATACACATCATCAACAGCCCTTTGTCCTCTTCCTCTACCCCTTCCTTCCCTTTTGCCTCTTCCTCTCTCAGGCTTTCCTCGTACATTCTCAATATGCTTTTCCCCTCTGCTCCCTCTCCTATTCATGGGGCTTCTACTACGACTCCTTGATGTGCTTCTATATTGGTTTCTAGAGTTAGAGCTACTTCTCCTCTTCTCAGGTTTATTTAGTTTTTTCCTTGCCATTAATTGTTCCATGCTACAAAACACAAGATATAGCAGTGGAAAGTAATAAGAGGGGATTGAACACTTCATGCAGCCAACATTGTCTATGTTTTATAATGTTTCTCACACACAACTAATAGATACCTTGAAATAAAGATAAAAATCCTTGCTACTAATGGCAGTAGCTACTAATAGGGGCTCTCTCCTCGATTAGGTTACCTATTGAGTGAGTTCCTCCCAAAGAAATTCAACAGAGAAATTTATTGCTTTTACTTTAATGTCTATCTATATCTAACATCTAGTTGTTATTGTTGTTATATATAGTTGTTTTATTGCTTTAGATGAGTAGTTGAATTTTGAATTAAATTGAATTGAAGTAGATTGGAGTAACATTTTTTAAAGGCTACTAGATTTAAACACTGCTGGCCATTAAATAACTACAAGAGACTAAGAATATCACAAAGACTTCTGAAAAGTTCTAAGTTATCTTACTTTGGCAAGGCAAAGTTATCCCAATCAATAGTATATGCAGTGCCATCTTCTAGTACTCTTGTCAGTAGTTCCTTTAAATGCTTCTCTAAATAATCCTTTTCAGCTTCATTTTTACATCGTTCAAAGGAATGTTTCACATATATCCTAGAAGGAAAAGATTGTTCTGAAGAAATGGAAAAAAAATTCTTATGACCTCAATGGAAAGCTTTGGCAGTGAACAACTGCAGTACATGCACTAAAAACAAACAAAAATCAAATGTATAGCAGATATATATTAACATATTTTTCCTTTAAAGAGACTTATGAAAAAGCAGAGGCCTGTTACTAAATGCATACTCACTTTAGTGCTGGGGGCCATTCTTTTGACTTCTTCTCTTGACTACAAACAAGATATTGTAGAAATGACTAACAAGATATATTATCATTAAATCAGAGGAAAACACACATGATATTCATCTGGGTATCTAATCTGGGGTAATAGATACATTTCATCAGATAAAGCCACAAACTAAAAATTTAACAAGGCTCAACAAATAAATCAAATGATGGATGTTTACCTGTCATTATCATTTGAAACATGCTCTTGTCTATGAGGTTTCTCATTAAAACTATTGCTATTCATTTTTTCATTGCAATCTTGATCATATGTTCCACTATTCTCTTTCTCCTCAACATTGTTTGGCTTTGAATCCACAGGTTGCCATGCTGGTTTAAACTTTTTTGCTCCACTTGAATTTACGAAAGTCATCTTGAAACCTCCAACTGAAAGACAATAACACCCCATTCCTTAAATATATGTACACAAATGATTAGCAATTCTCTAGCATGGCTGAATGACTTGCTTATAACCAAGAATAATAAAAAATAACTATATATATATATATATATATTTTTCTGATGAAGCTATACGCGAAACGTTAAACAGTTGTTTTTATTATGAGAGTCTATACAAATTTTTAAAAACTTTTAGTGGAAAGGCTATTGAATTATATATATATATATATATATATATATATATATATATATATATATATATATATATATATATATATATATATATATATATATATATATATATATATATATATATATATATATATATATATATATATATATATATATATATATATATATATATATATATATATATATATATATATATATATAGGTATGTATGTATGTATGCATGTATGTATGTATACAAGAAAATTAATACAAGATTTTGTAGCAACTGAAGCAAGAAAAGACAAACAGCTACCAAGTCCTCACTGCAAATGCCACTTATAATTTTCTTGTTAATAACACCAATACAACCCAGGGGAGAATACATGTAAGCCCAACACTGGATGCAGAGCAGAGAATTCACTGATTTGGCTGGTGCTACCATAAACAATCTACTGTATGCAGTATTCTGCAAATTACCCTCCATATAAAGAGTAAGTTATGCTACATGAAAAAATAAGCTCTGAGCTACTGTAAACAAAAGTATATTCATTAAATGTATAGATTGCAATTCTGACATATATTATTACAATTCTATGATATACCTTGTGCCTTCTTTTTGCTGTGATTCTCTTTTGCAGCATCAGCATATGAACTTTTATGATTCAGTTGGTCGTTGCTCTTACCTTGTGAAGAGGCTATCCAAGGAGATGGGTAATTCGACTGCTTGTAATTGCCAGAGGAAAAGCTTGTATCCTCAAAACCATTTCTATTTTCAACTGGTTTTCCATTCTTCTTTGATTCCTGAAAAACATGAAATTATCTTGTATTTAGTTAACTATTCATGACTCTACTATATATTACAAATAATCAAAAAGACAATATGGCTTGTGACAATATGGATAAGTTTGAAACCAAAAACATCCTACAAACCTCATAGTGAACTTCAGCTCTTTGATATATAGTTTTGTTATTGTCATCTTCATCAGTTGGTCTAGATGGATCATAATCTTGCTGGGGGGGAGGTGGCTGCATCATTTGATTCTGCTGGTAGACACCATTATGTGGCATATGAGGTGATCTCAATGGAGTAGGATTTTGATTGTACATGGGGTAACTGCCCTGTCCAAAACCAGGAGGTGGAAAACAAGGTGGTGCATCAAACTGTTGATGTGGTGAATATGGGTATGCTGGACCAGGTCTATGGTGGAGAGTTAATCATAGTAAAAACACTGAGAAAAAAGTAGGAAAAAAGTAAACATCACTGATTATGCCTTGAAAGCCTGACAATGTACTACCATTTCTTTAAAGAGAAGCTCATTCAAGGTTATCACAACACTCTGAAAACACTAGGAATTGTATCAAGCCCATGACATAAAACTTCTCTAAAAACTTTAGGTTCTTCTCCATATCTCTATTTCATATGGTGGAAATCATCAAAAAGCTCTACTGTCCCAAAGACTTCCTAAAGCTGTCTACCAGTCCAGATCCATCAGACAAATAGAGTATTGTCTACAAAAAATTAAATATTCAAACTTTCTACAGTGTAACAATTGAGTTTCCCTTTCAGACACAAAAGTACAAACTTCTAAAGTAAAATTTCTGCAGACAATCAGCTATAGATGTCAGGTCACCTGTGGTTATATCTCCCATAAAATTCTGGTGGTGGATAAAAGTTATATCCATGATTGAAATTATATCCAAATGGTGGAGGTGGTGGCATTGGAAATTGCTGATTTTTATTCAAGTATTGCTGGCCAGTTGCTTGCTTTGGATGGTGTTCTGTTTGTTCTTGCTTTGACTTCCCATCATCAAGTGTCTGTAATGCTTCTCTTGCAACTTTCCACGCAGGATTTTCAACCAGAACATCACTTGTGCTCATGATTGCTGATATGCCTTTAAACCATCTGTCAAAAAATTTGAATTTGGTTATTCATATGAATAAAATAATGGACAAGAGATGGTCAAGATATGGGGTGTCACAGTGTGCCTACCAGAAATCCTCAAATTTGATCCACCCATGAAAATCTTCTCCTTGAAACACCCCCCCCCCAATAAAGCTCCAAATAGAGACGATATTGGCCTTATTATAGACTGATGTATATATTTTAACCATCCCTTTCATGTTGTGGAGAGGAAAGTTTTCAAAATGAAGTTATCACCTGGCATTAGACAAGTAAGTTTAGTCCTTAGAATAAGTCCCCATCCAAAGTTAAGCTATTCCCAAAAAAGCCCCTAATGGGCTTATTCGTGTATATATGGTAGTGCTATTGTCAAGCCAGACTGCATTCATTGAAGGGCAGTCATATCTTAGTAGTTTTCCAACAACCACTCAGTATAAAATTTGCTATGTCTATGTAACCTTAGAATCCCATCCTTCGTAAGTATGCACCAACAATAACCTAAGTTCAGTTCAGTTCATTCATTTTAAATTCCACTACATAAAAACACTCTCTAAATAAAAACTTACAATAATAAATAACTACATAAAAATTAATAAGACAATAACACACATAAAGGGATGAAGATATATTACACTAGAGGGTTTGTATGCAAGGGAATTCTTTAGGAGGAACTCTCTCAATAGCTAAGCTAATCGGGGAGAGAGCACCCCCTCTTTTCAGATTAAATGTAAAAAACTATGGGTAAATATTGACTATCAATAATCTAATTCAATAGTTATGTTTAAACAGGAAAGTTTTCAGTTTCTGACAAAATATCTTGACTGTTGGCGACCTTTTTATTTCTACAGGAATATCATTCCAGCATTTTGCTCCATAGTAGCATATGGACCTGAGACCATATTGACTGGTGTTTTTCCTAGTTAGATAGATGTAATCCTTGCCAGCCTGTCTTGTAATGGAAGTCCCAGCACAAATAACAAAGAAAGCAGATAGGTTAAGATGAAGACATGACAAATTTACATTAGAGGAAAGTTACAAAACTCGACGCATACACAGTATAGCAGTCCTCCTTTTAGGTGGATAGTAGTGCTCAATGAGTAACTTTCCAATACGGTCGGGGTGCAATTATACAACCGCCGCAGGCCTATAGCTCGAGAAGAATTAAACTGGTGTCTAACTGTAGATGCACAATGTTTTCAGTAACCTAGAGCTTAGTAAATATTAGTGGGATATATTTATTCCGCAAGGATAAACTATGAGCTGTAAGGTCCCCTTGGTAAACAACATTAAATTCGTTTCTACGATAAATGGAAAATACGGCCTACCATACAAATTCAGCAAACACAATTCCATTGTCTAGTAACTACCAGAAATGAGAGTAAACGTTGAGAAAGCCTTCACTTATAGCAAAGTTTGACGTTCGTGAGAGTTAAATATAATAAAACAGCGTAATTTGTTACCATTCAAAAGTAAACATAAAATAAGCACCATTCTTACCAAGTTCTAAGAGTCCATGAACAATGTCGCTGCAGAAGTGAAGCATCATGGTATATCTATTGATGACATAATAAGATTGCCTCCAAATTTGGCAATAGTCCTTCCCAGGCTTACTTCCGACTTCCGAAATTACGACTGGGCCCTAACAAAGCGCCCTCGGCTTTTCAGCATACAGCCCTTAGACATTTCACTTTGATTGGTGAGCACACGCCATCTAGCGTTTTGCCACTTTGTTCATCGCTTCATAGTCGCGTATAGACTTGCATAAGCATGTATAATGAATTTTGCTATCGGTCGACAAAGGCGAATGTGCATAAGCAGATACTTCACACATAAAACCGAAATCTGAGTTATCCAATGCCTTTGGCTACCGCCACCCCACTTTGAAACTGTTATACATACGTTAGAATTGGCAGCAAAGTGTTTGCCCCCATGGAGCCTCAAAGCAGTTGCTCTAACCCCAACCTATGTGGGATACGCCAGTGGCACTGACAAACAGCACTCAATTCCATTCAATTCAATTCTGATTTTATCAACTCAACTCAAATACACTGTAATGATGTTTTGTTTCTCTTCCAACTGCTCAAAATGCACGAAGGTGGCTGTCGAAACTTGGACTTGGTTTCTTAGCAACTGGGCATTAAAATAATGTATTCAATCAACACTAATTCTCATTGCGTAACGAGTGAAGATATCCAGATAAATGTGCCAAGGTTCTATTCAATTCAAATGATCGTATTGCTATATAATATGATTTCTCAAATTCCTTCAGTGTAACCACACGTGATGAATTCACTGTATTTTAACAAACAAATACGATTAAAGGTTTACGTGTAAGGTGGAGATCTTCTTTTGGCGAAATACCAGCTGCTCAAACATCATTAATGCAGAATAAAATAATTATCGGCGTACAAGGATATGTCGCATTGGCCTAGTTTATGTCGATGCCTACAGAAACCATATTACAGTGAACTGGATAGAGATATGAAATTTGAGAAGAATTTGCATTTCAAACACTGTCCCCGACTTGAAGACGCTGAATGATATACAATGGTATACGACTGTCATTCGAAGTTTATGATGACTGTCGGCTATTATACGGGCCGTAATATAGATGATATCCCTAGAGTTTGGAAGACATACAAATCTTTACGTGAAATCTTCAATACTCCATTGTTTGCGCCGAGGGTGCAGGAAAATATGGCGAGGAAGATAGTAAAAAAAGCACTGCTCAATTCAGTGGATGAACAAGGCAGAACACTTTTGATGCTAGCATGTCTTGATAACAAGCAAGATATTGTGGTGTTTCTCCTAGAAAACTATGATGAACAGATCAATGTTGACACGATTGACAGAATAGGAAATACAGCTCTTCATTATGCTTGCCTGGGGGCGAGAACAACTCTGATCAGCAAGCTTTTAGCAAAAATGAGAAATAAGGGTATCAACATAAAGAAGGTGAACCAGGAAGGATTGACAGCTGTAGATGTTGCACTGAAAAATGGAAATATTGATGCTGCTGAGGTAGTTAAAAAAGAACTCGATGCTAACCACGTATATAGTTTATATATGGCGGATCCAAGATGTCCCCACAACCGTGTCTTGCCAGACCTGGTCACTACAGCGAAGCAGCGCACTATGGGGGATCAAGGATTGGAATACACACAAACAAGAGGAGCTATGTTGCCTCCCATACCGGGAGCGAAGAGCAATGAACCGATCCAGGAGGAAGTAGACCCCCCGATGCTAATATCCAAGCCTGATCCACACAAAAACTCTAAAGCGATTTGCTCCTACCTTCTTTCGCTCCGCTCAATGCAAGATACTATTTCGTACAGGCAAGGGTTCCCATTAATCAAAGACAAGGAAGAACATGTTGTCAGCAGAACGGGGTCTTGTACATCACGTTGCAGAACTGCAGTCTCATCAGCTTCGCAAACTGGAGAAGAATCTAGGCAAGGGAGCTCACACAGGGGGTCTACGGCAATCATTCCGAACCCTGAATCGGTTTGTTCCTCCCATAAAACTCTTCGCACCCCCAAGAAATTCAACAGCATAAATAGCATGAAACATAGATGAAGGCAGGAGTGGAACGACAGCTCGAGCCAAACCGCACGTGGGCCGAGGGGCCGGACGCTCAAGAGGCCTGGCTCTGGTTCATATGGATTCCTCGACTATTTCTATAGTGCATTGCTTTTTATATTTATTCTCCCTATGGTCGCTCATTTTGAGACAGTCAAGGGTCCGCCCATTTGATTGACCGGTTGACTATGAATCTGCCAGTCCGCCCCTAAATGAAAATGCCTAATGAGTGAGATTAATATAAATCTGAAGAGTCTTGACAAACCAAAAGTTAGATATAGGAACCCCTGGGGGTAAAAGCGGTGCTATGAAAACTAATGTCACGAATATACAAAATGATCATTTCACTTCTTGCCATACAGATTGGCAATCGCCAAAATATTTGGGTACAGATGTTTATATGCAATACTGCCATGGATACACAGTACTATGAATAAATACATAAGTTTTGAAGACAAATATATTATTTCTGTGCAGCACTAAAAAATTTGATTCGTGCACTGTAGAACTTAAAAAGTCAATATGTGACAGATTTCCTGGAAAATCTCTCTGTAATTTGTGCGCGACAAAAAATGAAAAATTCATTCCGCTTGCAACCTGAACCCAACAGTAGGAATATTCCAATTACCAGCGTAGTTTTGAACTGATAAAGACGACAGCAATCTGTTGATTCTAATACCTATTGTAAATAGATGACTGTATAATTTGATAGACAACAAAGTTATAAAACGTTTTGACACTATTGACTTTGCTTCAAATAACAACAATGATAAGGATAAACCTATTTCCACACAAGCAATAAGTACATAATTCCATAATATATTCATCAATATACATTACACTCATAATTCAGATTGTAGCTAGCGACTCGTCGATGCGCATGCATTCAAGGCTTCTTTGACACGTTTTCTGAAAATGCAATCATCTGCAAGTACCTCGTGAAGACGAACTAAATCAATTTCCAAAAGCATTCCAGTTACACGACCAGCAGTTTCTTGGTCCATATCTGGTTCGATAACAGAGTATATGAGGTCCCCTAGTTCTTCTTGCATCACAGCAATCTCCCTGTGAGAAGATCAATTTGTTCTAATCATTCGTTTTATCGCAAAGAAGATAACCCAACTATATCTACATTTCGCGTAACCCTTTAAGATTTGCATATTATTGTCCATGTAGATGTATGCAGGGGTGTTACAAGTACAGAGATTTCAATAGTAAATGCACTGTGTGGGTATTACACAACAATAACATACAGCCTAAAATAATTGTCTATAACTGATCACTGACTGAGAAGCTCACTAACATCTTCCAATGATCTCTGGCCTAAGTCTGCACGTAAACCAATACCCAAGAGCCTAACTCAAAGGTCAGGCGCCCAACTACGAATTCTGGATGGCAGGGGTCTTATCCACAAAAAAGAGCACACTAAAAGATTTATAAAGAGCATATAGCTTGAAATAATGTTTTTCAGATTTAGAAGCGGAAGAACTATGACACAAAATTCCATGGCTTTATTTCTTTCAAGTTTTATGTTAAATATAAGCAAAGCTACTTAACAAGCATGCAATAGATAGTTATAATTTTCCAAGAAAAGGGTCATTTTTCCTTTTCAGGAAAAGAGCAGGAATCTAGACCCCTTGTACCCCCTACAGCTGCGCACCTAAGGAGCCATGTTGATTCCACATGATTCGCACAGGCACTAAATAATTTAGAAGTTGACTTAATCCAATTCAAAGAACGCAGGACCATCAAAATTTATAGACCTTACTTCAGTTGTATCATATTTGCGATAAACCTGGAATCTTACTGAGGCAAAAGGTCTCTATTTATAACCGTTGACAGTGAAGAGAGTTCACCACAACGTAGTAGTGACTGGTGGCTACGAAAGCGGAACAGCAATTAAAGGAACGCTCGGCAACACCAAATCAGTGAAACCATAGCAGAATACAAGAAACTAGACTACGTCCTGTTTGAATATCGCGGTTTATACTCTTGTTTTACAACCACCTCCAAGCATACAAACATATCACATATATCTATCAAAGCAAAACATGGCTAAGGACTTTGTCGATGTAAATTCTGCGGGGGTCGTTCATCATCATCTTTACGTATTATTCTGCCTCGACAAAAAGACCTATTTGCGTACGCAGATGTTTTTTCGATGGGACTAAAACAGATAGAATATCTATCTACAGCTGCAAAAGCGCTGCTCTTTTATTCAGATAAGTTTCTCTAAAAACTCAAAAGCCTAGCTTGCAGGTCACAGATAGCCGTTGCTGGAGGCTTTTCCACCACGAGCAACATTCTACGCCTCGAAGCGCTTTCACGAAGAAAGAAGACAACCTGATAAGATTGAGAGAGGTGCCTCTGGGCTTCTGTCGTTTGTTGTGAAAGGTGTAAGTGAATACCAGCGAAGTGTGGACACAAAGGTAAGGAGCAGTAATTGGTATTTGTTTGATATTATTGATAGAGGACAACACGCGTTTACTGCGACATGAAAAGTGCATTCTAAGAACTGAAATGGTGAATATATTTAACAAAACCTGGAAGAAAGATCATTTATATCCACAACACGACTCTCCTTTGTGTGGTTCTAAGAGCTGAAACCCAAAAAGATACTAATATCAATAAATAAAACACAACGATACTTTGCATTTATTTCATTTAATTTTGATTTACATCACAGGTCTAAATGCATTCAGCAAATACAAATAAAACTGGTTTGCAATGTGCCTGCAAAATCAGCGTGAAAATCAGGGAAATGGTAACAAATTTGCCACAAATGAACAAAGGCGACCGCCAGAGTTGCCAGATGCAAAAAAATTCGAGTGTCCAGAAGTCACAGCAAAATTATCCCTGGGAACTCTTGTTTTCTATATATGAAAATACCCAGAGCATTCAGTGATCGAAATGAAAACAAATCCAAACAGACGTCTCTGTTTCTAGCGCCTATGAAAAAGTCAAAGCTGTGGAGGACTCTTCATTATTCATCATGTTTATCTGTATGTGGAAACACAATGGCCGTTTCAGTGCATGCAAAAAGCATACTGCCTTTCAAAAGAAGTCCTGCTATCAACCCTTGAAATATTAGTCAGCAAGTTATATGTCATCTTCTTCCCTGCTATTTCCAATCAAACGTAGAAAATAAGGAAAGCGAGTATTATCTTCAATTGCATATAAATCAATAGCATATAAATGGTATATGACAATGGTATATGATGGACAAGTTTGAAGGATGCAATCCAGTAACTCATTATGCAAGCTTTTCTAGAACAATGCCGTCAAAGGCATCGACACTAATGAGTTTTCAAGAATCTAGCCGTAGCAGCTACGTAGAATGAGCTCAACCTTAGGTTGAAAACACCTCGCTAAAGCATGCTAATACCCTATTGTCTTTGCAAATCGGTTAAGATCACTCTCATCCGTAAAGGTACACACCACTGGTATACTTAAATATGAAATGTGTAGCGCTCACCCTTAGATCAGTCCTAAAACAAAGGTTTCTTTATCTTGTTACTTCACCACCTAACTTGTTTCTAAATAGGTCTACATTTTCAGACAGGTTTCTAAAAACAAACAGGTTGACGAAAACTAGAAAACGAGTTTGCACTGTTAATTCTTTGGCGATAAACTAGTTATGTTATCGTTGCAATTGTTTTAGGCTATGGACGTGAGATAAGGCTTTTAAAGTACAGCAGCGCACGTTGCTGAAATAATCAACATCGCGTAAGGCATGATATGCATAAAAAACAATGCCATGCTGCAGGTACACGCACTAGACATTGCTCCTCAAAATGGAAATACTTGATGGACGCTCTAGCTATTTGCAACATATAGAAACGAACTAGGTCATTTCTTACAAGATGAGCAAGGGAATCGCAGGGTGTGGACAACAAAAAGAGGTAGTGCATTAAATGTGGTGTAATTTTTTACTTCATTCATCCTTCATTGTCCAACAAATCTGTGACTGATAACTTCCTATTTTGAACAAGTAAACCTGCATGAATATATAAATACAAAAAGTATTCACCATTACTGTATGTTACTACTATTACGGTTTCATTAAGACCGCTCTTTTGTTTATGATTACTATGCAAGGAGGTGCTGATTATCTTTGGCCATGGACTATAAGAATTAGAACAGCTAGTTCGATCCCTCACCAGATTAAACTCCCCCAGTATTTCCAACAGTTACATATTTGTTGTTGGATTAACATGACTCGAGCTGGGTCTCGAACAATTGACCTTCTGGAAGGCAGATCAGCGCTCGCTCTATACATTTGTTCGTCCATGTATTTATGATGCTGAAAGAACACCGCTACCCGAGGAACTAGCGATAGCTCATATAGACAGTAGGGTATTAAGGGGTATTCCGTGTGTCATTCATTGCATGGGTTGTATATACTGGGAAAAGGGGATCATTTAAGGGATTTTCACTCGTGAGGAATTGATGCACAGGGGGAGAACAACCAGGGGGGCGTAGGATATTCCACATAGGATTTTCTACTGTGGATTTCACTACCTTGCTGACTGTTGTGCAATAATCATGGGCCAACCAGTGGGGATAGTTAAGGACCTGGTGGGGAATTTTCCAACTAGTTTGTATGTAAAAACGTCCCCAGACTGGAAGTGAGCAATGTTTAATGATCTCTGATATGTAACCCTTAGTTCAGCATTAGACGCACTGCAAGCCAGTAAGCAGAGCCCTGATTTCTCAACCTACTTCTGCGAGCTTGCATATCAGAATAACAACACCACAAAGCTTTCATGAAAATAGGCCATTGAATACTACGATCTAACTCAGGGAGACCATAACTCAAATTGAAAAAACACCTATATGAATGAAGCGTCATTGAAAAATTGCCAACCAAATCGTCTTCCACTTGCTTTAATTGAAGGGTATTGATGATGCCATCTATTACACCATAAGGTATATGCATGCGAATAGAATAACATTCTCGTCGCAAATTTCTTAAAATCTTAATTCTTTCAGGTCCATCATCATCAATGGAAACGCTCGTTGAAGTTGGTTCAGGGGATGCCAAGTTTAAAACTTCTTCACTAGCTGACCGACAGTGAAAAACAGGCTCGACTTTCATACGGACGAACACAGAAATCACGTAGTTTTCCTTCGACATAGATCACTACTACAAAATACGCTATTCAAATTCACGTTAATCAAGATCACCACAGAGTTGTCTTAAAGAAGAAAACTCTGAATTTTCAGTATCAACAACATTCATCACTGGCAACAAAATCATTTGTGAGGATACTGATTGAAATTATCAAGACAAGAAGATACAGAAGACATACATGTGCTGCAGTAGTAATAATATAGTTGAATCTTGGAAGAAATTAAACATATCTACAAAAACAAACTTCTGTACTTGATACAGACGGCCGCATTGCGTAATTAACTTGTTGTCTGCAAAAGCATGCTTGTCCTGACCCATGCGTAAGAAGCTATTGTAAACAGAAGTATTCAGTTGCAAATACAATATTACTCGTATCTATAGATGCTTCGCGATAGACATAGATGGTGTTTCGTGAACGTCATTGATAATTTGCTTGGTGATAGACTGAAGGAGAATGACGTCAATTAAAAAGTCATAGATTTTGATGTTAGCACAAACTTCCAATGACAAGCAGTTGCTGTACTGGTTTGAAAATATAGCTTAACAGTTAGCACATTAGGGGACAGCAGGTGTGTTTGTTGTTGGTGCACTCCTGAAGAAAACTAACACTAACGTGATATAAACGACAGCTATCAAGGATACAGAAAAAATTAACGATTTCAGAACAGGGAAGAGCTGACAGGATTTCAGATACAGTTGGGGGAGCAACAGCAGCTGCTGATAATCTAACGCAAATCTTGAAATGACAAGCAACAAGAGTAGCAGAGGGCCTAACTACTACTTCAAAAGGAGAAGATATCTGTCCTGCTTCAAAATGGAAGATCACATAGAACAGAAATGCATTGAAGTTGTTGGTAAGAAGATAGAACTACACCATAGGAGAGGCGACGTGACCTCGAGTACGCTCAATGCTGAAGTGATCAATTCAGAGTGTGGAATTTTTGATGAGAAAGATTGCGATGATGCTCAGCTAGATTTCAGGAGAGCGAGCCTAATTTATGATGATAACAATCGATTGGAGTTCAATAAGAATGACAATTCGGAGGCGGAAGAGGAAATATCGCTAGGTTAACAAAAAGTATAATTTCTCATGTTTGTATTTGAGAACTAATTTAGCGACTAAATTGCTCAAATCTTTGAATAAGGCAATTGAATTTGTAAACGCTGGTATGCTCAACTTCAACAAACGACGATGTTTGCATAGAGACCAAATGAGAGACTAAACCTCCCTTCAGGACAACAGAAGACCCATTCCTACGTCATGTCCGAATCACTTTTTCCCGATGTATCTTGAAAGGGGCAATAGTCAAGCAACAGTTCAGAAAAAATTAATAGGAAGAATCTTGTATCATAAGTTTGCAACAAAAGAGGAATATATTATTGTATATGATTACGCATTACAACAAGAAAATATGTTAGTGAGTAAATAAGTGAGTATGCAAGGAAATTAAATAGGCAAATAGCTAGCATAGCGACCAAATGTTTGCGAACTCCGATAAAGTCTATTTTCTCCCAACCTAATCGACCAATCATCATGCAAAATGGGTCTAGTCTTAGCATGTGTGGTCAGAATCAAGCATGATGATTGGTCAATAAGGTCGGGAGAAAATAAACCTGACAGAGCTATCAAACATTTGGCGGCTACGCTCATATAGCTAAGCAAGCAGGTTAAATAATTAGGTAAAAAAAGAAATTAAATGAGTAAGGAGGCAAGGAGACAGGCAAGTGTGTAATTAAGTAGGTAAGGATGAAAGTAAGTGAATAGGTAGATTTTAAGATCAGAATGACGAAAAAAGAAGTTGCTTCTTCATACCTAATTTGACTAGTCCCAGAAATTCGACATAGGCAAGTTGTCAGATATGTTATCGACACAGCTTTCCTACTCTATATATAGCCTACCCTTTGAACACAGCCCTACCTATCTGAGAATCGCTCAAGCAATGGCATAGATGGATAGGCACAGGAGGCGGAAAACCTCCCTGAAGAGGTAGAGTGCTATTCTGTGGGAGAACTTCTTATCTTGGAAAAATGACGCAATCATTTTTCTCTTCTACAGAAATTTAAATTTTGAAAGGAGAGGCTACTATAAAAAGGAAAAATGCTTATTTTTTGTTGGGAAATCATCATTTTTGCCACTCTTTATAAATTTTCCAATTTATGCTTCTGGACTTAAGTATGAGTTAAAACGTTTTAATGGATTAGTCTTAATCCTATTAATTCGACAGGAATAATTCGACCTGAAAAATTTCGAAATTCCTGGGGTGGTCAAATTCAGTATCAATAAGCAATATTTTTTCTCTTCTTCGTCGTTCTGGTCTTAAGATCCATCACGAAGCTGCATTTTCCACCTCAAGATAAGCAGGTTGGGGGCTAAATTAACAAGTAGGTAATTATGCAAGTTAGATTACAAGCTGACAACGTAGTTGATAAATATGTAATGATATTTATGGGTACTCAATATGAAAACTTCAATATTCTGTATCTGTCAATTACAACCAAAAGTAAAATTATGGCTGGGGTTGCATGTAGCTACCCAATTCCAAATCTACGACACTACCTTGGGAAGTATTGTGCAAGAGTCTTTGGTCCACAGCTATCTGAGCATTACAATACATTCTCTCTGTTTTTATCTATCGATAGGTGGCACAAGATTGTATCATAGTAGTCCCACGTTGAATAAGAGCAGCGATGGAACCAATAAAAAGAGTTTCTTGAAAAAGAAGAGCCCACATATAACAATATCCCTGCCAATCATTCAGACCAATAAAGAAGACCAAACACCTGAAGAATTCAATGAAAATGACCTATTTGAAGAGAAAATGTACATGGTCTGTCAGCAGTCGCCATCTTGCACTTCAAACTGGCATACAACTTGTGTTACATTTCCAAGCGAAACGTGGAAGTTAGATAGAAGAAGATTGTCACACAGAAAGTCAAGTGTCAGCTCATCTACCTCCCTGTCACTAACTCGGCTCGACTTGGCATGTAAAACACCAGAAACAAGTCTCATGTCAACACCTATTGAAGGTAGCAACTTTGTCTTTCCAAAGCTATAGCAGAGATGTGCAATTGACATTAGTAGTTTGGTAGACAACACCATGAACCAACATATATCCTTCTAATCTAGTATATGCATTCTTTAAGTAAGTTATTGTAAGTCATTCCTAAATATGGTGGCTATTTCACTTAGGTAAAGCAAACTGTATACTTAATGGGGGTCTGAAACATTTTCGAATATTTTTTTGACATTGTTTCCCTATGAAAGCTAAGAGAAGGACATCCACTAAATGGCATTTAGTCTAGGTGTGATAAAGTTTTATGAGAATGAAAACTCATTAAACCATAGAAAGTATAACCAGAAGAGACAGCACAAAACTTGAGGTCTAAGAACTGTTTAACTCACATTTGAATGGTAATGAATGAGTGGGTCAATGGTCTTATTGGACTAACTAATACACTTACATCACTTTTGCAAAATTAAAATCTTGCTGATCAGAAAAAACAGTCCCACTGCAATATCCCAGATTATTCCAGCCATGGGTCTTATGATACACATTTGCCAAAATCGCAGGCATTCCCTTCTGGTCTTTGGCATTACATTCAATGATGCTTACTGTTCTGTCTGAATACCATGAAGTGTAGAATAGGTTATCATAAGGAATGATAATAAAAATAGAATAAAAGAAACTTAAGAATTTCAACACGATCAAAAGTCAGCCACACTTCCAAATTTCTAAGACCACATTCTTTCTTTCCAAGATCACAAAGTGCTACCAACAACAGCAAATCAACAACCAATGAAAAAAGGTCTTTTTTGAAGGGGACTGTTATTAATCTACATAGTAAACAGGAAAGATCTCATAGGGCATACTCAGAAACAAAAATATTAGTGATGAAAACCATGATACCATTTGTGACAAAATTGCGCACATTGACTTCATAACAATTAGAAAGATAGGAAGATGACAACAAAAACTCAATTTCAGAAACCTATGGTGACATACTCATTAGGCATAAGACATTAAAGATAGTAGAGTATGATAGAAATTGAATGGAAAGCACATGCCAGATAGGTATATCATGATAACAATACTATTGCACAGATAGTGCAGATATTGCTCAATGACAGTCCTTTCAATGAGTAAATTAGACCCACACTGCCAATCACATGTGTGGGATCACTTGCATGTGTAAAACAGCCAATTGTGACAGCTTCCCCTAGAACATATATGTACATTTTTGGTACAAGTGACAAATGAAGCAAATGAACTGAGCTAACAGTGTGCCTGCATGCTTGTGTGCGCTCATGCGGGTCTCATGGAAGGGCCTGCAATGACATAAAAAGATAGTTCTACCCAATGCTGAGAGAGACAATAGAATACAGACTTTGCAAAGGACATTCAAGATAAATATTATCTTACAAAAGAAGAAAGAAAATACACCCTACCTTTTACTTAGCTTATTACTGTCAATCAGTTTCTTTATCACATTTGCAACATTCAAATGTAAGGTAGATGCTGAGACAAGTAGCTGTAGTATGACATCTCTCTCTATTTCCATTAATATTCCAGTTAAAAGGTCTGCCTTTGATGGGTGCACTAGATTAACTCTTTTGAATAGATGGCTCCCAATCAATGCTACAACATCATCCTCACAAATCTCTGGCTTTGAAAGCTCCTTCAAGTGCTCTTCTTTTAGCCTGAAAACACAAGAATACAATGCTGACCTAGCTTCTTGTCTAAGTTGAACATACCCACAAAGCTCTTGCTGCAGTATGAGAAAACAGGATGATACACACAAATTTTTCTATAAATTTCATTCTAAGCTCCTGTTGTGACAAGAACATTTAGATCTGTAGGAACCTCTAGTGATTACATGTGTGGACAAATAACACCATTTAAAAAATAATTATAACTAGATATATTTAATATTTACAAATAGTTACAAAAATAACAAGAAGCACATCATAATTAGTTATTCATTCTTTTTCCACATAAGCTCTGAGATTTAGTAATGTAAACAACAATGGAAAGTAAGCATTTCTAAATGCTGAAAAGGATCTCTCCTAAGAATATGTTCTTGAAACATAGAATGGTGGAATATTGATGCAGTCTCAGAAGCATACCAATTCCCAATACAATCCTTCAAGACCTTGGGTCAGGCATTCAGATATGTTGACTTAATATACTGTGGTAAAGGCAAACTTCTCTCATCACTACACTGTAAGTATATCACAGACTTTAAATTTGAACCTGTGTATGAATGGGCCATACTCCTAGGATTCAAAAGCCAAATGGGCTGTTGCACAGGTTTGTTGAGAACTTGCATGAGGTCAGGGAAATGAAAAGAAATGCCTCTGATGACATCACTATATCAGGGTTTGCTCAAAAACGCTGTTCAATCATGTGCAAGCACCTAGCTAGAGCATATCTAAAATTATACATGGAATTTGACATGTCTAGCACCCAAATTTTTGAAGTCGGAGGTATCCATTCTTAGAAGGGATGCAAAACCAAGCTCATTTTTGAGCACATTTGTTCTGCTCAAGACAAAGCCTGCTACAGAATTTAAAAATCACCAACAGTTTATTTCACAGCTTTAGGTGATTCTCTCAGGCTTGGGGAAATCTGCTCCTTCATCCCTCCTCAGCAGTCCTGGCTGAACTCCAAAGCAAATCACATAAATCACACAACCAGCTGTAGGCTTAACCAGATGCATGGCAGCAATAAACAAGCTACTAACCTATCCAGCTGTTCCTGAGCATCTAGCACTGATGATGTTGCCCCAATTTTTACTGCATCCTTCTCTTCGCTAAGAGAGCAAACCTTGATAAAGTTTTTCAGTTCAGATGGTGTGGATATAATATAATTTAATTCACTATCATTTAACTTAAGAAGTTCATCAGAGACTCTATACGAATCAATTGCAGGGTACAAACGTTGAAAATGGTTGATCAAGTCCTTTCTCTTTGTAATTAGGTCACACTTCGAGTTTCTGCGTGGCGACTCAGTCTTTCTGTCAGGTTTTCTATTGCACGGAATTTGCTTAATTGCTCGTGCACACTCCCTTACTCTCCTTTCTAGTTCATTTCTATCGTTTCTCAATAAGTTGTAGAGTTCATTTGAATCATCGCTAAACGAATTCAAGACCATACCAGTGATTTTCTCAAGAGTATCGCTATCATCAATTTCAAGGTAGGATTCCGCAAATCGGAATATCTCATCTCCAATTTCATTCTTGTCTGCAGAAGATGATCCAGCACCCATTTTGCAAGTATCTATTGAAGCAGCATCTCCAATTTCTCAATAACTAATCTATTACTTCAGTATGGACGGCCTAAGTCCATTTAACAACAATCACACGCCATGTTCTGGCCTCGAATTCATGTCAATTTTTTCTGCTTGGTTTCTCTCGCCTCGCAAAATCAATGGCGACAAGATATGTAAATATAAATAGTTTTGGCGCGAAGGTAAAGTACCATTTCTTCTCCCTTTTTGCAGTGCGCGTTTATAATATGGAATGCTATTATAGCTAGATAGACAGCTCTTCATACCATGTGAGGTATCCTGCGCTTTGTTGAGCGATTTGCTCAGATAGAGAGTACGTACGTCCAATTATGGGAATTTAATTGCATTTTTACCTCACACTTCTTTCTGACTCAATATAATGCAAATAATGGACATTATGCAAATTATGAATACTACTTACTTTCTATTATTGCCTACAAGTTCTCTGGTTTCAACCATATTTATCATGCAGAGGACACAGAGACAATGTTGTGTGTAGTGCTCATAATGTTCCACATAAATTTATATGTAAATAGGGTGTTTTTGGTATTTTCAGATACTATGTCTGAATCTTAATTTTTACATCAATTTAAATTTCCTTTGTTTATTTATTTACTTATTCGTTTAGTTATTTATGCTAAAAGTCTTAATTAGTTCAAGTTTTAGTGCTAGTTTTTTTGTAAACACCAACTTGTAAAGAATTTTATGATAATAAAAATGACTGCTGTTGCCCCACTCTAACTCAATTGTGTGACAAAGATTGCTTACAGAAATGATCACAATCTAAAATTTGTAACATGTATTTGAACAGAGGAGGTAGTCTATTTATTGACATGTGGATAGAGCAATAAGTAAGATTGGAGTCATCTAAGTCCTCATTTCTCTCATCTGACTTCTTGTATACTATACTAAGATGAATTTGCATGCTTTATTTTCTTTATAATATCATTTCAATATATTCTCTTTCCATTACTGATGATGAGTTTTGTATGAGTCAAAATGCCTAAATCTAACCCTGCATATCATATCTACATCTAGGTCTGCCAATTTGTGTCAGCAAGTTTACACATATTATTGTTAGTCAATTACTAGGATGTCAAACCATCATTAAGAATGAAGAAATATCCTGGTCTTCAAGCTCCTATTTAATCTATTATTCAAGTGGGACACTCCTTTGTGGCATACATTTCTGCATTGCAAGTTCAATTTTTTTCATGCCTCACTAAGGCACTTGCTATTGCATTCCGTACATTTATAGGACAGTGTTGATGAATACTCATGGAAAAGCTACGAGAGCTGCTTGATGTCCTAGAAAGGGATGAGGAATCAGATGAGGTAGATCAAACCAAAGTTACTTCCTTGATTGTATTGCAGTTATTTGATACTGGTTTAGAACAATTGGCTTTCATATTAAAATAATTTTGCAAAGTGAATTTCGTAGCTCCATATTTTCTTGATTTTAGGCCATAGCTTATCTTTTGTGTGCTTTGAGTAAACTTTGTTTTTTGCCAATTTTTGAATTGGTGTCTTTTAGGTGCTATCCATAAAGAGATATGAACTGATACATCAAGGAATTTTTCTCAACTTAGCAATACCAACATCCTCTTCTAAAATGTGCAACAAGTCATAAATGATAATTTGGTGTTATTGTTATTTTTAAAGTTATATATTTATATATATATATATATATATATATATATATATATATATATATATATATATATATATATATATATATATATATATATATATATATATATATATGTATATATATATATATATATATATATATATATATATATATATATATATATATATATATATATATATATATATATATATATATTTATATATATATATATATATATATATATATTTATATATATATATATATATATATATATATATATATATATATATATATTTAATATATATATATATATATATATATATATATATATATATATATTTAATATATATATGTATTTATATATATATTAATGCATAGCTGCCACTATAAAAACCATTGTAATTTTACAATCTCTTAGTTGCTCTAAAGAAGATGACCCATCAGCTGAAACTATTAGAAATTTATTAGTAAATAAATAAAATATGTATGTGTAAAAGTTATTATTTAGTAGAAGAATTATTTACAATGGTAAGCATATGATGATGCATATATTTTCCTCTCTAGGGAGAGACATTTCACAATCACCATGACTATAAATTGGCCGCAATAGAATGTGAGAAAAGGCTGAATGAGGAAAAGAAGTTACAACACAAAAAATTGTTAAATGATATTGCTGAAATTGATACCAAGCTCAAGGTATTCCATTTTCACAGTGATACTTGAGATGGCAGTTGTGAATTGCCTGAAGTTATGAAATGTGTGGTTTTGTTAAAAGATATGACAAGTATCGATTTCATTTCACTTCTACTTATGGAGGGATATTCTCAGTTCATTGTTGTTATCAATGATGATGGTTGACAGCTGTATTTGTAAAGATTTCTTTGGACTGGTAGTTTAGTCATATCCAAAATCTTGATACATAAGCAGATGTAACTGGTAGACTAGCTATTGGTGACTGTGGTACAGCAAAGACTAATCATATCCTCTCTAGCTTCACACTGCACTGTAGCCCTTTAATTTACTGATTCTTCTTCTTCTTCTTCTTCTTCATGTGTCGTCTGCTCCAAGCAGGTTGACAGTCATTGACTTCCATTCCTCTCTGTTGTTTGCCAATCGCACACAATCACAATAAGTTAGATGATTCTACCATATGTTTTATATGCTATGACAAGTAATGATTTTCTGGTGTTTGTATCAAGTCTATGTGAACTCCAGGTAGTACCTGCTTGTGCAGAGAAGGTTATTTGGATTTTATCTGAGCATTCTTCACATTTGGAAGCTGGAAGTGATGCACCTGGTTTGAGTAGTTAAGCACAATTTGACAAATGAAAGACAAGGGTGTGCCTTGATATTTCAGAGTGGAGAGTTTGGAGCGGTGTTTCTAGATACTTTTCATCAATCCAACTTATGAAAAAACTCCTGATGCTCAACTGGAAAGCCAGCCAACTGCCAACCCTGGTATGAAGGGTAGAATTTACCAATGAAGTTTGCATATCATCCTGGCCTATGATTGCATGATTATGACATTTATAAGTCACTAGAGAATCGTTTTGCAACACTTGGGACCCATCTCAGTTTTGTTGGTACTGATCTTACCAAGTCTGACAAGCATTATTTTGGGGAGAGTGGAAAGGGGGAGAAAAGAATTGTTACTGGATGATTTTGACATTTTTGTATCTTCAACAATGAATTTGTCAGCCACTTTAGCCCCAGTCACGATCTCTTTAATTTCTAATTGAATCAAAGAATCAAATCAAGACACAAAGCACTCTTCTATTTATGTTTTGGCTAGAGAATGGAAATATCAATGTCTTTTTGAAGGCAAGGGGATGAACAGCTGGTGGAATACACCAAGCATTATATTGTCTAAGATCATTAGGTTTATGTGACAGCATTGGTTCTCAAACCTTCCAGCTACTTTTACATGGCAATCCTTTACAGCATGCTTTTCCGAATCAGAGTCTCCTGGAGGGATAAATAATTCTTATGCTAGATATACTGTTACTGAAAGTGAATATCCGCAAAGATGCAGGTTAGTGAAACGATGAGTTGAACAAGGGATGGCAAGATCTTGTAGTCCCTTGGAACCCTTTGCGGTCCCTCACGGGACTACAGACTCCAGTTTGGGGATCACTGTGCCATACCTGTTTTATTTGTTTACGCAGAACCTTCAAACATTTTGAAGGCTTTAAACACACGCAAACACACACAGACTCGCACACACACACACACACATACACACACAAACACACACACACGCACCCACACAAACACACGGACACACACACAAACACACACACACACACACACACACACACACACACACACACACACACACACACACACACACACACACACACACACACACACACACACACACACACACAGCATTACACATCTGATCTCCTTCCAATCTCGTTTCTTTTTGGATTAAGTGCTTTTGTATCGCCCCTGCCTTTTATATCCCTATTGTCACTGCCGTGTCTTAGAGCGCTTTTATACTACTCTTTGTCGATTATCCCCTGGAAGACTTCATTTTATTGAGTGTATTCTTTTTTGCAATTGAATTTGCATTGATGGGCTCATGTTTCGGTGCCTATTGTCGACATTTGAATCATTGTCTCCACCATTGTTGTCGGCCGTACCTTCACTTTAAGATGCCTTTTTTCTTTTGCTATCTACCTGATCTACAGAGTGGTATTTTTTCCATGAGTTTCCTGATTATTTCATTATGTTGGTTTTGATTCTGCCGCTAAACGGGGGATTTGTTTTTTACGTCTTTCCACTTTCGGTTTCTGGTCACTTGTCAGATCAGTGACGGGTATTCATTAAGTGTAAGGCCTGGGGTGTGTAGCAGCTTTTTGTCCAAAAATGAATCCAAACTGATGTGAACCGAGGAATACTGTGAAAATCTGCATAAAAGAACCTACCTTTTTAGGTAGGTTTGGGCTAAAAAGATTCTTATAAAGATGTATAACTAGGTAATGGAGTGAGTGGTTCGTAATAAATGATTTTCCTTGCTAAGCAAGTATAGATGAATGGTTTTCTTGTCTTGAACAAATCTCACAGCTTTCTGAGTGAAACCTTGTTATATATAGAGAGAAAAGTGACGCATTGGAGGTTAGTGCGTTGTTAATTAGACAATGGTCAGAAGTAACTAAATTTTGTGTCTAGTTAAATATCATTAAAAGTCATGCACTTTTACATTCGAGCGATTTTAAGGCGGATACACATGCCTATAAGCATACTCTTTCTTCAGTCATACCTTGTTTTTGTACTTCTTTAACCAGCATTGAAAATCATGTACTTTATATTCTAACGATTTTACGGGAAAAACCATAGTAAAAGTCTGAGAATTTGTTTCTATGCTATGCAAAATTGAAGTTCATGGATATCCTCTCAATTATTTTTATGCTTCTAAGTAATACACCAATGAACTGTGGGGTTTTTAGAAAGGCAGGCATTCTTTTTCAAAGCATAGAAGAAGGTCGGGGCTATTAGAGTATTGTCACTGTGTTACATACAGGTGTGAATCAGTGATAATTCCAATGGAAATCTAGAAGCCAGAGTTGCTCTTGTTAGCTGTTGACTTTACTCTGCAGGCGTGCGAGCATTTATGTATTAGCACTCCCCATTTCACAAATGTGTTTGCCCCGCTTTGTTAATCTAGTTATCGAGAATGTAAGTGAATCTCCCCACTTAGTCTTGACGCTATTTGATACAGTGCGCAATATAGCAGAGGCACGTAACATTATGAGCTAGATCTAGGTGTTAGTAAAGGAGGCGAAGCATTTAAGACATTTGAGCCAGTTGGTCGAAGCGAGACTTGACTCTATCGAGTCTATGTGGAGAAGCTTGCTACTTTCATCTTCATGAAGAAATAGAAAACGAGAAGCAAAAGTTAAGACTGCCCATTGCCGTGAATGATAATATAGCTGATATACTCTGTAGGGAACTAATTGATATGGCTACGACAGCACTTGTTTTATTTGTATCTTCAGGCTCAAGCTTACAGTGAAGGCTTGTGTGGAACCGTTTAGCAGAAAGTATTTTCATTTGGCTTTTTTATTCTGTGAATATCTCTGAGTTTGTGTCGATATGTTATATGTAGCTTTTCAATATTTTTAGGAAAGAAAATCCAAGAGAGGCGCTCAGATGCTGAACACATCAGTACCAGGAGTCATGGAGAACAAAGGAAATGACTCTGTGACATCTCCAATCGGAAAACCGACAAATGATAGCCATGGGGATTATACAGGTTCATTTGACAAGAACTCTAATTATCTAAATGGTCCTGATCACTTGGATAAAAGCAATGAAATATTTCAAGCCTTCACGAAACTCAGTGATTTGAAAAACCAGGAGAAAGTGCTTGAGGAATGGTATAGCACAATGTCAGGTCAGTTGCAGGAAGAACAATTAAAATTGAAAGATAACTTTGAAGAGATGAGATTGAAAATTCTGCAGCAAAAGCGACGTTATTTAAAAACTAGCCAGCAGTTTATTAGCAACCTAAGTAGTGGATCCACTGTAGAAGGATGCAGTGCAAGAGCAGAGAAAACTTTTATTGAAGAGGGTCGTCCTCTTGAAAAGAATCAAAATTCTCTTGGTGTTGAAAGAAAGAACTTCGAAACAAGATATGCAGAGAAATCAACAAGTTTCGATAGTGGATTGGTTGAAGCAAGACACAACAGCGCTCAAGTTCAAGAACATACGGGGAAAGATGATAAAATGTCTGTTAAGAGTTTCAATGACCTTTCTGAAAGAATACTTGGCATGTCACCTATACATTCACCAAACAGTACGCGCGGTGTTGCCCGCGCGGATCACGAGTTTGGTGAGAAGTATACACCAGTTCGAAGTCACCAAAGAACCATACACGATAAGGAGAATTTTGCTGTGAGAGGCATCAATTTATCAACTACTGCCGATAGGACAAAATGTCACATTGAGGACGAAACCAGAGAGAATGTCAACTCTTCACCGGCAGCTCATGCGGTTTGATTTTTGAGTGATTTTGTCTATTTTTGTATTCAAATGATACAGCCTTCTGCAAAAGTTTCAGGAACTTTCGGGTGCTTGTATCTTTGCAAAAAAAAATTTGCCTTGAAATTCAAGCGATTAGCATCTGTGTTGGTGATTAGTCACTCATTCTTTGTGTTGCTGAAATCTCTCGGCTTGAGCTGCAGACAAAGTGTATCTTAAATCATTTATTATATAAAAATTTTTTGGTTTTAAATAGCGAAAGAAACAGATTTAGCAGATCTGAGAAAGTAATTTGTAATCAGCTTTTCCACGAAATGCCATGTAGTGTACCTGTGTGCACATCAGGCACCAAAAAAAGAAAAAGATTTTTTTCTTTCGATCTTTTTGCATATTCATGCGTCGACAGTAGGCGTGTGAGCCGTTACAGATATTTGACGCTTTCAACTTGTTTCATAGTGCTCGTTTTCTTTTATTACATTGAAATGTCTCGATCATCAACGAAGCGTTTTCTCTTCAGATTACGAAATCAAATACTACTTTTTGCAGTTTGATGTATGATGTGTAGTGGTAGTGGTATCTAGAAGAAATCATATCATAGCAGCGTATTTTGCTTGATGCTATGCGCAGTGTGTCTGACTAAACTGAAATGCATTCAATGTATATGTTGACGAGATGAAGCGCAACTCCGTATTATACTTTTGTGTTGTTGTTTCAATGTCAATGCTCCATTGGAGCCGTAGTCACCAGTTGAAGCAAAATGGTCCTGTGACTTCAGGGCATTGATATTCCTCCACCCCAATCTCTGTTATTATCCACTCCGGCTTTTCTTGTTTTACTCTTATTGTCCCTCCACTATTTCACCCTCTACTGACGCCATGACTAAACTTTCTGGTCTTCATTTCCAGTGCATATAGTTTGCCATCTTTCTCCTTTTTATTTGTTAAACAATACCACCTCATTCTTGACTGCAATCTTTTCTCGGACCCATATGTTTGCTTTTTTCTCTCGGTCTAGTTTATCCTCAAAACTCTTCTCCATAACTACATCTCAAAGAATTGTGGCATTTCCTCATCACTTTTTTCAATGCTCAGCTTTCTGCACCTTAAACTTGTGGATATTTTATGCTTTATTGCAAAGTCTGGTATTTGTACAGTGAACTCTGGTATAAGCAGCTAGTTTTTGTAGTTCTCGCTTGAGCTACATGTCTTCTTGTGATATCTGACTTAGCTATTGTTCTCTTAACATTCTTTCCACACTGTTAGACCATAGATCCCTGATTCATATAGTATAATAATTACGCAAATCGTTCGCATTTTGTCGTATAATGCCTGCGCAAACGATCTGACATTTGTTCTAACATTTTATCTGACTTTTGATGTGAAAAAGTGGTTGATGCCTGCCAAGTGTGCAAACGAATCTGACATTTCACCTAATATTTGGCCAAGCATTTGCACCCGTGCTGAGATCAACGACATACACAAAAAGTTCGACTGGGGGATAAAGAATCCACTGCGCATGCTTACGGCGAATAATGTTAAGCATGTGTTCAGGGTGAATCTAAAGTCCAATGTGCGCCGAAGCTTTTTCGCGGGGAACATTTTCTGTACCACTATCGTGAATTGCGCAGGCACCTTTGCACCAAAAACATCATGATCATCATCAATATTTTCATTTGTCTTAAGTACATCTTGTACATCATCTCATTTGTCTTACAGTTGTCTTAAGAGGTATAGCTAATAGGCACTGTATGCCAACTATTTACAAAAATATATATACATACGTTACAATGATATAATTAAAATAAGATGTAATTATAATGCAATATAATCTTATGATAAAAAACTTAAATTGGGATAAAAAGCTTTGCATAATCTGCAGGTGCAGGCATCACATTTGTGGGTTTTAATAAACCTTTTGAAAATGTTAAAAGAGCTTGATTTGTTCAATTCTGGCGGTAGCGTCTCCCATACTTTTCCCCCCACAAATCTAACTGTATCAATTCCAAGGCAATGTTGGATCAAATTTTAGGCTAAGTAAGTATTTAATCGTTAACACAAGCCTTTTCTGAATTATTGATTTATACCATATAGCTCGCTCTCTCTTTAAGAGCCCTGTTCTTCCAGAACGTTAGCGGTCATGATTCTCCATAATTCTCTATCTTTTGCTGTTCTGATCATTTGTTGTTTGCTGATCTTCATGATATACCATATACTATTTCTGAAAGGCCTTTCTACATTCAGTGCAATGATACTGAATCAGTTGCTGTTTTCTTTTGAAGGATGCGTACACGCGTCTTGCAGCCATTGCCAAAGGATACCTGGCACGCAAATTGATGAAGACAGACAAGGTACAGGAGCTCGTCAAAACAATCAAGGTAGTATCGATGTTTTTGCCGTCTTAAATTGTAGATACAATGAAGGTAGAGCTGATGTGCATATGTTAGGTGTACCAGGATAATTGGTATCTTTGTAGAGATGTTAAGGGTTGGAATGTCTTGTAGTACCGATTTTATGTCTATTTTTAAACATTTTATTGTAATTTAAATGAAGGGCCCCTTGAAAACCAGCGTTAGCTGAAGGGCCACCCTCCTTAAATTATATGAAAATGAAATGAAATGAAAACCGATCAATGGATTTTTGGTTCATATCTACCTCGAAGGCGGCTCTGCACGGTCAATGGCTTCGTGTACTCAGGAAACAAATAGTAGTGTTCCACAAAGATCTTTTTAGGGCCCTTTCTTTTTCCTTGTTATTTTAGTGATCTTCCATTTCTGCTCTGTAGGACAGAAGTCACAGTATTGGTGGTCGAATTGAGGAAACTTGTTTGATCAGTGAATATCAACAAACTCAAAGCGAGTTCGTAATGCAGCTGGGGGGTTTTTGAGGGCGCTGTATCTCTTCCTGCTGCAGTGGGGCTAGGGGTGAAATACCGAGAATTAACTCATTCTGGTGCTGTTGTTTGTGCATGTATGTATACTTAGAGACTCAAGTGCCCTGATTAGTGGCAGAATGCACCCAATCCAAGAACAATATTTCATATTTTCTTATCGGGTTTTTTCTTAATTCTGCAAAGTTGTTACCGGGATTTCTCATTTTTCCTATCAGTTTTCACAGATAAGCGGATGTTATTTCGACTGCTGGATGTATACTGATAACGCAATTTGGTCCTATTGAAAATAAACTACTCATTCATCTGTAGGTGGGTAGTCGCCTTTGACCAGATACTTACAGGTGCAGGTAATTTCGCCTTAGTCGCCTAGTGTGATTGAAAATGTGATATTTTCCTAATTTTCTTACCATTTCTTAGGACACAAAAGCAGTTCTAGCTGATATGAACAAAGAGGATCAGAGAACTCATAAAAAGGTTCACGAATTAAGGGCGGATGAGCTCCTCAGAGCAACGCTTTGCCAAGAAGTAAGTTGTTTTTGTTGCTGAATTTCGCATAGCATTGTACATTTGCGATCAACTCGTCGATTCTGACGGTTCTGTGAACTAGACCTTCATTCTCTTATTGCCTTTGCACTATAACCTGGCACCGGGGATCCTTATGGAGGGCACAACCGGTTAGCTTTCATTGCACGATCACTTAGCGATCTAGATTTGTTGTGTCAACAAGGAAGCTGATCCGTGCAAAAAGTTTTATAACCGATTAAAATTGTATTAATGCTGCGTGACTGGGACCTTAGTTAGTTTCCTTTTTTCACAGTCTAACTTTGATTTTCTAGTTTGTCCTTCATTATGTGTAGTAACTTTGTTGCGGAAGCCTTAGACTCTTTCATCCTCAAGGCCAAACCAGTAAACACTTGTTGCATTAAGTATTTTGGCGATCGTCAAATATTTCGTTTGACAAATTTTGCAGGAATTTTTTGTAAAAACACGGGTACCAGACTAGGAAGTATTTTTGGAACACGGGTGAAATTTGATATGCTTTGTGACAAAATTTCCTAGTGTATTGTTCATAGTTACAAATATGCTTGAAGACAATGACATTTTACTTGTTGATAAGGGACTCGCTTCCAAGGGCAATTTGGATTGACACGTTTTGTTATTGTTTATGGATTTCGAGGTGAATATATACGGAGTGTGCTTTAAGGAAGTATGTCTGCTCAGTTCGAGGTTTACAGAGATGCTAAACGAGTGTTGGCCTCGCTTTAAATTGTTGCACATCTGTTTGAAGGCCAACAACTATGCCAAATGCTACCAGGAGGAATACGGAATTCACACTCCATTATTCGGCTTTTGTAGGTTTAATTTATATTGTATATTTGTGATAAATTTTTAATGTGTATTGTTCATATGCAATACATTTATTATGCATTTTAACGTTGGAATTAACAAGCTGGCTTTTTTGTAGCTGCCATATATTGCAAACCAACTGTACACAGATTGATAATAATGACAATTCCTTAACAATACCTGAGTTGTCACACACGTTTTCCGTCTCGAGACATACTGTTGCTTGTATGATTCTGCACATAGTAGCGTGCTCTCTTTTTCCAGATGCGAAATGCAGTAAACAAACTTCGTGCAGTTTTCATGGTGTACACTCCAAAGGAGCAACTGGCGCTTATTGCTCGCTCTAGATCGGCTGCCGTTGAACGTCAAATTAAGCAATACAGCAAGGTAATGATAGTGATAGATAAAGGCTGCAAATTTGTAGACAATCATCTGCTCAGCATACACACTTATTTATAAGAATACCTAATTTTCCCCTAAGCCTCACTGTTCTTAAATCTTTTTGATTTTTAGCCTTAGAGCATTCTTTAAACATTCATAAATTTTAGCGTTTTTCAGTAATAATACTCGTATAGACTATATTCATATGATAAAAAGTATGTAACGGACACTCCCCCGAAGAGTTACAGAGTCGCATCATATCATAACGACTCCAAGAACATGATAAGTGAAGCTCACACAAGGTTATTATCAGGGTCAGCATTGTTGTGTGGTGACTGTGACAAATAACTTCATCTTTTTGTTTCGTTTTTGTGTAGTTTTGGTAGTTAATGTAGTATATAGATTATCAGTATTTGTACTAGTTGCTGTGTTGCGATGTATTTTCATGCTCCTTGCACTTTAGTCTTGTATTGTATTTGTTTGTAATGTTTTATAAATTTTAACCGAATTTATAAAAAAAATGCGTTTTGCCGTGGCTCAATGTTATTGGCGTTTTGATAATTTTCAACTCATATGTTCTTGACAGTGTTCTTTCTTCAAGAGTGATATTTTGCAACTATTTTGCAACTATGTATTGTACAGTTTGTATGATATTCGGCCGGGGCTACTTTTGAAATAAGGCAGCGAATGCTGATGCTTATTGGCAACTCTTTCTTGTAAAAAGAGTGTAAAGGAACAACCGTAATAGCCTTTTGAAAATTTCGAATCAGAGACCTGCAAACGTTGTCGGCTGGGATACTAGTTGCATTGCTTTAAGCGTGGAAAAGCAAAATGTAAGAATGGTAGCGTGTTATTGTACTGGAACAATTTATGGAAGTAATTAAAATATTTTCTTGCCCTACAGATTGTTATATGTAGTAATGAGAAATGTCAAATCAGAGCTAATGATCTGCAGAAATATTTTTTTTATTATTTTCAGGACAAAAATCTCACATCGACCCAAGGAAAGCGATTATCAATGGTTACGCGAAAAAAGCTGAAGAAACGGCAAGAACTATTTGCGTATCCTTTGGCATGCTAATGATCTCCCAATGGGCTTGGGATTTTCAACACCTGAGAGCTTCGATCTCTAGTAATTACTTTTAAAAATTTGAAAATTCATACTGCGGCCAGCTTCTCTTCAGCGGTGACTACCTGCATGAAAGAAAAACGTACTAGGAGTAGCCTAGTTCTAACGATAGCGAAATCTCTGCCATTGCTTCGTACGATTCGCAAAATTGTATGATTGTTGATTTGCAATTTTTAAATCTATAGGTGAGAAATGATTGAATGTTAGTGCTCAAATGAGGGCGTCAAATTTTCAAGACTTTGCCTCCACCAATCTTCCCTTTTCGTAGAGCTGAGCTAGTTAACATTGAAAGCCTAAAAAACCATTGTGCTTATTTTCTTGTTAGCTATACTATTTATTTCTAGCTAAATGTGAGTTTTGAGCTACTATCAGATAAATGTTTATCTTAGGTTTAGTAAAAATAATTCATGTACTCTAACTGAATGCATTTTGGCTTGCATTGGCAGTGTAGACTTCAATTGCTCCTTTGGGATCTCAACTGAGAATTTGTTGTGGTCGTTGCTTGACCTTTTAGCGGTCCCGGTAACCGTCATCACTATAAAACTCCATAGAAATAGCAATCCTTACGACTGTCTGTTGGTTAGACCTCTGGTTTGCTCATTCCTTTCCTCGCTGTTTTCTTTGATGGAATTATGAAGTGGATACATCTTGGAAAGACCCGGATCATCGCTATCACTAAGGAGCAATGATAGTACTAAAAAGCAGCGAAAGAGCTGGGATGTCAGGTAGATTCATTTTGTTATAAATAGTTGCATTTGTTGTAGGTAACAAGGGTGTTTTTAGAGTTTCCCCTGGATTTCTGGAGTAATTTAATGTTTTTTGAAATATTTGTTTCTGAGATCTCCTTGGGGCGCCCCCCTGGAGCATAATACATTGTTGGAAAGCGTGCAAATAGGGATTTTTGAGGACAGGGGTCTATTCCACCAAAACAAACATTCTATAATAACACGTTTCTACCACTTAGCAACAATTCAATGAATAGTTTCAGAATTTTCCAAGCACTTGTATCCTATTGAACTAAAAGGCCAGAGGCCCCCCCCCCACTAGTTTCTCCCCAAGTTAGCTAATCTTCGCTAAAACTGGAAAATTGGCATTTTTTCTTCTTATCGCTCTAACATCTATCAAATTCTCTTCTCAATGACTAGTAATCAAGTTTGCTAAATACAGTCCTTCCCCAATTGGTTCTGCCACAGTTGTTTATCGGCAATACATTACTAGCTTTAATTCAAACTAAAGCTGTAGAAGATGGGGGCTTCGGGGAGCTTCAGGGGCTCCTTTCTACCTTTCCAAGAGGGATTGGGCTCCCCTTCTCTTGTTTCTGTTTAGTGTTGATATAGAAATCAGAATGATAGGGTGGGGGCGCAAGTAGAATCAGACCATACTTGTTCTTCCTGTTATTTCTAGCATACATCATTGTTCCACCAGCACGTTCCTCCATTATCCCACACCATCGAAGGATGTGATCTCGCCAAATGTCTGTCTGCCATGTCCCGCACCCTAGATAGGGCCCTTGTTGGACAAAATATAGCTCTACGCCATTGTTTAAAACCTCTGTTCACAGCAACATTCCAACTTATCTCAGTCTAACTTTCAGTTAGAACAGTTTATCTTTTTCTGTCGTGACAAGATGCATTTCTCATATGTTCTCTGCTAAGGTATACGACAGGATATTGAACCATGAGGTAGACGTATACATTACTATGAGATTGCATATGTCCTTAATTTATCATGCTTCTTATCTTATGATTTGATACATTACATCTTTATTGTTTATCCACCTCTTATATTCTTATGCAAGTTCACTTGAGACATAGAATTCTGCAGCCAAAGCATCGTTCCATAGAAGTTCCATTGAAATTTGCCAGTTCTTGTTCTAGGGTTTTTAGACCACAGCCAAGCAATGGCTCGCCCTTTCATTATACAAGAAGCAGGTATGTAGGCTATGTCAGAGGTCTCAAGTTGCAAAACGTAATATGAATTAGATGATGAGATTTTGTTTCTGTCTTGTCTCACAATTTTGCGGGCGCTTCCTGCATCTTCAGAATACGTTTGACACTCATTTCTTGGAGGTGGAGGCGCACAGAAGCGTGGGATAGTGGATTTCACAAGATTTAAGAAAACATCCTCAAGTACATACAATGGATTGAAGAGATTAACTGAAATAGGAAGGACAAGAATCAAATGGGATCTGGGAGCATAGCCCCAAGCAAAATTTTTGAGGGCTTAGCTTTTACTTTGGTGTAGAGTGCATCTCCTAAATATCATGCTTGTTATTATCCGTAAGGGATTTTGATGCTTTTGCGACAGATATTCTATAGAACGGAGCAATTTGAGGAAAAAGTTTTAAAGAGATATCCCTTAATGGGGTATTAATGCAATCCCAAAGATCATCTTTCAGCAAAAGTGGGGGCATTCACTTGCCCATATTTCCGGGTGCTAAATCACTGAGTAAATAAAGACGTTAATAGGTGGATTTTTTTGCGTGTGAGTGAGATATGACTCAAATGCATTGATCCTCATGCCCAGTGAGAGTTAAGAACTCTGGTATGTTAACCAGGTGTACAACAGTGGGTTATGAAAATAGTGCAAAAGCAAAGTTTTATAACTTCAAAGGCCTACGATAACTCCTCTTATAAATTAAAAGTGCAGTACAAAGCCTTGCATAGAAAAAAGTATGCATTTTATTTCTACATCATCACCAATTGTTTTGGTAAGAAAACTAAAGTTCTTTAACTAGGACCTGACCCATATGTAATGTTCTATTACTGCAAATTTTCTTCAGCAAAGGTACCATTGAGCTTCAGCATCATATCTTTACAATATTTTCATTTTATTTCAAAATTATTCACCTATAGGTAGTTCAGCATTGAGATACTATTTCAACTGCTACTGCAAAACTAACAATTTGCAATGTTTAAAATAGAACAATGTACAACAATCTAGTTAAATAGAATCTGAATAAACTTCAAGTTGAGATCAGAAGACTGGCAAGGGTCTGCTTGCTTGCTTCACAGGTGGACCTGTACTTTCCACACCATGTTATAAAAGTATGACACGATTCATTCAGCAAATTTCAAATCCTTGCATAAGTCAATTGCTAGGGTGTTCTCAACAACACCAAGCAGATGGATTAGAGGATTTATACAAGAACCAAACTTTCTCCTTTCTGTTTGGAAGTTTCTTGATACATTTATCAAAGTCCAGTCATAAATATTTCTCAAAAGTTCGTAAATTCAAATCAAGAATTGATTCTTTCTTTGATTTCATGAACTTAACCTTTGTTGTAGTGTGTGCAAAGAGAATTATCTTAAGTGACAAGTGTGTTTCCAGAGTGATTTGGTTCCCAGTTTAATAAGAGAGTTTCTTGTGAAGTCTTTTTCAGGTTTGCTTAGGACATTCAGCCTCCCTGTGTTCCTTAAATGTTTCTTATATACTTGTTTCTTATGAACACTGTGTATATAATATTGTTTTGTACAAGACCTCTGGAGAAATGTATTATGTGTGCTACCACATCAGTGGACTGTAAATGTCCTTGACATGGTCCTATTGTGAAGCAATGTTTACAACGATATATGTTCATTTTAGTTACAGTGATAGAAAACTTAATCAATACATTGCTGAAGTACCATCAGATGAGTCCGTTTCTCAAATTGAAGGGCCAACTGAATCAAAAGAATCTGTGGTAAGGAAAGCGTCCAGGAAGAGAGTAATTGCTGCAACTTTGAATCGAAAACTTGAAGCATCAAATGGGTAGTACACACTGTAAGGTATATTTGTTCCTGGTGTTCTCATCCTATTGATGTTTGTGGAATTGTTGTAAATTGGTGTTTGGAATCATTTGGACATACAAATTTCATTGACATGGATCATTAGTGTTCAAAAGATTGTTAATCTATACTTAAGTAAATGCAGTACTAGCTACAAAGTTCCAAATGCATTACTGAAATTCAATAATGTAAATGTTTAACATCCTTATTGGCAATTGGATCATTACACAAAAGTAGTAACTAGATGTTAACTGTTGTTTTGCCACATCACTTGCTACATGTTTTACTTTGAAATAGTGGATCAAAATTACAATTATATCTATATATTTTTATTGTGCAAAATGTAATTCTGTGTATATTGGTGAAACAAACTGACACTTATCCACCCAAGTTCATATCTACATACAGATAAAACTCTCATGTACTTAAACACTGTTTAGTGTTTTAAAGAGTTCTAATGCTTGTAGAATGGCCTGTAATGAAAGCTGTTGCAGTTATAGATTCAGTGAACACATACCATTACTTTAAGAATAAGGAGGCCCTCCATATTTTATGGGAAAGGTCTGATTTAAACAAGCAGGTCCAGCATTATGATATCTCCTTAAGCTTCGAACCATTGCATTATGGTTCTTTCATTATTCTTTATTTAAACTAAGTTTGGTTCTCTTTTCAAACATATTACAACATTTTTATACTTTAGCATGTGAATAATTAACCAACATACAAAAAGAAGTGTCCATATTATATATTTGCCACTTAGAAGGTTTTTAGTGCCATGTTTCCGTGTTATACATACATTCTTTAGTTTATTATGTCTTCCTAAATCCACTTAAAATGCATATTAAGGGTTGCAAAAGATGATTCTGATCAAGCACCACTTGAACTTCAGTTAGGTTTTGTCATTCATGACAATCTTTCACTTCTCCATCACTGTTTGTCTATTAATATGCACCAAAAATCAGCTAACAAGAATCTTGAAGTATTACGTGCCTACAGCCTAGAATTGTATTTGCTTATTTCTTTTTACCTTTTCAGCCTGGAATTCTAACTACGTTCCTATCATTGCTTTCATTCCTTATCCTTTCCTTAGAAATGAGTTCACCCTGTTTGCCAATCAACCCCTTTAGTTGATTATGATGCTCTGAAGTGTTACATACATAAATGTGATAGGCAGGGTATACAAGGATAAGATCAGTATCAAGACCCTGCACCATGGTTACTAGAGCTACTAAACTGCATAAGAATACAAACAGTGTCATTTCAAAATGGCATTCTCTTTTATGCAGGTTTCTACTGTATTTTTTCCTGACTTTTATCTTGAAAATGAAGGTGTTTTTGACTACACAACAGAAATACTTAATTGTTTTCCAGACCAACTGGTATTACAAATGATGCAACTGACTAAATGACCATCTTTTAGAACTCAGTAATTGAGCACATTTTTTCAGTTTGTGTAAGAAAAGGAGCCTCTGGTGAACTACTTTCTCAAGAAGGAACAAAAATATAACAAATTGTGCAATGAGTAGAGTTATCTATTGGGCACCAAAGAACTCATTTGCATAGATGATAAAATTCCAGACTTTTCCTGACTTTCTTCAATTTTCCAATAAAAATTTCCTGACTACCTGACTGCCCCTAAAACACAGTCTGCTTCTGATTTTTATGAACCCTGTGTATCTGTCTTATACCCCTTGAAGAAAAATATCATCATATTAAGTAATAAATGCATTAACATGCTTGTGGTAAAAGTTGAATGAGCACTGTGACTTTGCCAATCTTCTACTGAACAGTCTGTCTCATGAAGTATATGAGAGGAAAGATGGCTCTGGAGACAGTTGATAAGCACCTAATGCAGATATTTTAGAATCTCTCAGTGTCAGGTACTCCTTTTGGCAAACCCAATTTTACATAAGTTAGCAATCTTTGAAGTGCCATGTATGAATTACTAACTTGCAAACACACTAAAACTTACAGATTTGCATCCTGTGATAACAAGCTGTCATTACTTTTGTTAATGTTTTTGTACTGTTATAACATCTTTAATATCATGAAAAGGCCCAAAGCAAAAATAAGAGAGCACTTGCAGAAGCACTGTTGATTTTATAATACAGCTAATGAAAACCTGTAAAGATTGTATAAATCATTGATCCAAGTAAGGAATGTAATCACAATGCAGAGAAGAACAAATGACGCAAGAGTTGTGTGAATGCGTTCTGAGATTACCACGCTATGTCAATTATAACAAAATCAACTATGTCATTAAGGGTTGTGTCTAGATTTTGGCAGCAAACCTGCCTTCTTCCACTTGTTCATTCCATTTGTCAACCTGTAGCAAAATAAACACTCTTCAACTTAGGCCTGATGTACAAATGTAGAAAAGCAATACATGTTTTTTTATAAGAAAAAAGTTTATAAGAAAATGAGGCTCAAATGGCCAAAATCTTAAGAAAATCCTAAGAAAATCACAAGGCTCAAGTTCAAGAAAATGCTAAGAAAATTACAGTTCATCTTCTTTACATGCCAGAAATTGATATTGGCTCATTTTTGCAAACTCTCGTACAAAGATTGAGACTTATGGTGGCCCAACAAATACAGAGTAGCCTGTTTCAGCCAGTTTTTTCCTGCAGAAGTTAAGAAAATCTTAAGAAAATCTCAGCCTCAAATTCATGAAAAGTTAAGAAAATTGAGCCTCAGGAAAAAGTGTTTTTCATATCAAAACAAACGTGTATAAAACAGTCAATAGGGGGAACGAAAGTACTGCTTTCACATACTAAAAAGAAAATTCAAACTCAGTGACTTTACTGTTTTGCAAATCTCTTTAAGTAAAATTGAAAATTGAATAAGTAGGGGGTTCCCAATAAAGTGGGGGCTGGAAAGCTTCTTCCAAATAAATAAGTGAGGACACTTATTCAGGGCTCTAGGGGAATCAAAATATGTAGTGTGGGGGGTATAGTTTGGCCAATGTACCAAACTATCAAGGCAACTTGTGCAATTAATGTAAAAATAATCCAACCTACCCAAGCAATGGGACATAGTGATCTGTATGTCTTCTTGAAAAACTGACAAGGCTCATAATCTTCACCCTTACGCTTTATACACTTCTGGTAATCAACAAAATTCTGCCAGCAATTTTTTGTCTGGTTCTGGTTTGGGAATCTTGCATCAAATTTAGCAGTCTCTATTCTTATTCCTGTTCTTTCATCGTCACCCATATTTGTCTAAAAATATTAATGAAATTATGATTAAAGTATGTCTGTAGGGCAAAACTTGGGAATACTAGTAGTAGTTTTCCACTTCCATAAAGTTTTCCAGGATCACTTGTGGCCTGTATGTTAGGGCATCCTGTCACTTTATAAGAAGGATATAGTCAAAATTTCTTACAAAAAAGTTACCCATAGCAAATTCGTGTTCGAAAAACATTATTCACCTGTTAGTATGGAACTCCGTAATACTTCTTTTATTTAGAATTCCTCGACAACTTTCACTTGTCCAGTAAGTAAGGTAGTAGCCACAAACGGGACGATGTGACGACCACATTGGATTATGGGCCAGGTCGTTAGCCTCGTTGCTGTGAGCCTCATAGTAGTACTGAGACAAAATTTGAAAAAAACTTCTTGTTTTCATTCTGACTGTTTTCTTGCTCAAAACAATGAGTCAAAAAGTATGACCCACTGATCTGAAACTGTCTGTTTTCAGGTCAGTGGCTTGATCTCATATTAGGAATAGCTATGATCGATACGGGATTTCAGAGGTTTGTTTTCGAAGTCTCTTAGAAACCTATACGAAATGGAAAGATGCTCTAAGGTCTGCAAAAGAACCTGCACGAGGTAGGATTTCAAGTGTTACCACGTCACATTTATGATCACTCTTTGCACCTACAGTCGTACACCAGCCAGCCATTGATGGGAATAGGACATTTGGTATTTCAGTGCATCGTACCCTTCAACAGATAAGGTGTTGCTTAATTTGTATGGTTCTTTAATCTGTAAGGCCAGCACATGGTTCACACAGCAGTCATGCAATGGGGACGCTCTCTCGTCTTATATCCAAGCCAGTAGATTGTCAGGAATGATACTTCAAGTATAAGGTAAATGATTTTCGGAAATTCACGTTTTTTCTTGCGCGTTTTTTGTGAATGTGCGATTTCATTTGGGTTTATATGAATGATCGTATATGTCAGAAGTATTACATCATAACACACTGAGGGCACAAATCAGTCAATGAATAGCAGCTTAGATTGACTAAATGTTTCTGTTTCCCAGGTTTAAGTACAAATTTGTAGGTACTCGTCTTTTTTATAACGAGCCTTGCTCAGTTTAGCCTACCCCGTAAAGTTCCTTCTTTTTGGTCCTCTGTTAACCATATTAAAACTCTAAAAGTTCCTTAATTGTTCCTCACTTTTAGCTGCGCATTTAATGCTACAAGCATTATAAATGTTGAGTGTTGTGATAAAGAGGCAAAGAAGCAGTAGCTTCCCTTTGCAAAAAGTCAAAACATGGTCTGGGGAAGAATGCAGTTGTAAATTATGCTGAAAATTGTCAATCATCTGACTTTACCGTCTTTTTGGTTTTTTTTTTGATAGGATTTTATTCTGTTAATCTTATCACGAATACCAGCTACTCTCAACTATTTGTCCAACTCCCATCTGCGCCTGTCCCCGTAATAGTTACCAAGGCCATCCCAAAAGAGAATTCTAGGTGGGGATGTCGCATTCTTGGTATATTGACTTGAGTCCACATTTAAAGTACCCTTCAAAATCACGATAATGTTGTATTTATATTCGATTTGAGTAGCGCAAATAGCGTGATTTGAGTAACGTGATTTGCTGGTCCGTCCGAATATAAAACAGAGGAACGAACATAGAAATAAAAGCAAGTATTTTTGAGCAGCAACCAGCATATATACAAAGCAGTGCATTAATTCACAAAGTCCACTTGTCAAAATCCCGCTCTCTAATCGCACTCTCCAATACTTCCATAGGCATAGGGGCATAGGGGCTGGGAGGGCTGCAACCTTCCCATCTGGACAGAAATCTATTTTGCTCGGGGAATTTCTTCAGAAAAAAGCAATATTTTTTCAAAAATAGCCCCAGCTTTAAAAGGGCTAAACAACAACTTATTCGAGGGAAATATCAATGATTCGGGCATACAGCTTACAACCCCCTAAATTTAAAGCCCCCTGACTCCCATGAATACTCCAATGCTCTAATACTAAAAAGAGTCCTATCAGTCCCTCCGCAGATCTCATCCCTCCAGCTGTTTGTTCCCTCAAAAATCTACAAATGCAACCAACCAAAAGTAGCTACTACTATAGATATGGCAATGAAGTTCGACAGTAGGCAAACAATGACCTATAGCAAACAATAGAACAACAAAACAAGAGGATTGTTCTGACTGATGCAACGGTTCATATCGATTCTGGTTGAACATTTTAAAGGGATAAAGCATTTCTCCACCACCCCAATGTATGAATGGTCCTGTATTTGTCGTTGGCGAATTGTCCAGTCTCAATTTACAAGTAGAGGCCAAGACAGAAGCCAACAATTCCATGGCATTCATTTTCTCTAAAATTGGGAAATTTTTATTGTATTTTTGCAAACTAGATCTGGATACATCATCCTTAAAACTTAGCAGTAATGAAGTCATAAAACATTCTTCCATTTCTAAATTTAAAACATTTCTGCAGGCCATATCCTTCTGAGCCAATTTTTAGTGTGCCTTGTCGTCGAAACTCCCTAGTTATGGTCCTGATCTGTCACTTTTTGAATCGTAACCCAAAGTTATAGTCCTTCTAACTCTATGCGCAAAATCTTGATGCATCTAACAAAGTGAAGAAGCCCTACTTATATTTCCAGTCACGCAGTCATTGTAAGGCAATTTTCTATGGTTCCTGCTTCCGCTGCTCTGTTGACTATTTCTTAGAACTATCTCCAGGCTTTACGGTTCAGTGCTTGTTCAAAATTTCCCCTTGGGGCCTTCTAGAAAGTACGTACGCTTTGAGGGTTGGTGAGTGGGTAATGCTAAAAGCGTACTCACGCGTACAGGGTGGGTGAGTGAGTCAAAAATGTGATGATTTTGAGCGTACGTACTTATGGATGGCCCCCTTTTCTTCTGAGTTAGCATTGGTAGTCTCTTTTCATTGATCTTGTACTGATAGTATCTTTGTTTAATGTTGCTATGATAGTCCCTGAAATTCCGCCTCTGAGCCGGTTTTCTGACATTTCAAAGTATCATTTGATTACCTGTACTGTGTATTATAAAGTTCCTAGCATATTAAGATTATTGCTGACTGATAAAACAGGAGGATCGAGGCCAAGGGGAGTACTCATATTTATTTAGAATAGGGGTGCTCAGGTTACTTTTTTGGGTTTAAAATTTGAGCGGAGGTTGCTTTTTCGGTCAGCAAGTTATACAATTACTTTTGTGTAATGAAATGACGAACTATTTTTTTTATCTTGAATGTAAGAAAGGTTAAGAAATAAAGAAAAATATGGCTTACACGCAAGCATGATTTATTTTTCACCAATTGCAGATGTAAACTTCATAACAGATCTTCTGGATGGAACGGATTTTCTTTGTTATTTTTTTCGGTGTGCAAGGCAGGAAAAATGAGTTTTTGAGTCAATTTCTATGCTTGAAGTTATTTTTTTTTGGGCTGATGGTTTGTACTCCCGCCTGAGCACTCCTATCCTAAATATATATGAGTAACCCCCTGGGTATCGAGGCCACAACCTGACGCAATCAGAATGCACGGCGATTGCATTGGCAATAATGCATTGTTCCTCTAATTACGCTTGAAAGGAACAGTGTGTCAGTATGTTGAGCTGTTGCTCAGCTCGCCGTGTCAGAGGATTATTTCTCATGCAACATCGCATGCTCATAGAGGCAAAGAATTTTGAGTCTTTTCAATGCAATATTCCAATTGCATCAAACAAAGGGGTTTGCAGAATGACGTGGTGTGAGTCAGTTGTTTCCACAAACGTAATTGATGGTTTTACTTAGAAAAGCACTCTTGACTTAAACACGTGCTGCTAGGTCTCTACTCTCCATATTTCGCCATTCACATTTTTCGACGAAAATTTTTCACCTGGAAGGAGCTACATGACTGAAGAATATTTTACATCGACTGAGGAAAATTTTCGTATAGACAAGGTGAACATAAATGAGCACACGTGGAGCAGTAATCTGTTGGGTATTTTCTAAAAATGCATTTCGTGCAGTTGTTCAACTCCCTTTGTTATCTCCTTTTATGATATCAGCTCTCGACAATTTTCCCTGCCTTCCAGAATCTACACACTTTAGAACTGAAAACCAGACATACCTGACTAAATTACAGTAAGGTATGACGCACATTTACCGCCAAAAACGCACGATTGCAAAAAAATGTGGTATCTACAAGCTTTCAGATGCGTATCTATAAACTCAAAAACTCACTTAAAGTGCCTCTGAAATGTTGGAGCAGCTGAAAATTAGATATGCATCTGAAAATTTAGACAAGCTTCCCAAAGGTTAAACATGCATCTGAACTTTTAGACATGAATATGAACCGTTAGACTAGCATCTGAAAGTTTAGACATATATCTGAAATTTTAGTAAGACTTGTTTACTTTTGACGGTGAAGTTACGTCTTCGTACACGTCATAGTCTGGGAATCAATGTCCAGTCTTCGCTGGTTCAGTCAGTTGGAAAATTAATTGCCCTTTGTGCCCATTGTCAAAGACTGCAGTCATAAGACCACTGCAGTTAGTGTTTGCTGCAAAGCTAATCAGTGAAAAGATCTCATTGTTATCACTTTGCCCAGATATAGCTTTTCAGCTAAAATTTTGTTCTATTATAAGAAAATTTTGTCTGAAAAGCTATATCTGGGAAAGAAGTACATAACTCTAACCTGAGACTCGTTTTTCATAAAAGAGCGCCAAAAGTGGGTCTCATATATTCTAGAATGATTCTCACTATATCTTTGTGATAGTTATTCAGAATAATTCTTCTGGATAATGGCAGACTCTGCCAAAGAAATCAAATAGTCCCAAACATTGGAGATTTTTAAAAGAAATCTTGAAGTGGATAACTCTTGACTGCAGCTGCAAAGTACGCACAACTTTTATTGCAGATTTAGGTTGTTTATAAATAGATTTTGAATGCATTTTCTTTAGTTGGCTTTAATTAGTTTAACACTGTTACTTTTGCCAACTTTTAATTAATATTATTATTTATATTATTATATTGTCATTATTATTATTGTTATTCTTAAACAAGCTAATGTTGACTATGTTAGTAATGATAAACCTAAACGAAACATAACAGCAAATGATCAGTGCATTGTCAATTAGTGCCGAATAGTTAACTCCAATGCAAAACAATGCCATTGCTAAACAAAGTGAAACATGCAGATCGTGTACATAGCGCGTCCTACGGCCTAAATGATGCTTGAATACATAATTCTTTACTTAAAAGCGAAAAGATTTGTCCTCGCGATTGACACATCACATTGTCATACACATCTATAAACCTGGCATGTTTGTTACGCAGTTCTTACTTTGTTGACGATTTTCAACCTGGTGATTCGTATACAAAGAAATATTTTGAAATGTATAATTCAGTTAATGCTTTTTCTGGCTACAAGTACCATTTGAACTACGCATGGAGTCACGTTGAAGGAGACGAATGCGGAAGCACTTCTCTTATTTCACTTTACCACCCCCGTCCTCTCCATACTACTCTACTATACAAGAAAGCGGACATTTGGTCACAACATCGTTGAGATACTACGAGAAGTGAGTAGATGCGCGAAGTCATTTTACTACAAAGAACAAGTAGGTGTCTTTTGCCTACTTTGCTAGAAAGCAGAACGTTTAGCAAGTGTAGTATATTTGTTATTCTAATTCCGAGATATTGGTAATTTCCTGTCGATTATTAGTCAAGAACTTTCATTGGAGCCGTCGATGGGTCGCAAGTGTATCGGGAATGTATCGGCAGAAACAGTGTTTGGTAGTGTCGGTCCTTCTCATTACTTTTGACTACGCAGTATCGCTTCAAGTTGGCTTGCCTTCATGTATACCTACAGCATCGGGGTCCTTGAGTGTGCAATCATCTTGCAAGATCTCTCCATCCTCTGGTGTGCATACGTTTTCTGAGCTTGTTGTCGATAAACCATTACTTTTCGAGTCTTCGTCATCCGTCAGCTTTCACTCAGTAAATGTTACTGGGAGGCTGAAAATAGGGCTCCTTGGTAGCATTATAGTCGATAAAAACAGGAATTTAGGGGTTGCGAATGGCGGTGTTACCATTGGAGGACATGGCTCTGGGGGAAGTCATGCAGGTCGTGGTGGTAGTCCTAAGCTGAGCTGGCTCTCTAGGTCTTTGGCAACGCCAACAGGTAACCCTTTTGATCCTAAGAACGTTGGAGGTAGTGGGGGTGATGGAACCGCTGTCGGATCAGGAGGAGCTGGAGCTGGGGGCATCCGTATATGGAGTACCCTATGTGAGATATCCGGAAGCATACAGGCGAATGGTCATGATGCAGCCGATACAACTCACGGTGGTGGTGGTGCAGGTGGAACGATATCTCTAGAATGCAAAGAGCTGATTGGCAACCCGATATTGGAGGCTCGTGGCGGGCAGGGCGATGGCAATGGTGGTGGTGGAAGTGGTGGGAGAATACACCTGCAGTTTAACACTGGAAGTGTAACTGGAAATTCTGGTTTACATGCACAGGGTGGGAAAGTAGGTAAGATAAACAGAGTTTGTGATTTCATTAGCTTTACTACAGCCTGTGGCATAGATAGAGGGAGCGAAAGCCTCCCTGTGTAATTAGAATGCCATTTTGTCAGAAACATTCTGATCTTGTGGGAAAGCTCACTCAGTCTTTTTTCTCTTTTTGAAAGAAAAACATATTTGCTTATTATGTTTTGTCGGAAAATCTTCACTTCTTACCCCTCCAATAAAATATCCTATATACGCGACTGAATACAGAAAAGGGAATTTCCCTGTTTGTAGGCCAGACAGGCTGTTGTTCTTGCGCAGGGAATAGTACAGTTTTTCACGCGCGGAAAAATTATTTTTTCAAAATGTCCGCGGAACTGTGAAAATTCTGTGTTGGATACCTATCTAGAAAGTAAATGTGTGCGGAAAGTTGCTAGAAAACTACATTTGCGCGGATAGAATTTGACTAAATAATTTTTACCATTTCACAAGACGCCACGTACAGTCTGGTATACAGTTGCAAAGAAGATATTTTGTGCAGAATTTAAGTTTTGTAAAGAACTTTAGCTTATGCATGTTTTTGTAGGAAATAGGTGTATACGAAACCTATTACAGGGCACCCCAAGATTGAAGAAACTTTTAGAGCTACAAGGAAAGAGTTAAAGACACTTTAGAAATTTCTGTGCTATCTTTGACTGTTTCAGAAAGCCCTTCTTTCCTCCACGGATTGTACAAAGTTCCACTACATTATGCTTTGTTTGCCAGGCCTAATGGACACCACAATAGACAATGTTTTCTGCTTGATTTCGTTATCACTGCAATTTTTTGATTGACTTAAGAAACTGTGAAGAAACTGTAAAAACTAAAATGTTGACCAAAACTTCAGAAGCTTTTACTACGATGTTATAATGCTTTGTTTGCCAGGCCTAATGGACACTACAATAGACAATGTTTTCTGCTTGGTTTCGTTATCACTGCAATTTTTTGATTGACTTAAGAAACTGTGAAGAAACTGTAAAAACTAAAATGTGGCCAAAACTTCAGAAACTTTTACTACGATGCCTTGAGCCAGGTTTCTTGTAGAATAATGCGTAGTAATATGATAGGAATTGCTGCATTTGCTGGTGGAAACTCTGAACATTCGCTTTTTCTCACCAGATCATTGATTGTTGCTTTTTGAATTTGAGACATGGTTAGGGATAAATACATGATTCGTTTTATATGAGAGTATTTCACCTAATGCTAAAACGCCCTAAGCTTTTTCATGATTTTAGTACTAACACTTTCTTAAAAGTTTCTTATCAAGAGTATTCCCGTTTGGATAGCCACTGCAGTATTACATAGACTGACAGACACTGCACAAGCAGAGCACTGAAGCTCAGATTATCACAAGAAATCTGTACAAATTAACCAGAAGAGATGATGGTCTGGCTTAAAACTTGGAATGTCAAATGTTTATCAACTTATCAACTTTCTTAGGTCTTAAAATGGTGTTACTGAGCATCGTTAACTTGTTCAACAGTGGAGTACTGCTTTCTACTAAAGCAGTTTTGTTATGAAAAAACGCGTAGGCCAGTACTCTTAAGATACACTGAAGGCCATACGAGATTAATAGGTCATCGACGTTAATTCTCTGACACGAATGGCAAGTGATGTATGGACATCACAGTAGAACTTTGTTGTTGCAGGTTTATCATTAAGAGGGGAGTCCATGTAGAGACAATTCTTTTGCAACACAACTAGGATTTTTTAGGGCAGGGGTCGAAACAACAAACAGGATACAGAAACATTTTCTAAACAGCACTTTTCTTGTAATAATATTTGTCGTATCTAGAAACAGAAGAATCGTACGCGAAGTTTCGGGATTTCGTTGCTTTCATGTGTAACAATGATTGTAAGTATGTCTACTTAGCAAAAATACAGTAGCAATTTTTAAAATTCTCCAAGAAGAGGGCACTGTACAGTTGTGAGGAAAATGTGAGGGGTTCTAGACAACATAGGACGCACCTCCTAGCTGTGCGCCTGACACCAAGCAGCTAACATTTGCTGCATGTTCCATCAGTACGATAATACAGAGCACCTTTGATAATATAGAACATGTTTATTGACATTTATTGCCTCTGATGCAATTGGTATACAGGGGAATCTGTGTATAATTATTTTAAACTGCGTTTTCGGACGTTGGGTGCATTTTTTGTGCCCTGTTCAATCACATTGGGCAGTATGCAGGACTGTAAAGTCGAGTTATGTCTGTGATTTTATTGCTAGGATTTGACGGGTGTGTGTCTAAGTGAGAGCTTCTGATATAGTCCTATCTGATCGTACGCAGGCGAGTCTTACACGAAAGAGGTGCTTTCAGTGTGCGAAAGTTCCCGCTGTTACGTGCATTAGATGTCTCTTGTGTAGTAGTCTAGGCTTTTTGGTATATGCAAGATCGCAGCCAAAATGCTTGGTAAGTCAGTCAGTGGCTTACTGGATCGGATCTGTGGTATCTAGCGCTCGTTCAGGGTTCTAATCGCATTGCACTACTACTTTTTTCCTTTGACTCCATAGTGCGATTGCTTGGAATAGAATGCGTAGGAGTTTCGCCTGCGTAATCAGTTTTCTACACATGTTTATGCAAATGCATACACACTCGGCAATCTTGATCCTTGCGCATTTAGCATTTAGCACACTGTCTAATCGATAATATCTATATGTACTCAGGCATTATCAGGAAGTAACCGAACGATTTGGTCATATTGGGCCTGTCTCTATAGGCATTTATTGTGGCTTGAGTGTTGTGGCGCGCCGAAGTATGTAGCAATTGCTTGTTACAGTATATGGGTCAAAAACTGTGGCAATTGCTACCTTACATAGTCCCAATCATTATTGGGATTTATAAGGGACTTAATATCCTCACAATGAAGTGTGATTGTGGATTGTGCAAAGTTTAATTTCTGGGGTAGACTTTATCTGATTTGAATTAACTATGTTAACTTTATACCGTTTACTTTATTTAGTTCATGTTGATAGCTGGCCTTAATTAGCTGTACGTAACTATAATTATTATCATTATTAGTCAACTTAATTAAAAGGAATTATTTATGACACCCCCATACCCCAATATCGGCACGCCCCTGGTGAGAGGGCATTTACCAATAGATAAATGAAGTGAAGTTAGATTGAGGAAGTTTTCTTACTCTGGCTTCCAAAGAGTTATGTGCTACACTCTTCTTTTATAAGAGTAATTTTATATGAACACCAGCCTTACACGTTATAGAAAAATGAGAACAAATTAAGAACAAGGTGAGACTGAAACACTAGCGTAAAATGATTTGAATCTAATAACTTTTGTGGTCTACAATGTTTGCCAAGAGTCCTTGAAACACCATAGGCCATACGTGTACCAAGACGTTTAGCAAGGATTGCACACCTGTAAGAACGTATATGTTTTGTCTTCTGCTAATGTTATAGAAAATACTACCTGTTTCATAAACACCAAGTGCTCTTTTGCATATTGTCTAATGTGTAAATTGTCTACACCCCAATAATTTAAAAAAAATACGAACAATTCAAACTCAAAATTTTGGAAAAATTAAGAACAGCCAGCCTGAACCTCAATTGTGCTGTTTCTTAAAAAGCACTGTATGTATAGACACCCGTACGCTGGATGTCTTTGACTAACCCCCTGACTTATACATACTACTGTGATTATGCATGGTCCACTGGCTCTCAGCAAGAAGTGATAAAAATGATCGAACAGTCTTTGCTCCATACCTACTTACCTGGAAAATTTGCCACTGCACATTTCGCTGAAAATAGGAGTTGATGGGTGGAGCCATCAATACACGTTATGTGACCACGCCCGAGCGAAGTCATTTTGCCATTGAGTATATAGAATGAGAATTCATAATTGATTGGTTTTTGGTATCTCAATTGATATCTCAATCAGTTAACAGTGGGTTTGTGATTACAAACTTTTGTTGTTGGTCACTTCACAAAACCATATTGTCTTTGCATAAATTGGTAATCACTGCACGCTAAAATAGTCTGTGCTGTGCTCCTCCCTCAGCTTGGAAATAGTGCGCCTCTGGATGTGTGTTACAATTCTAAGTAACTCTTCGAATGCACAATTCGGGCTCTGTGGCTTTAAGCTGTTAATAACACTAGCTACAGTGTAGGAAAACTTTCTTGTCCTGAAGGAACCAGTCTGGTGATTCATTTATTTAAAAATACATGTTCAAAAGGTTCCATTCTGTGCTGCGTGTTATTATTTTCTCTATCTAAAACAGAGTATCTTTAAGGAAAATTTTAGAGTTACACAGTATCCTAGCGACTACCATATTGAGGAATAGCCCTTCATTCTAACAAGCATAAACAACATACAGTTGACGAGTGGGCACTGAAATTATGCATGTTGTATTGCCGTACTTAATTGATATATAATGTAAGCTGCACAGGTCTCCCTCAAGAATTGTACAAGGAGGTTTTAGAACTGCATATTTTGTGTAGAACTGCACTTTACAAAACCCTAATCTGTAGTAAGAAATTCTGAGGCACTGATTAGGAAAACTCCGAAGCTTTGTCTACTCAGGTATTTTCTTTCTTTTTCATTTAGAATGCATGCATCTGAGCTATACTGAGACCAGATCCAAAAGTGACTTCTCTTGGGCTCATTCTTCCCCTTTGCCACCAGAAATGGGACTGCGCTACCCATACTTGTTTTCTACTAAACTCCGCATTCCGTAATTGCGGAGGATATTGTAAACTGTAAACATGTTTCTAATGTACCCGCAAAGTGAGGCCTGTTCCGCATTCTTTCATACCTTACTTAAAATCTGCTGGTAGCTGCAATGCTTCTGGGACCTCTCGAAGTAGATTTTACCCTTACATTGTAATGAAGTGAAGGACACACTGGGGTGGGGAGTGTGTGCATTGGCGAAACTTAGTTGTTTTCGCATCGAGAGGTTAAAGCATGGATGAATGAGGAAAGGGTGCGAAAAGTTTTCGTCATTTGTGGTGCTGTACCCCACATCTACTTGTTTCACCCCTAAGGCAGCCACAAGGCTAGGGGTGCGGGCGGCATTGCCCACCCAACTATCAGATTTTGCTCCCTTTTCCCCCAAAAAATTATAGGATGAAAGCTTTTTCATCTTGGAATTCTGAAAGATTACAAAAATTGACGTAGCACAGCTAGCTGCTGGTTTCAATATATACCCAATGAATGTTGTCTTCGAACTATTTGGCCTGTGTTTTTCCTAATGAGAGCCGATCTGAGCTCAGATGTTAAGGAATGCGACAAATTGTGGTAATTGGATATTCTAGAATGCTGAAGATAACCGCGTAATAGTAGAATTTCAGACCATTTAAAAGCAGACTAATGATAATACAAGTGTTTTCTTGAAAGCAACCGTTTTATAAGGAAACTAACTGCAGAAAAGTCAAGAGTTTAAGTAACTTACTGTACTAATGACAAAATCATTAAAGGACTTTTAAATTTCAAACATTTTAATCACTGCAAACGATTGAGAATTAGGAAACCGGTTTCAACTGGTTTCATTCTTTGCGGTTAATTTCGCATGACTTGTGCGCAACCCATGCAGCAGTGTTTCATGTGTCCGTTGCAATGTCTATAGTGTTCTGTCTTAATACTGAGCATTTGTAATCTCTGTATAGTACGGAATGGCCGGGTGGCCAATAGGGGTGGCGCCAGCAACCACAGACTGGCGAGGATTTGACGGACCACGTCCTTTGGTACATCGTATAATAAAATATACAATTTAAAAGGTGATAAACAGCTAAGCACACGGCAATGATTTGACTTGGCAATGAAGTATACCTTCCTAGCAATCTCCCACCTTCTCAAACCTTTTCTACTCTATTAGCACGAATTAGACAGTTGATCCTAGAGAAAACTGGAGGGACATGTCCCCCAATCCCCCAGTCCCCCCATGACACCGCCTCAGGTGGCCAAGTGGTTACTCACCGGAACATTGATGGTTCGAACCGAACCCTTGGATCCATAGTTGGGATGTTCGCTCACTGTACACCCAGGAACAAATGGGTACCTGGTGAAAACGCTGGGAAGTTGAAGTTGGCGAGGAAAGGAACTGGCCATCCATCCTGAATATGCCGACGCCTCAGGATAAACGCCTTCTTTCTAACATACGAACCGTATACGGGATTAACCTTTACCTTAAAGCGCAAAATATGCAGTTTATAGTAAAGAACTATTTGGAACTGTTTAGCACTATAATGTAGTCAAGAGAAGTTCAAAACATATGGAAATTTAAGATCTAGGTCCTTGTGCTAGGTTCCATATAGAAAAACGTCTGCAGTAAATAGGGAGTTTCCGATTGACGACGCAACCATAACGGGAACGGTAGCGAGGCCTGGGACTAGTCTAACCGTACCGTAATATCTGGAAAACACCTCGCGTTGTATTACCTGAAAGATAGATACACATTGTTTTATATAGGAAACAAACTTTCTCCCTATCTCTAGTTAAAAGACGGATGTTTCTTGTATTTTGTTTCCAGTTCTATTAACGTTTTTCTCGTAGAAACATTCTCTAACTTTACTTTTGAATCTCCGCCTGCCTCTGTTTCTTAATTCTTTCTAAATTTTTGTTTGGTTTGAGCCTGTGTTTCTTATTTACTTGTTTCTTTTTAAAACAAACAAACAAACGTGCATGGGAAATATTTCGACGAGGTTTAGTTTTCGATGGCCTCAAATGTGCCTTTGACATCCTTTGAGTTCAATGCCTTTGGACATTCATTGCTTGCTCCTTGAGTAGGAATTTCAAGACAACAAGCAAAAGAATATGCAAATGCATGGCCGTCGCGAGAATCCTTTGGCTGGGGGAGTGGTTAGCTTTCAATTCCTCGAAAAGTACCTGATTTTAACGGCGATGTACTGATCTAATTTTACCTGTTCCCATGCTCAAAAAAAGTGGGGGGAGGGAGTTGACACCCCACACCACCCGGTCGCTACGTCGGTTCCAAGAATTGATTTGCAACTGCTGACTAACTCTCTTTTGAATAAGCGTGAGGGCATTGTTTTAACATAATGATATCGATAAGATTAAATTATGCTTAAAGTGATTTCTGCCTACGCAGAATATCCAACATTCATTCCTAGGTGCCCCGGCGAGATCTTCATAGAATTACAGAAAGAAAGTAGATGTAATGAAATTCCGTAGATGAACAGCCAAGCTTTATTACCCACCGATAATCATATCTATATTGATCCTACTGATTGAGATTATTATGCCTTATTTATTTTCTGATTCCTCTCCCAGGGGGTGCATTCCATTAAGAAACTCTACGCTTGTTATCCAAGACTGCATCACTGTTAACTTTAAAGGGGTTGGTGCGATTCAAGAGGGCCTAATCTCTGCAGAATATTGGGGATCCTAGGCCTTGTTTCCCCTGTGGCTTTGTTGGATGTCAACCTGCTCGTTCGTTTGCAACACCAACAGACCAGACCGTTTCTTCTACGTTAACATGCGTTTTGTAGTCACATTCTCCGGACATATTCGGATCTTGGCAGGGCATATTCGGATCTTCCTACGTAGCATTCACTTTCTGCCATTCCATTGTCAGTTCAACGAATGATTTCTATATATCAGTTATAGCCTTTGTCGTCTTTTCAGGTATTATCACAGAATCTATTCTGTGGCAATATATTCAGGGGGCGGACTTAGGTCACGCGTTATTGGTGGGTGTAACCGATCTTTTTATGATTTACCTTAAAAAGTCGTTACCGATTGAGACAATTATTTGATAGAAAAGTAACCAAAGGAGACTGCAAAGTGACAGATATATCCAGAAAATTAAACCCTATGCACGTTTTTCTTTTATAAGAAACCTTGTTCGGGGCTTAATTGTAAAAGTTTCTTAATTAATTTTTGGCCACATTTTACTTCTAAAGTGTCTTTAAAGTTTGTTAGTGCAAGGAAAGTAATTGCATTGAAAACAAAAACAGAATGTAAAATTTTGTCTTTTGTTATGCCCGTCAGGCTGATATATGAAAATTACAGTAATGGAAACTTGTTTGATCAGTGCAGGGAAAAGGGGGCTTCCAAAACTGTGAAAGATGGCATAGAAGTTTCCAAAGGTTCTTAACTGCGTCCTTGTAGTTTTAAAAGTTTCTTTGACTTAAGCGCGTCTAATACTAGGTTTCTTATAAACTGGTTTCTTATAAAAGAAAACTCATGTATGTCTTCTTTCTTCGCCTCCACCTGTTGCATGGATGAAGGAGAGGCGTATTCACTTATTTCCTGCATTAAATTTGAGCACCCCTCTCTCCCTTGGAGGGACTTCCTCCCCCATAATGAAGCGACTGCGCAATAGCATACTATGAGAGGAGTTAGCAGTTTATTCGAGGAATGCTTCGAAGAAAATATCTTATCTACCAAACTGAAATTCTTAGCGGTATCCTCTGATACACGTTTTTTATATAAGAAAGTTTTTTGCACAGAACTGAAACTTTCTACGCCTTTTCATGACTTGAGTGCTAGAACTTTCTTAAGGCTTCTTGGCAGGAATTTTCGAGTTTGCCTAACACTAGAATGTTACAAAGACAGACAGGCACTACATGAACATAACACTCGAATAGTACTTATTATGCCAAATTATACAAAATAGTACTCGAATTATACAAAATAAGTAATTCTACTTAATTATACAAATTATGTAGAAGAGATCATTCTCCTTCGTGAATATTAGAGTTTTAAAGGTACTGTAAAATATGTAGGTGATGATTATTAGTTTTGTACTTTTTAATTTATAGTAGTTTTAGTTTTATCTTTAAATCACAAATAGTTGGCTAAATTATCCTGAGACTTTAAAAAAATTATCTGAACACCCTAGAATCAGGTACATTGCCACGAATCGATACCAGGGGGGGGGGGGGCTTATGAACTCTTGTAGTACAGAGGCGTATCCAAGATGATAGAAGTGGGGGTTAATATAGGGACGTAGTAGGGGAAAGTCTTTGTAAACCAAGTTCTTCAAACCCTCGCAAATGCAAAGGGACGCCCTATTTGAAACGTCTTCATCCAATTTTTCATTTGCATTCTGTCTTTGGTCTTAAAAATCGAGCACTGAGATTCCTTGGCTTTTTGATCAGTAGAATGCTACTTTTTTATAAACCACTGTCATATTAAAAAAACGTATTACCAACAAACCACTGTTCTTATAAGGAACCACATTGATCGAAAACCACATCTATAAGGCTAAAAAATCTACGGAACTTTGAGTACTAATGAGAAAAGCCCTAAGGCTAATTTCGAATATTTTCGACTTATATATAGGCGTTAAGAACCGTAATCCATGTAACCCTTATAGTTAGTGGTTAGTTAGCAAGTTTCCGTTGAACCTTGCAGTATCTATAGTGCTCTATCTTAACACTGGCCACTTAAAGGAAGGTTTGGCACTAAAATTTGGCCATATTAGGCCCAAAAAATAAGGGGAGCTTTTAGAGTTAGGCCTTGTGCTGGGTTCCTTATAAAACACGGCTAGCATGGCAATTTTTAAAGTAGATTTTAACGTCTTTGGTTTTTGTATTAGTTTTTTGCAATGTAAACCATAGTTAAGTACTTGTCATTTGCCATTTTTTAGGTTCTGATATTGTATCGCTTGGCATCGCTTCTGGAAAACATGTGATGAGAGATGCAAGCACGAATGTTGTAACTGGCGCTGGAAGATTGAATAGATCGCCATTTCAGCCATCGAACAATGCAGCCTTGCAGGTAACGTGAGTTTATATAGTCACTTGTTACCCTTTTTTGATGATAGAAACCCTTGCCTCCCTGTTGTACCTAGCTGTCTACTGGTGCTTGTATTACATATTTTAACAATTATTATGCTCTACCTTCGGTAGTGGCACCAGCTGGACGACGCCCTTTGGATATTACTGAAGCGTCTTTGTCATTCCGAGGGGTACTCCTATGCTAGATAGAAAAAGCAGATGAAATGCATGATACCCTAGTGATAAATTTCAATAGCTGTTATGGTACTTTTAGTTAAATGTTAACTTACCTCATGCACCCTTACAGAGAGTCTTATGAAATATGCAAAAGTCAGATGGGATCATTGCAGCGCATACATGAGAGAGCCGTTTCCATAATCGACAACGCTCAGAGTATAAGATAGCAGGTCTAGAAACCTCTTAATAGTTCAGCAACGTTTAAGTTTTGATTGGGACAAGTTATGTCTAGAATAGGTTCCAACGGTGACCTCACTCTACTAGGTACGATACTAGGCTTGGGAAGAATCTCTATACTCCAAAGTATATCCTTAAATATTCAAGGAAAAATTCTCCTTCACAGATCGGAAAGTTTGGAATAGGATTCCTATAGTAATTGGAGAGCTTCCTACTCCGCATAGGAATAAAAAGTCGCTAAGGATTATTTGAGCTGAAAGCTAGTAGCACAATCCCCTGAAAGATCAGCTGTAATTTTATACATGCATACATACATATATACACATATGTATTAATATATATTTGTGCATGTATACATACATACATACATATATATATATATATATATATATATATATATATATATATATATATATATATATATATATATATATATATATATATATATATATATATATATATATATATATATATATATATATATATATATATATATATATATATATATATATATATATATATATATATATATATGTATGTATGTATGTATGTTTGTATATATATATATACACTAAAGCTTCAATACTGAAAGCGGGAACAACTAAGCAATTTTCAGTACTGGGCCAAAAAAACTCTTTTATAAAAATATGTGTATGTTGTATTATCTCAGATACGTTTGCAAGCTTTGAAGGTTGGGTTTCAGAGTCAAGTTACTCATTAGAAGTAGTGTGCTTTAATGTTATTAAATCGGTTATGTAATATTGATATTCAGGACTAGAGCTTCATTTTGTGCAATCACCGTGTACGTTAGATCCCCTTTTCCAAACCTTTTTTGCTGTTGCCCCTTTTATTATATTTAGTAAATAGATCAAGCAAAATCAGTCTAAGTCCTTCCTAACTTGCCTTTTACATAAGAACAATCCGCAAGTTAGTGTTTTTAGTATTCCTAACCAAGGAGGATAATGGAGAGTAAGCTCACTTTAAAGCAATTTTTGGTTTATTTTTTCCGGGCCTTCAAAGTATCGATTGTCCGCCCGTATCACAATTGAATTTTGTAATACACCCTTCTCTAGATGTTAGCTTACAATTCAAAGATTGTGCCATTGTGTCATTAACTGACACTAGCTGATACTAGATGACACTAGATGACGTCATTTGATGTTAGTATGCAATCGAAAGATTCTACATCAGGAAAATCTAAGCTATAACGAAAAGGACAGGAGTAGTTCGGTAAGATAGGCCTTCAGAGCCAACCATAAAATACATCAGTCTGTTATTGATAATGCCAGGTTACCATCGCCCCTTATAAATTGCCGTTTCTCCCCTAGAGGGGAATTTTTTCAGGTTGAGAAGCGTGGCCTTAGCTGAAGCCCTAACAACTTGTTTTACCAAAGTTGAAGATTTCATATAAATCATTACAAAAGATTTACCACCATCAAAATAGGGTTTTGGACAATTGGATTCTTTGAAACTGTAAGACACTTATAGGGCGTGGTGTGAGCGATGTGAGTGAATTTGCTTATCAAAAATGGCGTAACCATGTATCCATTTATGATGGTAGGTACTCTGGAAGAATGCTTATCTGATGTCTACCCACAATTGAGCAGGCTGCTGAGGGTTGCTATCAATTCTGTTCCAGAGCATTAACTATCATTGTGTCCAAATTAACGCAATTTTCCCGTTGCCGGGGAACAAGTTCGAAGAGCCAACTTTAACCTTGTTCACACTATTCAAACTAGCGTTGGTATTTTATAAAGTAACGAGAGCAAAAACTTGAGGCGAACGAGGGCTAGTTTCACATTTGACAAATGACAAGTGATGGTGTTAAAGATCTGATTACCACTGTTGATTTTAATTCTTATACGAAAAGTTCAATGAGGTAAAAAGAAATTGGGAGACATCCCCAATACCCGCAGATATTATCATCATCGCCAATTTTAATGCAAGAACTCGACCGAATACGTATAAAGTACCCCGTATTTGATACATATAATCGATTGCACATACTTGATACATATTGATTAGCGTGTCCACTGCGCATGCACATTCGTTCTTTTAACCAAGGTTTGCCCCATGTTTCTGCCCACATCGTAGATTGGCTGGTTTCATTGAAGATAAACCTGGGCTCACCCTGGTCCAGGTCGTGGCTAGAAATCTTCCATGCGGTGGTGTTGGCTACTACATTTTCTGCGGCTATTTCAGTTAATTTGCGCTGATGTATTGCTTAAATCTTGAATTTACATCGATAGAGAAGTACCCAGGTTGTCTAGGAGTGCCCATTATGTTTTAAGTGGAACCTCTGGACGTAGGCGAATCCAGAATTTGGTTTTGGGTGGGACCATTTCTGGAAAAATATTGTGGGAAGAGGAATTTTTCATACCCACCCCTTCTAAACCTTTTGAAGTATTGTGTAGAGTGCTCAATTCACTTCTTATTCATTTTCTTGTCTAATTCTTATGGCATGTCTCTGAAAACAAATTTTTGCGATACGAAATATTACCGTTTGGGGGGACACAACCCCCAGCCCCCCTGGGATCCGCACTTGCCTTTAGAATGGCTTCAAAAGCGTCTGCAAAACTTATCTAGGAGGACACATCACGGTTGGATCCAATGTGGCAGACATTTTTTTTTAATTTGACCGTCTAGAATGACTAGAAAGGTATCTTCCAGACTAAAATTCGACCGGATAGTATAGTGCTAAGACTCTTTGGTGAAATTTTGGGGCTATAGCTCCGCAGCGTTCCACATTAGAACTGTGCCCCCCTGGTCCCATTGTTTTTTTAGAAACAGTGGCTGGCTTGCTATTATGCGGATGTCAGGCTTTTTAATGTTAATCGTTTCAATCTCATTCGTAGCCGTCAAAAAGTAGCTACCTCCTACAATAATGTGTCATTGTCACTCATTTTGAATACCAACCGACATTATGTTGGCCCTATACTAAGAGTACTTATACCTGGAAACCAGAAAAAGCCATAGCTTCACGATGGTGAGACGGGGGAAGATTTTATTATTTATATCACACGTAAGGAATGTTGGAAAGCTTTTGGCAGCAATCTATGGGACGGGTCATTAAGTACTTGTGGGGAGGGGGTGGAAGACATTCTCATATATTTGATGGAATTTTCGTCCCCCTCTCAGATTTGTGTAGATATTTTGATCCCCACTCCAGGACTTCAGAAGAAACTCCATATTCCTTCTCTTGAAATGCTCTTTATTTTTCATCCCCCCGCCCTCTGAGTGTGCAGAATTTTGGTACCCCCTCCCAGATATCTTCCACCCCCTCCCCTGGAAGAATTGATGACCGATCCCTAATTTGAGCAGGATTTTATTTAATACGGCATTGATTGTGTGAGGCATACGTGTATTTTTAAGAAAGCTTTTTTCGCCCAGTACTACCATTTTCTTAGCTTTTCTTGATTTCAGTACTGACACATTCTTACGACTTTCTTAGCAAGGAATATTCGAGTTTGTGTACTGTAGAGAATACTATAAACACAATGTTGTTATAATGGCTGGAAATACACAAAAATAACACGCTACTGCATAATATCACTCACAAAGCTCTCCCATTCCCCCCTCGCAGCAATGTCACATCGATTTGCTCTCAAATAGCACTCTAGCAACTAAGCGTTTACCTCAAAATTGTTTTATGGGGGGGGGGGGGAGAGATAACTGGCTGTCAACTTTGGCCAGAAAGTTACTGTGGGGTCGTCCATAAAGTACGTACGCTTTGAGGGACGGTGGGTGGGTAAGATCAAAAGTGTACACACGCGTACAGGGTGGGTGGGTTGGTAAAGGTCAAAGCGTGCGTACGATCGCATACTCTACTAGTAGGCCTACCCACAGTGCAAGCTTCGGGAAAGTGCGGAAAAAGTGGTACAGTATAAAAACATTACAGCAATTACTTCAGCAAAAGTGGGAAGTTGATGCATTTTGTGTTCATTTTGTGAAAAGCTCGTCCTGAAACTGGGCAAAATTCTTCAAGGAATATCAAACAAATATTCGTACGCTCGTACAGGGGTGAGTGGGGGGTTCATGGATGGGTGGTTCGTGGATGGCTGGTTTAAGTCAAAAGCGTACTCACGCGTAAAGAGTTGGTGGGTTGGTCAAAAACTTGATGATTTTGGACGTACGTACTTTCATGATGATCCCTATTGTCAAATAAACTGCATTATTCAGTGGGTTTTCCAAGGACTTTTGGCACTGATTGTATGTTACAGCAAGAAATCCATACAAAGTAAGTGAAAAGGACGAGTCCCTTGAGTAAAAATTGGAATTTAAAAGGATATATGAACTTATCAACTTTCTTAGGCCTCAAAAATCCATGAATGAACTTTCTTTACTTTTTGAGCAGTCGAGTAATACTTTCTGATGAACCATTTTCTTATAGAAAAACGTGTGCACTACGAACAATATACTTCCAGACGGCAGTGCAGGGAGCATGGAAATGCATTGTAACACACACTCTATCATTGCCAATTCAGTAGCTTTGATTGGATTGGATTTAATGCTCTATTATGTGCGTCCCGATTTTCGTGGGCATTTGTCCATTAATTCTTGCGGTCACCATTATGTAATCAAATTTGAATAATTTTTTGGGTCGCTGCTTAGTCATCAACCATCGGGGGGTTAGAATTCTGCCATAATTCCTCCTCTTCAAAGAGGAAGCTCAGATTAGTTAAAGCAGAGTTCATTGTGTCTTTTGCCTTTTGGAAGTTCCAGGGGGGTACGTGGAGGTTGGACATAGAGAGCTCTGTCGGACAGTTTTGATGAAAACACCTTTGACATTGGCTTTTGTTCATAGTTTATACAGATAAAGTAATTTTACCAACTATTTACAGCATGCATTCAAATAGTAAGGAATTAAGAAAACGTTATGCCTATATAGAGAATTTCATTGTTACTTACAAATTTATCCATTGCAGTCCCCTGTACTCAAGCTTTTTATACTTGTCTTAAAAGAGCAGAGGAAGGTTGTAGTTTTGATATCGTCCTTCAGGTATTGTTCTGTGAAGCGTAGAGAGCACTTATGTGAACGGACAGTTAAATAATTAATGGTATTGCAGCTACATTTCTATCAATGGAATTACATACACTGCGGTGTACGTTTGGAAAATCTGACTTAAAGCTAAAAATTTCTTTCCAGAGTTGATATTATATGCAAACCGTCTCCTTCTTTTGGTTGGGTCTGTACACCTGGGACGTTATTCCCCCAGCTTCACAACAAAGCCTCCAGGCTTCAGGCATCATTGCCATCACACATTTCCTCATCATGACATAGGCTCATAGATGATTTGTCTTGTTCCTCACAATCAGATCTGTCGTTTAGTCTCCTTCGTCCAAGACAGTGCCTATATGGGTTTCTTCTGGTAGGACATATAAAACAGAGTAAGGCTTTGAACTTGGTGATCTTCTGATATTTTTGGCATTTGCAGCAAGAAGTCTGTCTGCAAGTTAATTTCTGGATGAGAGGTCCAATTTGTGTTTTTTTTCCTCTAGCGAAAATAAGGTGATATTGTCGGATAGCTTGAAAAGTTCTCAGAATGTCCAAGCTGTCTCTCTCTGAAGCGTATCTATCTTTGCATCAGTGATTTGTGTTGTACAAACGGTATTGCAGCCATATAGCGCTGAAATTGATAACCCACCATATCATAATAGACACCAGTGAACTTAGAGATTCGTCTTCTTCACCATTTGAATGTCAATGGAATGGTATGCCAGATTGCCTTTTTTTGTTCATAGGAAAGTTTTTTTCTGCCCAGTAGTGAAGCTCTCTTGGGTGTCTTACGATTTCAGTGCTGAAACTTTCTTACGACTTTCCCAGCAAGAATATTCGAGTTTGTGTTACACAAAAAGACAGGCAGTACATCGACATAACATAAAATACATAGATGATCATAGGAGGTCTATGAAAGTTACACACAAAGAGATGCTGGGTCTGAGTGAAAATTGGGACCTCAAATGTGTATCAGCTTGCTAACTTTCTTCGACCTCAAAATTTATTTGAGCAGTCGACTTTCTTATACAAAACGTGTGTTCTTGCTCTTTTGCTTTCATGTTGTGTTTGTTTCGTTTAGGTGTCTTTTCAAGCCCCCACACAACTGTGGTACATAACTCACATTGAGACACAAGGATACAATAATGGTTGGAGAGGTATCTTTTACGTTAACCAATACAAAGTTCAATACGAGAATGAATTTGGAATATGGATTCCTTATATGGTATGCATGATAATTTGTTTGCCTTATACGGTTTGCATGATAATATGTTTGCTTTATACGGTATGCATTATAATTTGTTTGACTTATATGGTATGCATGTGTGATAAAAAAAGAGCTGTTCTGTTTGCTCTGAACTCTTTTGCTCAACGTTTTATCCAGAGTTCAGAAGACACTGACGCCTTTCTTGAATTACTTTGTGTTGTTTACAACTTATTCATTTAGTGTTGATTAAAACTTTAAGGTAATATGATGTATAGCCTTTCAATTCTCTACTACAGCAGCATGAGAGCATGCTGAAATTGTTTGTCTTTTCTGGTTTTTTGCTTGGAGAAACAATTTATTTATCAATGTTTTAGGAAAGTACAACAGTAGAATCATGGAATAAAGCAGATAAAACAATTGAACAGCAGATAAAGCAATTAGACAATAGATAAAACTATTGTCCAACCTTTTTGCCGAAGGGCTATTTTTGATTTTTTCGGCTAAAGAAGATGCCTTTGATGTTTTTTATAGAGTCAAGATGAAAACACAATTATATACTTTTGATTGTGCTCCTTCACAGTGGGCTAGCCTTTACAAGCGTAAGCAAGATCCGCTGGGGTAAAACAAGCAACCGGGGAATGCTGGCAAACGGCCACTCCGCACTATCAATGACCCATGGTCTCTCACCCGTCCCAAGTCTGAATTGTTGAAAAGAGGCCCCACACCAAGGCAGTGAAGAATGCATTTGCTCTTACATGACCACAGGGCACCTATAACAAGTTTCTAAGAGATCTGAAGTCAACAGACTGTATTTGTTTGTTCAGTTTCTGGAAACGTGTCAACTTATAGGAAACAGTTATTTAAGAAACATGAGGCTCAAATGGAGCAAAATTTCATAAACATTTAAGAAGCACAGGTAGGCTGAACTTCAAAGAGTAAACTCGAGAAAACCCAGTTAGAGGAAACCTTTTTATTAAACTGGAAAGAAACTTATTTCCAGACTAAGAAGCAATCAAAAGAATGAAGTCCCTATCCCTCTTTAAGAATCTAAAGAAAACCAGTAATACTGGATTTCACATAGTAAGCATCTGGATTGAAAGCAAAAAGGTTCTTTTCTTATATGAGAAATGTGTATTCTGATTTGGAGTCTGTATTGCAATGAATAAACTGGCTTAGTATGTAACGTGGCCTCTCTCCTCATTTGATAATTATATGATAAATATTTATTATATTAATATATAATATTGTATTATATACATTATATACTATGTGATAATAGTATGTTATTTTATCATACAACATTATTATTTTACATCTAATACTTAGTTTTATAATATTATCCTATACTATAATGTTATATGGTATTGTATTGTTACTATCTACTCATCAGCGCTTTTGAACTGATTTTTTATATGCCTCTGTATATATACTAATCTGTCTTCATCTTTATTCGATTAACAGGAAAATGGAGAGGAGAGGATTTTCAATGGAAATGTTGATGGATCTTCAGTCGTTAGAAATCGACTGAAAATGCCCATCTTGGCAAAATCGATCCGAGTTGAGCCAGTGCGTGTGACAGGCGGTGTCTCATTGAGAATTGAGCTTCGAGGATATCCTTATGGTAGGTAGCACTTGCAGTGCTGCATAGTTGACGAGAAGTAATCGTCAAGGAAAAAAATAAATATGACTTGTATTGCTTTGTATTTTGTTGAAAATTTGTGTCGTTTTTGTAGAAGATCTCTTACACCTCTACTCAAGAGATGGATAAATGTATGTATTGATAAATAACTGTATGCTTATTGAAGTAACCGAACATACATGATGTGTAATAGGATCCTGTTTCGAATTACGATTAATGATATTTGATGACAAATGAGCAAAGAAAACCTGTTTCTGGTTGAATTGTCCTTTCCTCAACCACCTCCCACTACCTTCGACCATATTTTTTAAATTTCAGTTTCTTCATCGTCATCCTCAAGCAACTGTCGAAAGATTCTCTCAGGTCTGCATTAATTTTTGAGTAGATATTATTTATATCAATGTGGTTAATAAACCAAAACCTTTAACGGAGCCCATTTTAGCCTTCCCGCCCTCTATGTCATACAGCAATAAGGTAGATTGTTTTTTGTTGATACTGTATGATAAATAGGTACTGTGCATGCTACTTAAACGTTTTTTGTTTATTAAAGAACCTACTGTAATACAAGGCCTAGGTCTAAAAGTTCCTAAATTTTCTTCATCTTTTGGCCATATTTCAGTACTAAAAACTTCTCAATACTAATAATTCCATAATTTTAATTACACAGCCAATGTTATAGACATCGTAAGTGCTCAGTGTTAAGACAGGACACTATGATCACAATGAGGTTTCAAGGAAACCCGCCTATTATTATTAATTCTTTAATTTAAAGTTGGCTGTTTATAATAGCTACTATAGCTATCACTATAGCCTATGAACCACTTGCTACAAAGATTACACACAATTTATGCGAATCTGGCTTCTTGACTCTCAATTGTTTGTAGTGATAGAAATATTCGAAATTGGAAAGTTCCTTAATGTTTCTTTCTTTGATGATACCAGTTCCTTAGACCTTTTAGTCTTCTGCATGTTGGTTGCGTAAAAGTGGCTCCTTTTAAGAAAGATGCGGGTAATGAAATATATTGATCAGGCTTTTATCATCCTGCCTTACAGACGACGTTGCGGAGGGTGGAGCTGCAGGGACTATAGTTTTGAATTCGAAGAACTCTGATGGATCGAGGAGCGTGAAGCTGATTCTTGATAACCAAGGGAATTTTCCAAGGGTAGGTAACGCTTATGTTTAAGTGGTCTTCTCCATTTCACATCGCGTCATCTCTGTCTGTTCTCTTCAGACGGGAAAAATTGACCCTACTTTAACCGGAATAATGTTACTTGTTGCACGGCGTTATTTTCATCCGAAAAGACTCGTCAGTTGAAACAGAATATTCCACAATAGCAACCACAAAACCCACCCATTTCCATGAAGTTATACTTTGATGCTTCTTGACCAACAAAACCGGGGGTTCCGCAATATAGATCTCATCACTAGTTGCTAGTGGTCGTTCATTACCGATTTGTCGTCAGATATCGAGACCAGGACAATATCTATGAATAGAACGGCTGCCGAATGTAATTGTGATAGGTAAAAACACAGATTATAAGCTTGAGTGATTGTCGTGGAATTTCTAATTGAAACATAGCAGATTAGATTAGAGGTAGTTAAATACCAAATTGGCTAACACTCTTAAGATACTCTTTGTATTAAATGCTGAGGCTAGGTTTCTTGCACACGTCATCTATTTATTACTACGTATAGTTTCCAATGTGAATGTTCTTCTTATCGCCACTTAGTAGTGGATTCTAGCGTTAATATTTCTGCTTAGCGACGTCTGAATGCCATCCCAAAGATTGGTTTCCATATAACGGTTGGGATCGTTGTGAACAATCCTGGGAATGGCATGGATTAGGATCGCTGAGCTAGAACCCTGCTCTAGACAACAAAAGAACAACATGTTGGAATACAATAAACTTTAAAAGCTTTACTAGAGCAAAAATTTAGTATAGCTGGGGGAGTGAAAAGCGTGAAAGGAACAACAAAACAGAGGAAGTAATAGAGTGTATTATAATACTGATAAGAGTATTACCCCTTGGGACCGAGAGCAAGCAACTAAGAACAGAAGACCAAAAGCAAGAGGAAATAGCAGGGTTTTTATGGGAAATGCTGTACATATGTGGCGAGTAAAACTAAGTGTATATGTCGAAAAAGACAATTGAAATATATTTATAAAAACACCTGCTAGTAAGACATATAAAGATGAATGTGGCAAATATAAAGAGTGAAAAAAGAGAGAGCCACGCTGTTTATTTATAACTGAAAAATTATAGTTAACGCTGCTATTTTTTCAAATGGCTTTGCTTGTTTGGAAGGGATAAGTTTTCTGGCAAACTGTTTCTTTTGTTTCAGATAAAGAGAACCCAAAACTATTCAGAACTTATGTCCTCAGGTATGCAATCTTGATATCCATGCTATGATATTATTACCTTTTTCCAGAATCTGTATTAGATTAAATCAGTTTTCATGTACCTATTTTATTTGCTCATGCAAAACTTCAAAAATTCTGAAGACGTATAAACACACACACACACACGCGCGCGCGCGCACACACACACACACACACACACACACACACACACACACGCGCGCGCGCGCGCGGTAACAGTATGTCTCACTCACTCACTCACTCACTCACTCACTCACTCACTCACTCACTCACTCACTCACTCACTCACTCACTCACTCACTCACTCACTCAATTTTGCATTATTAACAGTTTCATGTTATTCATTTCCATTTGTGTTATCTGTATTCCTAATCCATACCCAGGTGCTACCACATGGCTTGCCGCTACCAGCCCAGTGCATAATCTCACTGAGATTTCCATTCGCAATGGAGCTCAAGTTGTCTTTTCTGGTGACAACGCACTTTTTGCAAGTGGGAAGATAAATGATGATGGGAGTGGATACGTATATGTCGCTCCGAAAACGAAACTACACTTAGAAACACATCTGGAATCGTGCACTCAGCTATACAATGGAGGATTCTTAACAATACAGAATAATGGAACATCAACGTTTGCCATCAAACGTGATTTTAGTGTGTATGGTGCAATAGACGGAATGGAGAAGATGGATTTATTCTATGGAACCAATGGGGGAAATTGGACTATGTACCCTACTGCCAGCCCGCGCTGGTTGAAGTTCCGCAGTTTAACTATCGGAGAAAATTCAGGCGTTATTCTGGAGAGCAATGTGAGCCAGGCTGGGTGGAGAATAGAAGTTGATGGAGATAGGAATATTCAATTGGGAGAGAAGTCTCTATTGTTGTCATCAATTTTTGATCATATGAAAGCAAAGAAGATAAGTTTTCAGAAAGGGACAAGCGTTGAGTTTAACAGGAATTCGGCGTTGGAATCGTCGATCAGAACCGAAGAATTGCTCATTGAAGGATCGGTGGAGTTTGGAATGGTTAGCTTTGGTTCAATATTGAGAAAGTTTCATCTTGGACAATCAGGCAGGGTAAATTTGATAACGCGTGATTTTTCGTTGAAAGACTTTGAATGCAATGGATCGATGACTTTCATGAACGATACAAAGATTTCAGCGGACATTTGGTCGGTTGGGCCAGTTGGACACGTAAATTTCATCAATACAAGCACATACGTTGTTCTTCAAGCACATACTGTTACCGTAGATGGATTGTTTAACCCGGGTAGGTTATCAACCGGTACCGGTTGGCAGTTACTTCAAGTCGGACCGGCAGGTTTTTTCACATTTATCACAAACACTTCTGTTATTGTTGATATATTGGACATCAAAGGTACTGTCAGAGTTAACGGGACAATAAAGCTGCAGAAGAGAGACTTTTCCGGCAAGTCACTCATTACCATCGGCGAGGGAGGCAAATTTATATTAGATGATTATTCACCTTGTGTAAATAGGTCCAAGTATACCGGAATATCTGAGCTCCTAGCTTTGAATGTGACTGTAAATGGCATCTTTCACGTCGGAAAGATGTCACTTGGACCAGGATGGGACAATTTGGTCATTGGTTCTAAAGGCGATGTTGGATTTATTCCCGAGGGCTATGTGAAAATTGATCGACTCATTACACAGGGGAAGCTAAGAACTGATACGATAGTTGTGCTTAAAAGCAAAGCCATAGCGACGGAAGAAATTGAGACGTTTGAAATAAATTCAGGTGGAACTGTTGATTTGAACTGTTCTCCTGATATGGAATCTGGTTTTGTCGCTAATTCATCTGATATAGCAAAGAACCATGCTTCGCAGCTGTTTGCAAAGAATGTTAGAGTGGACGGATCCTTTGTCGCAAGGAAATTATACATCGGTCTTGGCTGGGACACGTTCAACATGGTAGCAAGTAATAGCAGGTTTACAGTGCACCCCATTGGGTGGTTCAGTTTTGATGAATTCAAGGTGAACGGATTAATGACGTCACAAGCTGAGCTGGAAATTCAGGGTAAAAGCTCGCAGTACCTTCAACGGATGCATATCATGACCTGGGGGCATTTGCAAAGTGTCAACAATGCCACTGACATCTTAGTCAATGAACTGCTTGTCGAGGGACGGTTCGAAACTGGTCTCCTATCGATCGGACGAGGACTGGATAAGTTGACCGTGGGCGGATCAATGTCATTTAATCATACAAAGGAGTTCAAGATCAACACAGCAATAATAACTGGGACTCTACAGACCTGGACACCATTTACATCAGCTGGCAAATATATTGGGGATGTACTAAATGTGACTGGATCCATGAAAATTGATTATCAAGGTGCCCCACAGCAAGATGGAGGCAACACCCCGTCTGTGCTTCTGATCAATAATGTTCAAGTGAGTGGTTCGGCGAATTTTGGGTCCTTGGATTTGGTTTCTAATAGTGTAACCATATCTGGGACATTATCAGCTGATTACGGAGGAGCCTTGGGCAACAAGGGGAAAGGTAAGCCTTTATGTGCTCTTTATTTATGGTCTATGGAGTATTGACTTATTGTTGCTGCTGTTGTTTACTTTATTTTGAGTAGGCTGATATATCTAGGGTCTTCAGCTAATTTAGGCCCACTATGCATGCCACATCCAGGCATGGGACCCCTAGTTTGACATCCCTGCCGAATTCCGAAGGAGGACGGAGTGAGTTGTTTTGGTCGTTTATCTGGAAATACGCCCATCAAGTTGCTGACCTAACACAGTCAAACTTGACTTCAGTTGGCTAACGAAACCTAGCTGAGCCGCTTGGCCACTCACCCCATGCAGGTTCACTTTAGTAATTCATTGATGAGGCTCTTGTTCACAGCAATGCTTGGTGTGTTGAAGAGGCTACCCTGTACAAAATTTGCTGATTTTATGATAGGTATCATTATCACGATACTCTTTTCTAAGGGATTTATGTAGCCCTTTCATTGCTTTATACACATATCCGTTCGTGGAAAGTACCGCAACGCACTAAAAGCTAGGATTCTTAGGCCAATTGATTGGAAAGTTGCCCTTATGCAAACAAGAAGCCATTAGGATCTTTAAGGCATTCTCAGGATGCACTACCTTTATTGCGAGATCCAATGCTTGCAGAGGGAAGGTTAACAATTTGTTACTATGGTGAACTTTAACAATTAATTTAGTTGAAAAATTACTATAAAATTTATGTATTTGACTCCTGTATGCAAAATGTAACTAGACTTTCTATCCTATCGGATGTCATTCTGAAGTCAACCACCATCTCTTACCACGTTAATTTTGTGTTTTATAACCTAGGTGCTGGAGCATACTCAACCACCGGTTCAACTGGTGCAAACCACGCTGGAAAAGGTGGCAGAGGGAATGGAATTCTGGTAACAACCAGCCCATACGGTGGCCTGTATTCTCCAGGAGTATGGGGAAGCGGTGGAGGAGGCCACTCCTCAGGAGGAGGTGGGCGTGGAGGAGGACGTATAAAATTGCAGATTAATGGGAGTTTTGCAATGTCTGGAAGAATAACAGTGAATGGTCAGTCAGGAACTGTAAGTCAGATTTATAACTTTATATTTATTAACTAGGGACGTAGTCTTATCATTATGTAGGAATGTGATATGTTATCCTCATACCGGGATTCATAGCCATATATGTGCTATTCCGTAGAGTCCAGTGTTACTAGCGACCATCTGCATAAAATTAGAATTAGGTAAATGTATTCGCCCTGGCGTCAATGGCTTTGTGGCTTTCATCCTATTTATTATTCGTCATTAGTAAGTGTTGTGAGTAGAATTACTTGCGGAAAGAGCTGTGTTGAGAAATATACTTAGAACCTATAGATTCTTCTGAGAATATGCTCGTGCTTCTGTATCATCTTTACAATCCAGACGCGGATTGCATCATTGTGTTTTAAGTCACTCGCTGTTCATTTTGTTCATTACTTCTGATACAGAGAATCACAAATTTTCCAAATGTATTATTGTGTTATGGCCGCTTCACGGTATTCAGAACCCAAAACCCAATTATGACATTATATATCTCATGGTTACTTTCACCTACGCAGGAAAGAGATCGCTTGTTTACATTCGTATTCCATTTTTGGAAAAATCATTGCACATATTTGTAATTGAAAAAATTGCTAAGTTATATTCGGTTTTGAAGTGATTAGTCACAGTCTTCTCTGAAGCTAATATATGTCTTTATACTTAGTAAATGCCATGCTGGTCTTCTGCTCCGTTAGCATTGCCAAGTTTTTCTTGCTGTGTAGGTTTCTGGCGCGGGTGGTGGCTCTGGAGGATCAATTTGGATTGATTGCACTACGATCCAAGCCACTGGTACCATGGAATCAAATGGTGGCAGCGGCAGCGGCTATGGAGGTGGTGGCTCCGGTGGATTTATCATTGTCAACTATAACAGTGGTTCATTTTATAGCGACCATACCTTTGCCAAAGGTGGGAATCCTGGTGGATATGGCGCTTCGGAATCCGGAGGACCCGGAATTGTCTTCCTGAATGGACTGGTCCCACTTAATCGTAATTTAAGAATCGATAACAAAGGCAGGAAGCCTAAGGTTAGAGTCACTATACACATGTATATGTTTAATGGATTTTCGTCGGTCTGCTTCGACCAAGCATATATTCCTTTGTGTATGTGACTATTACCATTCTTTGTGACATAATATGTATTAGTAGAGGGACTTAATGCTCTTGGTACATCTATTCTTCTTGGTACTCATCAGTTTCTTATCCTTGTTGATATTTATCTTCTGTTTGATGCTTACATCTTTCTTGATTTTCGTCATCTTGATATTACCAGTGTTATCTCAAACGCAGAAGAAATGTCCTTTAAACCTGTATCTTCAATTTTGTCAAGTGAGTTGAGTTCTCTTAGGTTTTTTATGTTTATCTTGTTCTATTTTCAGGCGTCATTAACAGGCGATTACGATGCATTTATGCGAACAGGTTTGGCACGCATTTTACTTTTCACCAATCCTTTTATCAGCTTATCTACAGTGACCTCTTGTCTATAGAATTGAAAGTTTTATGTTCCTTATCTGCTTATTTATTTATATATAATTACCTAAACAATCATAGCCACAAACACGTTGAATATATACAGTTACATAAAGTAAGAGACAGAAATATATTCTTCTTTGGAGTTGCATATGTTTCGTTATGAATCTTCGTCAGTATTGAATTTGCAATGGCCTTGAGCCTGCTTAAATTATATAGCTTGCGATAGGCTCAGAATCATTGTGAGTTGTGAGTTTAGCACTGATGAAGATTCATAGCAGAACGTGTGCAACTCCTAAGAAAAATATGTTTCAAATATCACTGATATAAGTAGAGAAATAAATAAATGAATATAAACAACTGCAAAATGTATTTTGAAATTATAGTAAATGTGTATGCTATAGTAATTTCTATTTTGGTATATATATATATATATATATATATATATATATATATATATATATATATATATATATATATATATATATATATATATATATATATATATATATATATATATATATATATATATATATATATATATATATATATATATATATATATATATATATATATATATATATATATATATATATATATATATATATATATATATATATATAGGAATGGACTAAAAATCTTTTATATCTTGGCTTTGTTTTTATAGGAGGAGTAGCTCACTTGCTGTCTAGTGAGGACTTCACCCACTCATTTACCTTAATCGAGATATACGGAGGTGCCCATTTGGTATTCCCCCCGTCTAGAACGGTCATTGAAACCACAGCTGTATATGGAGATTCCACTGGATATGTTCATATTCCGCCTGGAAACAAGCTGAATATGACGGGGGTTTCACCCTACAAAAGAGTCAACATGACTTGGGCACCTTTTGTGTACCCGAATGCTACACTGGTTTTTCCCTACGCAACTGTGGAGTTCAGAAAAACTGCGAGCAAGCAATACCCCTCACTGACCATACCATCTCTTTTTAAAATATGGGGAATCGTCGATGGTCAAAATGGTCATCTATTGGTTGGACACGGAGGAACACTACAATTTGAACTCAGCAGCAAACGCTTTCTGAGGTAGGGATGTTGTTTGTGTTTATTAACTATGAAGTCTGTATTGATACTCACGTTGCACATTATAAATTCCTCATATGCGACCTACATGGATACCAAACAACTTCTAGAGCATAGGAGAGTAATTTTGTGAATCTTCGCTTATTTACCTCGGGAATGTTTTGTTATTCGTATCATATCATGTGACTCTCACTCAAGAAAATCACATCATTAGTATAATGTTTTTAATACCAGAACCAAATCACCAAGGGTTAGAAAGTCCCATGGGATTTAATGCTCTTTTCCTAGTCTTTATGTACATAAGCACCCTATATGGTACAGTAATAGATGAGGAATACATTGGAACTAGCTTGGTAAATACCGAAATCATTGGTCCAATAACTGGTACAATCTAATAGTATACAGCAGAGATGGGCAAACTACGGCCCGCGGGCCACATGCGGCCCGTCAAGTGCTTTTTTTGCGGCCCGCCAAAAACTGTTAGGAAGCAAAAATAACTTCGTTTATGATTGTCCTTTCGTTAAGGACATTCTCATTGACATTGTCCTTTTCATAATAGTTAGTCACTACGTGACTTCATTTTCCAAATGTATGTGTTTCAGTGCTTATATGCCACTCTGTGTCTTGAGAAAATATTTGGCAACATACTATGCGGCCCTTGAAAGACTTAGAATTTGTAAATATGGCCCTTGCACGCAAAAGTTTGCCCACCCCTGGTATACAGGATGCCGTCTGTTATTGGTTGCAAACAGCTTGTACACAAGCTGAACAAGTTACCTTATATAACTTTAGATCAGTATTATTATTATTAATATCATGACAGTTTGTAGCCATGGTTACGCTAGAAATCAGTGCCTAGTAGAATGACGTCATAATGTGAACAACAATATAGAAGATGAACATTGGTAATGTTGTCTAATGTTGTAAATATTTGTTTGTGAACTGGAGCTCCTGTCATGTTTGAATGTTCACTTGTAGTAAATGTTGATGGAAGCTTTAGAATAGACTCTCAAGTGTAATTTCTAGACTGTTGCTATATTGAGCATGTGGCTGATAATATTTTTACATAGTTTGTAGCAACTCTATAGAGAAACCGCAATAGGAATATTGAAAGAGAGAAGGTTATTGATTCCAGGGAGTCTTTAATGCTAAATTAGATTCAGCTTTTACAGGAACTTTTCGTATTTTCAGGATGTGAGTAGTGCCGCAAGATCAGGGTCTTTTGACTGCTATTTTCATTTCAGATTTGTTGGCTTGACTATTCAGAAAACTGGTCTGCTCTCTCTTTTTTCTTCACTAAATGATGAAAGCGATAAATGGCGTTTAGAGGTTTATAAAGGATCTGGATTAGGTGACCGAGGTGGGATTTTGACGGTTGAAGGAGGTGGACGACTGGATGTAAGGAATCTCGATTTTCGAGCACATCGATGTGAGGTAGATGTTGATGGATGGATTAATCTGGATAGGCAAGGATTTAATCAAGGTAGGTCATGCTTTGGAACCAGTTTAATTTATTGAAAGAACATACAGCCCGAGATTGTATAGGCTTTATTTTGATTTCATTTACTTGGAATCTTTTCCACCTGATATCTCTAACTAGGTTTGTATAAACGGTTTCGGTCTTTGACTACTGAAAAATAGCTTCAGCTTGTTTGTGAGTCAACTTTTTGTCATAGTTCCTCCAAAAACATGACAGTGACTGGCAAGTTCTGTTATTGTAAGATTCGTGTTAAGAACCTTCACCTAAATTATTGGAACTTTATTATCACATAAGAACATGAACGGGGCATCTTCAATTGTAGACTCTTATTTGAAGGATTTAAATTGACTTGGATTAGCCTAGCACAGTGTTGCAGGTTCGAGAATTTATTGTTTCTCTAGAGTGTGCCGCGAAACAGATGCTATGTATTAAACTTTGTAGGAGGATTTTTCAACTCTTTACACATTATTAATAAAGGTGAGTTATGTTGTGCTATTTTCTGTGCCAACATAATGGTTTTACTTCTTACCAAAAGAGCCAATGTTTCTTTACAGGCCCAGGTGTAGGACGCCTTGGCACCGGTGCTAGCTATGGCGGCCTTGGTGGTAGGTCTGGTGCAAGTGCTGCGGTGTACGGCAACGTCATTATGCCCATGAATTTTGGAAGCGGCGGAGGTGCATCAGGAGGTGGATTGCTGAAAATTCATGTGGATACGGTCCTAAGTGTTGAAGGTACGCTACTTCATCCATTTTCTGCATATCCTTTGCTTTTCTATATATCATAGTTTGCACATAGAAATCGTTCATTCATTTAATTGCATTGTTGCCTAGGTACTTACCATTTTGAAATTTCAGTTATGTTGTTGTTGTTGACCGGTTTGTATTATCAGCTTTGTATGTGCGCAGTGCTACACCAGGAAACAGTGGACACAAATTTGAATTCTTTTTGTACATCAGTCAGAATCGAACCCGCAAGCTCTTATATACTGGGTTAACTATCCACAGTGAGACTGTTGCACAGTCGTTAGCAGATTATTGACAAGAAATAGGGCATAGAACAAGTACTTCACTGTAAATCATTTTTATGACACAGGTAGTGTTACTGTTAATGGAGGTTCAGCAACATCATCAAATGCTGGGGGAGGTAGCGGTGGTACTATTAACATTGAAACAAATGAACTGCAAGGTTCTGGCGTTATATCGGCGAATGGTGGAGCAGGTCATGGCATTGGAGGAGGTGGGTCAGGTGGACGTATTGCAGTTAGATGGAAAATTAAAAAGTGGTCATTTATAAATATCCAGGCGTTTGGTGGGCAAGGCACGAAAAAAGGCTCAGCAGGAACGGTATATTTTGAGGTAAACTACAAGCTTGTGCCATAATTTTTGTTTGTTGGCTGGTTTGTTTTTTGGAGGATTTTAACACATGGTCAATCTCTTTTTCATACTGGCAAGGTCGGATGACGTCGCTTAGAGTCCATATGCATGGGTATTATCAGATATAATATTGTGCTGTTACTGTGTTTTGCAGAATAAACTTATTTTGTTTTTTGTATGATAGAAATGTAACCGCTAATGGAAAACAGACAGCCCATGAAGGGAATTTTTATTAGGAGTTTATAGAGTTGATTATATGCCTATTGTTATCAATTTTACAGGATATACGTCCCAATGCAAGAAACAGGACCCTTATTATTGACAACAACAACCTGGAGCCTCCTTCTCGAGAAATATCAACGTTTAATATGGGGCAAGATGGCTCTAGAACATGGCTGCCTTACAGCAGTTCTGGTTATGAATTCGATGAAGTGCACATTTTCCGTAAAGCTCATTTGGTACTCCACCAAAATAGTACAAAGTACGTTTGTCTACACTATGTCCATTAATATCAATCAATTTTTTGAATGTGACACGTTTACACTTTGGTAGATTTGCAATATCACCTACAATTTCGTGGTTTATTAGACAATGATAGTAGACTATTGATATTGCTACTACCTAATAAACTATAAAATTGCGGCTGATATTAATGTGATTACCAAACATTGTTAGTGCATTTCAGTGCATTGAGTTTTGATATAACCCAGTGTTGTTATCAACGTGGTCTGCATATATATACACAGCATCGCTGAAGATTAAATAGGAACTTTTATTATTATTATTATTGTTACCGTCACGTCAAATGTGTTAGCTTGTCCATAATTTCCCTTGGAATCTTTGAACAGTCTTGCAATTCGTTTATTCAGATGTATAACGATCTAACTATTAGCGCAGGACATACTAACTTTATAATTACTAAATTAACTTGTATAGCAATTTGCACAACTTATTGCATATTCTACAAGCGCAACAAACCCTGGACTAACCCAGACCTTCGCCCAACCTAGTACATATTACCTATGATTAAAGAGATTTGTATTTGTATGTTTAGTTTATATGTTATAAAGTTTTGAAAAGATTTTTATTTATTTGTATTGTTATTTCCAATCCATGGAAAGATATAATAATAGATTATTGAAGATAGTTTTCATCAATTTACAACTTTTGTAGTTGAAATATTTTGTGAATATGTTTGGCTTAGGTTTACTGGCATATATGTACTGGGCTATTGAAAGGCATTATGTTCTCTATGATTCCAGCGTGTCAGAGCTCGTTTAATTCGATCTATTTGAAAACTGTATACTTTTAGTCAGTAGATTGACGATTGCAACAGTATTCTGTTGTACTGAGGCTGTTATTCATTTGTTAAATTTCAGATATACATTGTCAGGTTTTGTCGAGTTTGTGGTCACAGTTGGCCTTATTATACGTGCTCGGCAAGATTTTGCATGTTATGCCCGTGAACTTAGCTCTAATAACAGACTATTTGATTGTTGTGTTTCGAGCTTTTGTCAGAACTATTCCATTCCTTGGCATTCATAAGAAACATTGGCTGTTTCATGTATGTGCATCTCTTTATATCATATGCACACGGTAAGAACCTATATGAAAGAGCCACAACTTTTTTGAACCCTTACGATAGAATTGCATGATTTTGATTGGCTCAATAAGCACCTGACTGACCCAAAAAAATTTTCAGATTCTTAAAAACAAGATGCTAAGTTTTATCTTTGGCTCGTTCACCTGGAAAATTGTGAGGTTTTTCATAATTAGAAGACCGTTTCACAATACTGAGCAGGAAAATGATTTATTAGGCACTACAAGGAAACTTAAATTATTTAGACATATTTCTTTTTATAAGAACCTTTTTGGCCTAGGCGCAAAAATGGAGGTTCTTTTATGCGTGCTTTCACGGTATAGATCTTTGAATAGAACATGTCTCTATTCTTCAGGCCAATTGGACTGAAAGCCTTCAGAGTTGTTGGTGATAATTCGGGTTTTATTCATGTTGGACCTAATCAGATAATCATTGCGCAGATTGCGAGTCATGATGAATTTGGTGTCAATGTATTTGTTCACAAAGATGGCCACTTGACTTTCCCGCCGAAATTTACTTGCTATGATGTCTCACTCACTGTCAGGTTTGTTTCGCTAGATGCAGCGAAGAATTTTGCTATCTTTTCATGTATGTTTTCGATGCGTTCGCAGTGACTGCGCTGGGAACATCACTCTAAACTGTTCATCCTTATCGCTTGTCACAACGATCATAATCACTTACTGCGAGGCCAGTGAGGGGCGAGTTTCCTAGTCCACTTTTGAAAGAGGAGCCTTTAGTCTTATTGACAGAGGCACAGAATGACAGATGGTTCAGTTCAATTGCTTGTCCATGGTCGTAATGCGCGATGGAATGCTATGGAGCATGAAGTGAGCGAAGTTTACACACTGTCACCAGCGTTGGATCATTAGCTAATTTTGGGTGCTTGTATGCCTTTATGCATGGGTTGCAATAATGAACCTTCGTGTGCTAATGCAGTATGCTGTGCACATATCTTCATAGAACGGCCGAATCACTTGCAATATACACAGTTGTATTGATATGTATACTATTATATCATAAATAAGATGGAATTTGCAATACGCATTCAGTTTCGTATATTCATTGCTGAAAGCAATCAGTCTAGATCTTTTATTTGGTCTGCAAGAAGCATTGCTCTTGTATTAAAGGTTGTGATAGCATTCCATGACTAATCGCGTATCTTGTATTGAGATTCTGCTTGTCAATTCCATGCACAATCTTATTTACATCAACAAATTTCAGGGGACTCATATGGGCAAGTGAAATGACCATATCAAAAGGCTGCCAATTTCTGTTGAGCACAACTGGGCAGACGGTGACATCAACTCGAACTGGACTATATTCCATGAAGTCCTTGCACGTTGCAGACGGAGGTATTGTTAAATCTTTACCCGAAGTTGGCGCTCAGCTGATAGAGTTTGACATAGGAGATCTCCATATTTACGGAGGTGGTATTGTACATTCCATCTGGATGGATGTTTCGGCTGGTAATTTAACGGTTGACGATCTTGGTCATCTACGCGGGGATCCAGTCGATGAAAAGTATGTTGTCTAATTGCAGAATGCTCTGTTTTATTCCGCATAGTATACTTTTCATATATGTGGTAGTACGACATTGTACATTAGACATGAGGCAATAGTATGCCTTGTTTCGGTCATTCTTAGTATATCATTTACTCTGTAAAGTGAAATTGCAAGAAAATGAGTGATCCCAGTGGGAAGCGAACTTGTGACTTTCCACTTTGTACTTCGATGCTTTACTCTGCTCAATAGTTGAGCCCTCGACGTACACCATCAAGGGTCGCAAGCTCGAGTCCCATCTAGGTCATCAATTTTCTGGCAATCTCACTCAACAAGCTTATTAGAAACATAGATAGAGGCATAGATTGATTGATAGATTGTCAATTATAAGTTCTTAAATCCTGTGGTCTTTACCTGTCGTTTAATTCTCCCATAATGTTTCATCATGCTAGGAGCTGCACAGATGGTAGCGGAATAACGGGAACAAATAACAGAGGTTCTTCAGGAGCAGGACATGGTGGCAACGGAGGAGTTGGAAGTCAACAAGCACGAGTAGGTGCGGCATTCGGAAATCTGTACGAGCCAAAGTTATTTGGTTGTAGAGGTGGTGGAAATGGTGGCTTTGGAGGAGGAAAACTTAAAATAACGGTTAACAACACAATGAAAATTGATGGACTGATTAGTTGTAATGGTGCACATGGAAGCAGTGCATACAGCGGAGGAGGAAGTGGTGGCAGCATCTGGATCGAGGCTAACTTGATCCGTGGTTATGGGCAAATACAGGTAGGATCATTAGCAAAAGTTTTAGAGAATATTGTTGAGGCCTTCTGCTGCTCTATACTATATGTCTGCTTTAATGCTTTACTGTATCTAGTAATTGGAGGCTGATTGAGCCCATCTGTTTTCAGCTTGAATAGTTTGTCTAGTTTAGGTTTCAAATCTTTGATTGGCTGAGGATTCTCATCGCGTCTATATTCTCTATATCGATTTAGCCAATTAGAGAATGCAATTTTGGGCTCTCATTTACTGGAGAATGTACATTTGCATAGCCATTCAAAGCTTTGAAGCCGGTTCTGAACTATCTTGCATATTGACTTGAAAGCAATCTTGTTACAGACTCTTGATAGTAAGGGTAGTGGATTATTTATCATGACTTTATTGACTGAGTAAACATTTTGTACAATATTATTAGTATATTTTCCATTGCCCGTGAAAGCTAAACAGGATTGCACATCTTAGGTACATGGTGGTAATGGCTATGGCACAACCTATTATGGAGGTGGCGGCGGAGGAGGACGCCTTGCATTATATTTCAATAGCAACAGAACATACAGCGGTTCCTTTGAGGCATATGGTGGTAAAGGTGGAGGATCAGGTGCTTCAGTTGGTGGAGCAGGTACAATCTTCTTGTACCACAAAGGATACCAGCACCGCACATTGCAGATAAGCAACGAAGGAGCTGGACCGGTCTCTAAATCGCTGGAGGTTATTAGTAACTGGAATGACCACAGATCAGACAGCAGCAAAACTTGGGTAATCACTGACTCGAATCACAAATTCGCTAAAGGCTTGAACTACCATTTTGAAGAGATACAGCTACGTGGTAATGCTCATTTGGCGTTTTACAGCATGAATCCAGGTGAAAAGGTTTTGTTGTATTTCCATCATATGATTGGTGACCGAACTGGGACGCTCCATGTAGGCTCAAATCATTCAATGGACCTGGACAGAGATGAGATTGACCTCCCATTTAATGTTCGCGTTTATCAAAATGGGCACATTGGCCTCTCTCCTATGACGTTCGTCCACGGTATAAAAATTCACAACTATGGCTTGATTACACGAATGGTTAACATAACACTGCATCATGGCGGTGAACTGTATTTTTTTGAAGGAAGTCGTGCAGGCAATGATTCACTTCCAGATGATTATCTATTCCATACTATTAGGATTCAAGCTGGAGGCCTGGTCAAGTTCACAAGTTCCCCCGTCTCTCATACAGGAATGAATCTGACTACAAAGTTAACATACATAGAAGGTGGGGGGAAACTGATTGCAAATGACATAAGAGTACTCTCGCAGAGAATTGTTGTTGATTCAGGTGGACATTTCTCAGCTGATGGACTGGGCTATAGCATGTCACATGGCACAGGTAGGTAACTGAAAGTCATCCATTGGTTAAACCTTCTACTGAGTAAATTTAAGTTGCAAAAATATGCAATTGTACAGTCCTTATATGTGCCAACACAAGAGAATCTGAAATTAGTCCAATGAAATGCCATGCAAAAGTTGAAAAATTGAATGCGTTAGGATATATTTGGGCAAGTCCTAACTCGGTCTTAGTGTCATCCAGATTTCTAGTCTAACTGGGTAACTTTAGTGCCTTTTGAGTTTACTATGGAAAGTCCGTTTAGGAAGGGCTATATGTGTAGGTCCTTACTGAGGCATAGCATATCCTTAGGCTTTTGATTTTTCTTCAGTGATTCAGGACTACTGGAAACGAGTTTTTCATACGTGACAAAGCAACGTTTTCAAGGTTGTGCTAATAATATACGACTGCATTTTGAACAAGCAGCGCATTGAAAACAACAACAGAAAAATTCTTGTATCCTGTTTCAATATTTATTTTATTATATTCTTTGTTATATTATATTATATTATATTATATTATATTATATTATATTATATTATATTATATTATATTATATTATATTATATTATATTATATTATATTATATTATCATCATATTATTTTATATTGTATTATATTTTATCATGTATTATTATATTGTTCTTATGACAGTTTGTACCTTCTAAATAATTTGCTGCATTTTTGACTGTTTTGAGGTGAAGTGTTTTGGAATCTTCTAATGCTAAATACAAGAATTTGTATGTAAATGCCTGATGCTGACTTGTAATCTGTTAATTTGACTGCCTACCAGGAATTGGCACCAACGGACAGATTAACAAAGGTAGAGGACGCAATATGGGTTCTGGTGCTTCGGGTGCTGGCCATGGCGGTAGTGGTGGAAGAGGTCAACACGAACCATTTACTGGTTCAGCTTATGGAAACCTATATGAACCGGATGACTTTGGAAGTTCTGGTGGCGGACCTGTAAATCAAGGAGGTTTGTGTGTCTTCTGATTTTCAATCACATTGTGATATGTTCACTTTGTTTGACCATCACCACCACCATCCCCACCATCATATTCATTATTAACATCATCCTAATCATTGTTATCATCACCATCATTATCTTCGTCTTTTTCTTGTTTGTCGTCTCATTATGCCCCTTATGAGGCTTGGACTGACCCTGAGGTCAGTTGAACGCCTTCCATTTGTTTAGAGAGGAGATTGAGTATGCTGCATTAAATCTATTCTGTTACCCCCAACACTTATCAGGACTGCATCGTCATCATCATCATCATATTCATAATCATCATCATAATCATCATCATCATCATCATCATCATCATCATCATCATCATCATCATCATCATCATCATCATCATCATCATCATCATCATCATCATCATCATCATCATCATCATCATCTTCATTATATCATCATATCATCATATAATCATTATCATTTTCTTTATCAATAATGTTTTTGTTATTTGTTGTATATATGATAAAGAACGCCATTATTTTTGCCTCTTGAAAACATAATTTATAATTGGTTTTTTACCAATATTAGATACTAGAACAGTCAACTATGATTCAAAATTTTGTGGTCTCTAGATTCCCAAGTTGAATCGACATATAGATGCATCAAGTCGTGTCTCTCATTTTCTGATATATGTGATTTAGAGAAATAAGGTATTCTTGTTATACTGCCCCTTAATTGACGGATCTCTGTGCAGGTGTTGGTGGTGGAAAAATTTTCTTAAACGTCACGCACTTCCTTGACATTGATGGCCTGCTGTCTGCACGTGGTGGAAATGGTGTTTCTAATGGTGGTGGTGGCAGTGGTGGTAGCATATGGATTTATTGTCATACACTCCGAGGATATGGCGAGATTTCTACAAATGGAGGCAATGGTGTTTATAATGCCGGTGGAGGTGGAGCTGGTCGAATTGCTGTGTACTTTTGGAATAATATAACATTTACAAACTTTTCATATACTGCAATTGGTGGCAGCTGTGGATCGAAAGCCGAGCCTGGAGGTCCTGGAACAACCTTTGTTTTTCATCTTGAGAATAACCATCGAACTCTCCTTGTTGCTAATGGAAATCGTAAGCCATTGATGAAATATGTTGATTATGATAATATTTTGACTGACGGTTGCAAAGCATGGATAATGCCAGAATCAGGTATACATCGGTTTGCTGATACGGAGCACAGATTCCACTTCGAAGAACTCCAGATCTACACTTTAGCCCATTTAGCAATATGGCCTACAACTGGTGGAAATAACGTTTCGATTTTTTTCAAATATATGATTGGTGACCGAACTGGGCGTGTTCATGTAGCAGCCAATCAAACCCTTGATCTTGAACGACCAGAAATAGACTTACCATTCAACCTCCATATATACAAAGGTGGATTTGTAGGATTAGCTCCAGTCACTGAAGTGCATGGTATTGAAATTATAGTAAGTGGTGTATTGGCATATATTAGGAACTTGACAATGCACCATAATGCCCAACTGTGGCTATTGCACGGGGGTAGAACACTACACCAGATATCACATAACTACAGATTTGATTTTGTAAGGGTCCAAGATACTGCAAAAGTACACGCTGTTACTTCTCCTGTTAATGATCCTGGAATTGTTCTCACAACAAAGAGCGTTGTAATCGAAGGGGGTGGACTTGTACGTGCCACAATGTTTACATTTGTTACGGAGAATATCACTATAGATGCAGGTGGGTCTTTGATTGCTGACTTTCTTGGGTACAATACTTCACACGGATTTTCAGGTTCTGGACTGCATGGATTAATAAATCCAGGATATGGTTTCTATTCACGAAATGGTGGCTCAGGTGCTGGTCATGGTGGTAGAGGTGGTCGTGGGTATATTTCTGGAGGCGCTTCTTTCACAGGTGCACCATACGGAGATATGTATGAGCCAATTGGTTTTGGAAGTGTAGGGGGCCATGGATCAACTTCTGGAAGAGGGGGGAATGGAGGTGGAGTGCTGTGGTTCAATGTGACTAGTGTATTGGAAATAGATGGACTGGTCTCAGCAAATGGAGAAGATGCATCCCAAAATGGTGCTGGTGGTGGTAGTGGTGGAAGCGTTTGGATATACTGTGACACACTTGCTGGCCGTGGAAGAATTGAAGCCAAAGGAGGAAGTGGGTCGGTTTATCGTTATGCTCCAGGTGGAGGTGGTTCCGGTGGGCGTATTGCTGTTTACTTCAATGTAAACAAGACTGGCTATAGTTTTACTTACAGAGCACAAGGAGGTGCAGCATATGGTTGCATGAGAGGTAGAGAAGACTTGTGTAAAGCTGAAGCTGGAGGTCCAGGTACTGTTTTTCTTTATGACGTGGCACATGACCATCGTACCCTGTTCTTGCATAACAACTACCAGAAGCCTTTGGTGTCAGCAATAAGGAATTACAATTCCACACACGATGATGGGTGTAAGGCGTGGGTAGTTTACCAGTCTGGAAGACACGCATTTGCCAAGGGAAAGGACAATTTTCACTTTGAAGAGCTACAGATATATGCAGGAGCTCATTTTGCTGTTCTTACAAACCCTCCTGAAGGCAAGGCTAGCCTCTTTTTCCGACACATGATTGGTGATAGGACAGGAACAATTCATGTGGGACCTAATCAAGTCATGGACTTAAAGCGCAATGAAATCGACCTTCCTTTCAGTGTTCATAATTATGAACGTGGATACCTTGGTCTTGCACCATATACAGAGGTTCATGGCATCACTATTTACAACTCAGGAACGCTGGCACATATTCAAAATGCAACGATTCATCATGGAGGAGAGCTTTGGATGAATCATGGTGGCAGAACTGTTAACAAAACCAGCAGCTGCTATGAATTCGATGCTGTAAGAGTACAGGATTCTGGAGCTATTAGAGGCTTAACAAAGCCTCTTGTGGATAAAGGAATTGAATTGAAAACAAGGACATTGATTATAAGAGGAGGTGGTGTTGTACAATTTACAAGATTGTCCTTTGTGTCAGAAAATCTTACTGTTGATGATGGAGGTTTGCTCACTTGTAAAGGATTGGGATATAATCACACACACGGATCTAGTTTGGGACTATTAGGAAAAGCAAACCCTGGGAATGGTTTTACTTCAGTTTATGGGTCTTCTGGTGGTGGGTTTGGAGGAAGTTCTGGAAGAGGTAGTGGAACAAGAAAGACAGGCCAGCCATATGGAGATCTGTATGAGCCTAAGATTTATGGTAGTTGTGGAGGAGGTCTCTCAGCATCCGGTAGTGGTGGAGGAATTCTTTGGATAAATGTCACAGATACATTTTTTGTTGACGGAGAAATATCTGCTGGAGGTAACAATGCCAAAGCTACAACAGGTGGTGGTGGGAGTGGTGGAAGCCAATGGCTGTATGCTCATCGAATCAAGGGTACTGGGCGACTAACTGCTTGTGGTGGAAATGGATATCTAAATGGTGGTGGAGGTGCAGGCGGAAGAATTGCCTTGTACTTTAAGGTGAACGACACATTTACAGGTAAATTTCAAAATTGGGGAGGCAGTGGAAAGCCAGAACCGGGTGGTGCTGGGACAACATTTTTATACCATCAGGTGCATCAACATAGGACACTTCATGTAGATAACAATAAGCAAGTTCCATTGTCGGAGAAAATACAGAACTATGATAATTTAGCTGAAGATGGTTGCCGAGCTTGGATCTTGCCTGTTTCTGGAGGCCACTCACTTGCATCTGGAGTGCACAATTATCACTTTGAAGAACTACAGATATACGGCAGTGCTCATTTAGCAATTTTGCCACATATATCTAAGAATGCGTCGGTATTTTTTACGCATATGATAGGAGATCGGTCTGGAATGATACATGTGGGAAAGTACCAGAAAATGGACTTGCAGCGCCACGAGATTGATACGCCTTTTAGTTCATATGTCTATCAACACGGTTATTTAGGTTTGGCTACTTACACCTCACTCCATAGTGTAAAAATCCACCTTGAAGGAGACCTTGAACATGTGGTGTATCTAACACTTATGATTGGAGGACAGTTTCTGTTGTACCCTACTGGATCCACATATGGCCATGCGAATTCATACTGCGAGTTTAATGGCACTGTACGCGTGAAGGCTGACTCCAAAATAGAAACTTACAGCTCCCAAGCCCACCCTAGTCCGTTCATATTCAAGGCGAATGTATTGCAGGTTGATGGTGGAGGACTGGTGAGAACATACAATGCCAAATTCTATACAGTTAACATGACGATTGATGACGGAGGGGTTGTTAGCGCTATTGAAGGTTAGTTGTTCGCATTAGATATTGATAATTTTTAATTCTAACTGGGGCATGATATATTTTTAAATCTCACTGGACCTAGATATTTTTTTGATTCTCACTGGGCCGTGATAATTCTTTGGTTCTTACTAGATTTAATTAGGAATACCTGGTCAATGCCTGGTACATGAAGTCAATCAATCTGGAAACGTGGGTTGTGCATCAGAATCTAGAAGAATGGCAAGCTGCCTTTACATTACTGACAGTTCTCTTAGCTGTCCAACGACGTTTTACTCTGGCACTTGTTGAAGAAGAGAATAATGCTTTTGAGCACTTTTTATTTTGTGTTTGTAGTCTTGTTTCATTCAAATTCGTAGTTTTGCTGCCTTCTTCTGTTCTTGCCCACAGTGGTGAACTTCCCATGTCGTTGAACACTACACTTGCTGTGACCTCCTTTTACCATCTTGATCTGTCAGGTTCACCTGGTGGGTTACATTTAGTTGGGAAGCAGAGCTATCTGATTCACATTTTATGACTGTATACTTTGTGTGCCTTGACGCTGACCGTGAAACTGGCAACTATCTTGCTTGTATAGGCACGTTACTTATGGAGATTGCAAGTGATATCCTCTAATGTCATTCCGCTCTAGGAGGTTTTGATCGTGGTAAAGGACCTGGTGCGCCAAACAGTACGAGCAGACTTATTCATGGAGGTGCTGGACACGGTGGATCTGGCGGTCGTGGGTCTTGCGATGGTTTAACGTACTGCATTAGTCGGAAAGGTCTTCCATATGGAAGTATCTTTAGTCCTACAATGTTTGGAAGTGGTGGTGATGGTACATCAATGGGCGGTAAAGGCGGTGGAGTCATTTTCATTGACACCGATAGACTGCAGGTACATGCAAATTTGCTTTCTTTTCATGGGCCTGATTATTTTTGTTTGATGGATAGAATGCTTAGTTTATATGAATAGTGTAAAAGTTGTTTCTTGTGGCTGGGGTGGTCTGCCATGCAATTGAAATGAAGCATTAAAGTCAGGGGCCCATGTCGTAATATGCTACACAATGTTTAGCGAAAACTTAGCACCGAGCATTAGGTATACATTACAGGTACAATACGAATGCGTAACACAGTACACAACGAATGCGTAACACAGTACATAGCGAATGTGCGGCACAGTATTTATCGAATAGACATCACAACACATGAAATGGAGAATGGCACGAATTGGAGAGTAAGATGTCAGAGTTTCTATAGCCAATATTTGGAATACTTACAGTTTATTGATGCCCCAGTCAGTCTTTACCTTGTAAAATTCAGATATATCCGTGTATTTATGTGTGGAGCAGCTCTATCCAATATTCAAGACTGTGTTATAGATGAACCATTCCTCTATTTGTACAGTTCAATATGACGTCAGTTCTTGATTCTTGCAGTTCTTCTGTGATGTCACCTAATTAAGTTTCCTTTTTAATTGTGACGCAATTTGATTGGCAATGTTATATCCAAAATTTTATCTAAATGCTTACTTGAATTGTTGGATTGGTTACTAGATGGCTTTTTTAGTGTTGGAAAAAAGTAATAGTAATTTGATGCTTTTTTTGAAGTTTCATATGACCTCTTTAGTCATTAGTACACTTCAAATGTAGTGCTCTCCACTTCCAGGGAGTTCTACGATTGACTACTTCTTGTGTTACAAAATTTAGATACGCTTAAAATGTCAATATGTCAGGCTTGGTTCAGTCCTTTCCTCGTCGGTAGAAAATGTGACAAGTGGACTTGATAGCAATCGTGGAAGATTGCTTGTTCAGCGTTTATTCAGTTCCTATAAAACAAGGAATTATACCTACAATAAAATTTATTGCAAATGTGTAAAAGCATGCACCTATAGAAGTTAAAACTTTAAAGTTTTATAGTTTGTCGTGAACTCCAAAATTGAGTTTTCATTTCTTAATTTCGTAAATAGTTTGTTGGAATCTTAGATTCATTGGTAATAGAAGGTCTGTTGTGCTGCTTCTGTTCGAATATGAAGATAACTCCGAATAAGTTCATCCTTTATGCCTGATTCTCAAGTAATGAAAAGATGAAAAAACTGTCTTAAACACCGCTACATTTCGTAAGTACCACTTACATTTTTCAGGAAACTAGACACCTATATGTGGCAAACGTCTCACTTGTTTTGTGAACGTTTGGTTGTCTGAAAGATGCAAGTATAGCGGTTTTTAAGACAGTTTCGTTATCTTAGTAGTTCGGAGATATTAAGCATAAAAGATTAATTTATTCTGAGTTCCATTCTTATTATTGTATGTTAAGTTGTCAGCTGGTTTTGGATTTTTAGTATTAAACATCATACAGCTGACAGAGATATGCACAAATATATACGAATCGCGTACTTCAGAATTTCAAAAGTATATGAAAAACATGAAGCAAACCAGAATGTTGCAAAATGTTTCTACCCTTTCTTTGTGAATTATTGACAAGCGCAAATATGTTCCGATGCAAAGGTCCTAACCTAGAGTTTGCTTTCTGCAAGCATTCTTTCTTTATCATGACTACTGATATTGAAAACCTTCCTTCATAGTATTTCCTAATGATATCCAATAGCTTTTGCGCTAATCTTGTTCTCCAGTTTGTAAATCATTATTTACACGTCTTGATATCTAAGAGCTCTTCCCAAGCTTTCGAAACCGATGTTAGGTCGTGTTAGAAGTTGTTGAAATTATATCTTAATTAGATTTAGATCTCACATTCCTCAACGTAGTTTCTTAACGCGAGTGTTCATTTATATGTCTTATTGATAGTGGTGTACTTTATGTTTTAATCTGACAATTATAATTGTCAGCTATTTATTACAGCTTTCTGTTCTTCTTTTCTTTGTTCAATTTTTAGTCCAGACAAAATAGAATAAAAGTATCGAATCACTGTCTACTTATTAGAATTGAAAGGATAGAAAAAAATGTATCATGAGAATTTAGATTGATGCCGGAAAGAGACAGAAGACAATTGGACACGAATGGGTGTATACCTATGGGAGATGACATACAAAAAGCTTTAGGACCCAGGACGATCAATGGAAAAGTTACTTGCTTACCCACAATAGAAATAAGATTTTCCTTGTAATTTGTTGATTTTTTTGCTTAGTTATCATTTTTTTGAATATGTTATGTTGTATTGAACTTTTCTTTTGTCATTTCCCTCAGGTTGATGGTTCGCTATTGACGAATGCTGGCAATGCTGTCGGATCTTTTGGCGGAGGCGGCTCTGGTGGAAGTATTTTAATTAAAACTAGAGTTTTGACAGGCGGGCATACAGGTTTCATTCAAGCTAGAGGCGGGTCAGTATCTGCTTCTTACAATGGTGGTGGTGGTGCTGGTGGCAGAATCGCAGCATATTATAATAATTCAATCAAAGATGCATTTTATGATGGAACGTTCGAAACTGATGGTGGTTCGGCAGGATCCACATCTGAAGGGGGTGCATCAGGAACAGTATTTCTTAAACATATAGGCCAAAACTTCACCAAGTTGATTGTAGATAACAATAACCGTTGGACAATGGAAACAGAAGTCGTAGCTAGGGGGCAGAGAGTAGAATTGTATGGCGGTTTTAGTGGAAGTAGCACTTCCTACACGAAGAACGGTGTAACAGTGTCATCATCCTGTTCAATTCACACCACATCCTCATGGCCCTATACCACTATATACTCTTTGAGTGGGTTGTTTGATCAAACATACAAGAAGCCGTACTACTCCAGTGGCCACACACGAAGTTCTCATGTGTACATCGGCCATTGCCACAGCGGTTTCATACGTGTTGTGTTTGCAAGGTCGATTCTTGTCAATAGTGTGAGGATTTATCCAGTTTCTGGCGTCAGTTTCAAGGTAAGAGGATTAGAAAATTTTAATAACCAAGTATTTATTCATTGAATCAATCGATCACTCATTTTCAATCATGAATCAACTCGTTTATCAATGTTATCGCTTTTTGTTCATTCTGTGGGGCTAGTTATTAATTCTGTTTTTCTTCCTTTTTCATAATCATTTTCACAAATATGATAGTCGAAATATTTTATCGTTATTTGAAGCAAGCAATGAAGATATTAGTTAAGGAAATTGATTATATCTTTCTGATATTGTGTACTTTTTAACCAACACTTCTACTTATGACTGAGAATGTACTTAAACTGTACTGACATGTTTTTAAGTACCGTAAAAGCTCTATTATGCCCCAGGGGGCTTATTTATTTTTTGCAGTCCTAGAGGGGGCTTGTTAGAGAGGGAGTTTATTATAAACACGAGGTAAAAATGTATAAAACTGTTCTTATGCACTTTCATGGCAAGATTTATAAAACAAATACTTTGCTAGTAGCTGCGTAGGTTTGTACACACTTAGTCAATTACAACATCCTCATCTTCATCAGAATTATCTGGGTCCATTATTAATTCTGGCACATCTTCTAAAGAAACTTCACCTTCTGGGATTTCTTCAGAAGGATCCCCATCAGTATCCTCAAGACTTGTAAAGCGCTCAAGTAAATCTTTACATGGGCCATACTGAATGCACATGATTTTGTCATCATTAGATCCATCAAGAGACCCACTTAGTGCGCATATTTTGAAGCTCGAGTTAGTGCTTTCTTTCTTTGGCGTCAGAGGCTAAAGAGGGAGGCTTAATAGAGAGGGGGGCTTATTTGCAACTTTTGCTTGAAAAGAGGGGTTAATAGGGAGGGGGGCTTAGTAGGGCTTTTACGGTACTTATGTTGCACGTCTACGTCCAACTCACGAGACTAGAATTCATTACAGAAACTCTATATTTCTATTATCTCTCTTGTCCACGCTGTATTCTTCTTTTCTCATTTTACCTTAGCTATTAGTTTTAAATTCATCATGGGTCGACATCACTTCTAATCATGTACAGACGATATACCCAGTCAGCGCCGGAGCTTTTGTGGATGTAAGAGTGGCAATGTTTGTCAAAGAAATCCGTGTGTATTTAAATGGCGGATCCAATTATATATCCCTCAACGAGATTGAGGTTTTCACAGATGATGCCTCTTATCAAGATAGGTGAGTCATTTAATGGCTGTTTCGTAGCTTCAGATTTGCAGGCTGACCAAGGGTACTTATGGCTTTCCTTTTATGGATAGCAAGACTACAAGGTTTGGGGGGCTTTGGGATTTAGTGAGGTGGGAGAAAGTAGGCAAGGCAGATAGATAGAAATGTACAAGAAATATCCTTTTTCCATTCCTTCCATTCTTGTAAATCTTTTCAGTCGTTGTAGCATGAGCATTAAGATTTAAATTGGCTATTTTGACCAATTTTAGGTATAATCATAGAGAGTACAAAGGTGCCATGACATGGGTTGAGCCTGAAGACGGTACAGTTAACCATTTTAGCGAATTACACTTACGAAGAGGAGCAAAATTGGCATTCCTAAATAAACCTGGAGAGAATTCTGTAAAGGTTGACAATGTCATTGGGCAGTCCAGCACGTATTTATTTGTTGGTGTTGGACATAATTTGGAGATCGTCAAAACCGCTGCAGATCTTTCTTTCAACATCAGAGCATACGAGAATGCAACTCTGAAGATTCCGTTTAAGTTATATGTACACGGTGTTAGTGTACATATGGGAGGAAACAGTAAGGTAAGACCTAGTATGCAAAATGTAATTAAGCTTCCTAGTACAAATTTTTGTAAATTAGTAGAAGCGAACGGTGAATGTAGTGTGAGGTCACGAGAGTTTTCTGCTAAATTGTGCTTCATCTCAAAGTTAGTATGGTATTTGGAATACACGTTGTTCTTCCTGTGCGGTCACTTTGAGGACATCTTTGTTGCTTTTCCACCAGAGTACTTTGCTGATGTATTAGAAAATGCAATACATTATCGGTTTCTATATCTTTTTATTATTTATGGAGTGGAAATTTGTCTAAAAGCGTTCTATTTCACACAGTTACTAGGTTTAGAAGATCTTCACGTGTTCAACGGTGGTAGCGTTCACGTAGAACCGACAGCATTGATTGGTAACGGTAGCAGGCCTGGTGAGATAGTTATGAATTCGCTTCATGTCCAGAATAAAGGCTATTTTCAAGTAAGGACAATAGACAGTGAAAATGACGTCTCCATGAAATTGCACAATATCTCAGTGAGTATATTATCTACTTAGAATGATGTCTTAAGGAGGTTTGCTTCTTGAAATTGAATGCTCTTTACCAGGTGCTTCTCGACGCACGGATCGTATGTGGCTCTTTCTTTCAATTTCTGTTGATTAAATTATCACATAAAAAAACCAATATTATTGCACATTTTATGGTTGTTCTTCTAATTTTGTCAGTAATTATTTTGTTGAAATGTTTGATGGTTACTTATTGCACATTTTCAAAACGAAATATCCTTAAATCCAGCCCATAATGCTCAGCGTTTATTTGCAGAAATTTTGATCATGAGTGTGGAATTATTTGGTCAAAAAGGGAGACGTAGGTTTTTGAATTCGTACAAAGAACAAATGAAATTTGACCAAGGGCAACTTCAATTGCCAACTTCAATTGTTGGGGGCTATGGCCCCGGTTGCCCAACCTCCCAGTCCCCTGGAACCGCTACTGTAACTGTAGTCCTGTGTAGTGGCATGTAGTGTGCAGTGATGTAGTACAGTGTTTTTGTTGTAGCGTGTTGTGAGTGAATGGTATTATGTGATGTTTATGGGGTAATTTAGAATACATATTGTAAGAGTCAACCGCAGTGGGGGCTAGATGACCATGTATCTTTTCCTGCTGTGGCTGACTCAAGCTAGTCAGTTCTTGTGTTATTTTAGTGGTATATGCAAAAAAAATTTGCTTGAATATGATATTGCTCGAGCTGAGCTTTTTAGTAAAACGTATTGGTTGATTTATGTTTTATCTATCATCCTTTTTTATTTTCTATATGATTGAAATCGGCTTGTTTATCTGCAGATATACGGCGGGGGCCATTTTGAATGTATCAACAGGCTCTTCATGAACATTTCACATCTGTTTGCTGTTTACTCCGGTGGTAGATTAAATCTGAATGCAGGAGGATACAGAGTTGCTACTCCGGCTCCATCAATTGTGCTACATTCGACTGGTGGAAGAGGAGCTGGGAAGGGAAGCTCATCAGGAGGTGGTGGTGGTGGTCATGCTGGTTCTGGTGGACGAGGAAGAGGAGTGATGGAGGCTGGTCAACCATATGGATCACTTTTTGCTCCGATTGATTATGGCAGTGCAGGTGGTACTGGAGTCAGTTACGGTAGGTGAAGCTAGGTTTTAATCATTGGCACCGTAGGACAGTCTTGTCGTGAGTTTTTATGATCTTCATTTGAGCGAACCATGGATCGAACTGTTACTCAAGATTCTGCATTTTGTAGTTGTAGATGTATATATATTCAATCTTGTTTATTAGTATACAGCCTAGTGACGATAGGAGAGCTGGAACGCTCGGAGTGTAGTGTTTTTCAATAGTGTGGCTCGGATTTGAAGCTGGTGAAATAACCCCATGATTTCGCAGAATCTTCAACTTGAATTTCACTTCTATTACGCACATATGAAACCAAATTTGCGACAAGGATTTTTGCAACCAGAATGAAGGGATTTTTGAATTTTAAGCTTTTTGTTATTTCTAGTTTGATGTTTGGGCTCATTAATGTTAACGATTTCGTTTGAATCATCTGCAGGTCAGTTGTTCTTTGGGGACTATTATACTGCTTCTACAGTATCCGAGCAAAATATTATCTCTCACGGAGGACTTGGTGGCCACGGAGGAGGATCACTCATCTTGAAGACGAGACACGCAATAGTTGATGGAGTTATTTCTGTTAATGGTCAAGAAGCTGCGAAACAAGGAAATGCTGGAGGCGGTAGTGGGGGCAGCATCCATATGAGTTGTGATGATTTGGTGGGCTTTGGAATGTTTCAGGCGAATGGTGGAGATGGCCCTAAGACTGGCGGCGGTGCAGGCGGCGGGCGTATTGCTATTCATTACACGGAAAATCATAAATTTAATGGGAAATTTTTTGCAAGAGGTGGCAATTCAGCAGAAGAGACAGGCGGTATGTAGCATAGTGGACAAATCGTGATTGGCTGTTAGCACGATCCCCAATTGGGGAATCTTCTGCCTTATTGGCCACTCAGAAGGCCAGAATCTCTAATTTTCCTTTGGAGCATGCTATTCTCATGTTGTTTTGTAATTTGTTCGTAGGAATTGCTAATTTGTCCGTGAATATTAGGATGTGCAACAAGGAGTTCTATTTTGTGCATGGAAATAGTTCTGTCTTCAAGGAATCTTTCTGAAGTTATTTTGTTGGAAGAAATGCAGGACTTGTTCTTGAAGTTATTTGAAGCTAATCTTCATTCTCTGCATTGATCTATAATGACTTTACTGAACGAAAGGGAAGTTTAAGTCTTTCCTTTTGCCATTCTTATTAATCACCATGTTTCTGTAATTGTATGTTCTATCGCAGGTGCCGGGACAGTTTATCTGGAGCAGAGAAATGACACGCATATAATTAACAGTACCTTGATAATCAACAACGAAGGCCTGAAGTTCCCGAAACCTCTGGACAAGAGTAATGGAGAGCTACGTAACCTGTTTAATGGTGTTTATGATGATATTTCAAGGGCTGGTGGTGTAACTTGGCTCATTGAGAATCAAAACCATTCTCTTACCCGTGTTGATCTTAGAGGGAAAGCAAATATTGCAGTACTCTGGAAGTCCAATATGGGCGATATCGAGCTAAGAGGACAAACGTTGACGGGTATGTTCATAGTGTCAGTTATTGTCATTCTCTGTTTTTGTTATAATTGTTCATAAATAACTGTGCAGTCGGATCGTATCAATTATTTGGAATTGATTTATATTTCTTTTCTTTTTTTTTCGATAAAAATAATGCTTTTCTCTATGTAGTAATGATGTTGTTCATCAGAACAACTAACCCTCTAAAGGACATCTTGGCAGCACAAATCATTCTTTACTTGTATTGGCCCAGCCTATAGTCAACCTTGATTGGTTTTTGCGTTGGAGAAATCTTATTCTAATGTGTTTGGCAAAATTTCCCTTGTATAAATAGAATACATGTAAGAGCATACATAGTTAGCATGGATCCTGTAGCATTACTATATTCTCAGTAGTAATTCACTTCATATATAGTCTCCAATGGTGAGACTTGGAACTCATACGCGCTCCAGGTTATAAGCAGTAGAGTGCCATCCTAAAAAGCTATCAAAGGCGGCTATATTGCAGACAATTCCTTGCACTACACCCATGATCACACCTAAGAATTTATTCTTACTGTTAAAATTTGTATACATACATAGTTGTACAGAAGTTATACGTAATCTGAGTGAAATATTTATGAACCCGTAGTAAAGGATAGGCTCATGCAACAAAGCTAGGAATGTACCCCAGTAGCATACAATCACTGGAAGGAAAGCTGACTCCCCTCCCAAAGAGACTTGTTATTTTAACAAAAGGGGCTGAGCTCCTCCCGATCCTCCTTCTCCTTGGGATCCCTGGCTACAAGGCTTCTCCTTAATCTCGCTAGAAAGAGATACTGCCTTTTTACTGCAAAGAGCAAGAAGGAACCTAACCCAATTTTTAGAAAATATGTACTTGAAGGTAAATCTTAGGCCATATGCGCCAAAAACGAATTCTTGGAAGACCAGCTCTTTGTATTATCTATCTTATTTTGTATTCAGTATTTTATTTATACCTTAGTTTTATTTTTGTACTAGTTTTATGTTGTAGTTAGTGCCGTCTTCGAATATTGATGAAATGAAATGAATAAATATAGTCTAATATACAGGAAAACTTTCAGCTTCTGAGTTCCCTTGAACAGGTGACAATACAGCGATACTGCATCTTGGCAAAAACCAGTTGTTTGGTTTTACGAAAGTCAACATATACTACCCAGTTAACACTATGGTTTATGATGGAGGTGTGCTAGAAATTCCGAAGAAACTCTATCTGCGAAATGTTTGGATGGAAGTGAATGGTACTATATCTGACTCGTTGGAATACACAATAGATAAAAGAGGCTCCCTATCCGTCTGGTCGACTGGACATACCTTAAACTACCCTAAAGGATTCTATCATTTTTACAATTTAACTGTGCGATCGGAAGGACTGCTTTACGCCACCGCTACAGATTTGGCCTCATTAGTTACGGTGAATGCTACGCGGATAGTCGTCAATGCCGGCGGAAAAATAAGCGGTAATCGGCTGAAAACTGAAAGCACGAATCTCACAGTTGATATGGCAGGTAAGTTGAATGAAATAGTTGCTAAACAACGTCTATGAAAGTCTTTGTGAAGATTGAATATAGCAAATTTGAAAATAAGTACGACTTATAGTAATCGCAACTACGTAGTTATACTTTCTGTGTGATAGTGTTTTTGTGAAAATTGTTGTTTCACTGGTTGGCATAACACAGTTTATTCTCGTTAGAAGAGTATAGGTTCTTAAAATATACTCCCCATATATGGTTTATTGTCCTTGCTAAAGCCATGGTGTGCATTCGTTCCTATGCGCTATCATTTAGTGACTATTTTTCTATGCATTCAACTACGGTTTATAATTTATTCTTAGGTTTGATGACTTCATCCAGCCGAGGCTATGCCACAGCCCAAGGTCCGGCTTACAACAACATAAATCATCTGGTTAAATTATGTGGCGGTGGACATGGTGGTCGTGGTGGGTTTGGACCTAATGATTTAGCAACCTCCTTTTCATATGGCTCCATGTTGAACCCAAATTCATGGGGTAGCGGTGGTCAGGGAACTGGTGGCAGAGGAGGAGCATTCCTTTCATTCAAAATCTACGACAAACTGAGAGTCGAGGGGTCAGTTTCTGCGAATGGCGAATCAAGGCATAGCGGAGGAGCTGGAGGTAGTATATTCATTGACACCTATCACTTAGACGGCGACGGATACATAGAAGCAAATGGCGGTGACGGATCGACTGGTGGCGGAGGTTCAGGTGGAAGAGTCGCTATATACTACTCGAACCAGAGTTCGTATATTGGCGTGATGCAAGCTCTTGGAGGTAGTAGCCCTACTGACATAGGTGCAGCTGGAACTGTTTACATCCAAAATTCATCATTACCTCTGAAACCTCATCGACTTTTGAAGGTAGTTAACAGGAATCCGGAACGCTATTTGAAGCCGCAGGCTCCTAAGATGCTAGCGCCACGAGGCTTATCTGCAGCGTCTTGCACGTCGACATCATTATCCTACGCAAACGGCATCCGCGTATCCACAACAGCCACACCCTACTGCTATAGAACAACCCAGGCAGCTCTGTGGAATATCTTCACTAAAGGCGCATATTACTTGTCAGTAAGCAGCTCTGCGACAATAACAGTGACATTTCCAAATGTATTGTATGTGCACAGTATTATTGTGTACCCTGCTGTTGATTATACATACGAAACATCTTTCAAATTATCAACGTTTTTGTCAAGTGTTCAGATGACTAGAACAGACCAGTGGATTGGTACATTTGGTGCCTACAACAGCCTTGGTGAAACCATTATTTTGAGGAAAAATATAGATAAGGTTTGATTTTAATTGAACTTCCATTATTACCTGTTTTCATGTTATCTTATGTCACTTTATTAAAAACTACCAGGGTGCAGATTTCGGTCAAATGTCTTGATTGCTTTGCAAGCTGCCCTGTAGAAATAATGAAGAAGAAATACATAAAAACACATTTGAAGTTATAAAAAATTACAAGTTTAATATCATAAATACAGTATCTTAAAATCTTAGATTAAGAAGAAAACGAGTCGATGACTTTCTTTTTTCTTTTTCCTTCATTTCTCTATTAGCCATATGTCAAGATAGTTACATATTATTTCGCTTTTTTCTTGTTTAGATTGTGATAGACCTAAACCGAGCCTCATCTGCCACTTATCTCGGTCTGGACTACATCGAGATCCTTACACTGGAGAACGAAAACTCAACATTACAAACAATTCATGGTGGAGGCCCTGGCAGGGCATCTACTTGGATTGTTGATGAGAGTCAAAATGAGATCATTCTTGATGAGGTCAGTTGTACTATCGTTTGATTTTAGGTCAGACGAAGTGAACTGCTCAAAGTTGCTTTTATATCGAATTTTCAATTTACTGATATTTTTCACATTCATGGTATGAATCCATAGAAATAGAATCAGAGCCAGATCTCATCTAAACATTACTTATAAGTAACTTCATATCGCTTTTTAGCCAGGAAGACATTATTGCTAGTACCCTTTAAACGCAAGTCTTAGTAAGTTTTCTAAGAATTCGTTAAATTAGAACCCAAGCATGTTATGTCTGAATTAGATTCTTTGGATAAAAGCAACTAGCGATTCTATTATGTAAACATTTGTTTCATGGCCTTAATTAGTGATATTTGATGTCATCTTCATCAGCTTAACATTGGTGGGTCGGCATCTCTCAGTGCAAACAGTAACTACTCTATCAAAACAATCAAAGCCAGCGGTGATCAGAGTGGGGAGATCGTTGTTCGGCCCTCGCAACATGTTCTGTTCAATTCGTCAGATGGCTACATCCCATATTCAGTCGACGGCCGTCAGCGATCATTTGTGCAGTTACCTTCAATAACCAAGTGTCGTGGCGTCGGTTTAAGACTCTCTGGTACTGTGTTTGAGCTCAAGAATCTAACCGTCGGATCAGGATGCCAGTTTTCGTTAGAGAACACAATTGCTCGATCATTTGATTTCGAGCACGTTCTTGTGCAAAGACTTGGACATTTGATTATTAAACACAAAGACAATGTTGAGATGAAGTTGCATGGTATAACGCTGTCGGTCCACGGAGGTGGAAAGGTATTCCTATTACTGAGTCTAACTTTTCTTCATTTCTTTTTCCATCATGGTGAAAATATTATTTAACTGAAGTGGCAGAAATTTAATGATGAAATACAGGATTCATTTTTAAATTTTATTCTCCAGTACTATCGATTAATGTAGATTATGAATGCAAACATTACTTTATTCGAGCTATGCCAGCTGCCCATCACAGCTGTCTGGAGCCAGCTTTTGAAAATTTTGCAGCTTTTTACGCTATGCTATTCTAATTTGATACCACTGCGCAGGCGAAGTGATCGCCGCAAGAACAATTATATGTGTCATCTGATGTGCATATCTCTTGTCTTGAAAAGCAATGATTTGGATATTTAATTTGCCATATTGTATGGTTTACAAAAAGTAAGAAGAACCGTAAGTGGGGATGAAGATTTTCACAGCAACTAGTTACTCTAGCTTTAGCTAATGTATAGTTTTCCTCGTTGGATAACCACCGAGGATTAAATCCGATGAAAAAAATAATAGCTAAAGATAATTTTTATATTTTTATGGTAGATATTTTGCGTGTAGTCTTCACCTGTGAAGCTTATATTAATAAACTGTTTTCATACTTCTTTCAGATCGAAGCAACAAACCTGCAATTCGTTTTCACGAACATAACTCTGGAACCATTCAGCATTCTGTCATCAGACAAATTGTCCAGTGTCACCAGTGGAACACCTCGTAATGAAGCTCAAGGAAGCAGTACCGGAAGATTTGGGGCAGCTGGTGCCGGCCATGGCGGAAACAGTGGACAAGGGTATTCACAGAACATTATCGGCGTTGCGTATGGAAATTTTAGATATCCGCGGCATCAAGGATCTCGTGGAGGCAAATCGGTTTTCCCTTTTAACAGTGTAGCAAAAGGTGGCGGAAGGCTGAGTCTACATGCTAGTCATACGCTTGTGATAGACGGGGAACTGTCATCAAAAGGTAAAATAGTTGGTCACAGATATTTAGAGCTATAGATCAAATGTTATAGATCAAGTGTTGAAGATCAAATGTTACACGTCAACTTTTATGGGTCATATCTCTTCGATTAAATATTATTTATCAAACATTGCGTGTCAAATTCTATAGACCAAGTGTTTTAAATCAAATGTTGTAGATCAAGTGTTGTAGATTTAATGTCTGCTATGACGAGTGAATTTGAGTTTGTCTCAAAGGCTGCATTTTTTTGTATTTTTCCCTCTATGGTCCCGGTTTCTTTTCATCAATTTCACATAGGGTAGTTTTGCATTGACAGGCATTCTCCTCTGAGTTTCGTTGATCATATCGTTTCCTTTTTTCTGATGCATCTATGCTACAAAGACTTGCAAGGTGTCACGCATAATATACTAGTCGCTGGAAGTAATGTATCATTACGTTTTAGCCTCGTTTGGACTAGATTGAAATTTTACTTCTATTGCTTTTTTCAAGGTGGTGCTGGTATTTCTGCCGGTAGTGGCGGTGGCAGTGGTGGAAGCCTCTTTTTGAATGCAACTTATTTCCATGGGGATGGAGTAATTGATGTTTCAGGAGGTGATGGAAATTCAGCCACAATATCTGCATGGCACTATAGAAAGTATTCGCAATCGTTTACTGGTGAGAAAATGCTCTACACTTTCATTTTCCATATTTTGATGTAAAAAAGTATGTATCGATCTATCGATCAATCGATCGATTGATTTAATTTTAGTGATGACTTTGACAATCTAATTGGCTGATTTACTGAATGATTAAGTGATTTGTCGAATGATTTTCAGGAGGCTGATTGCTAAAGTTATTTTTCAGTTTGTTCCGCTTTTGTTATCCATTGATCGAATAGAGTGACCTAAGAAAGACCCGTCTGTTTTCTAGCTCGCCAGTCTAATATCCTTGTGCTTTTCAAACTGATTTGATTGATTAATTGATTTACTGTTTGATTGATGGTGATTGATTCACTACTTGATCAATTTCCGTATCTTTTCGTTGTTTGGCTCATTGCGTGTACTGTACAGAACATAATCATCCATGTATTTTAATTCTCTTTAGCACGCCATCATTGACAACGTGCTTAAACTTAAGTTTCGTGCGACTTCAGTATTGCACGAGAGTGGAATTATTGTGTAGAAAATTTAAAATACTTTTCTATCTTGCACGCATCATAGTTCGAAATTGGTGCCAGATGAAAAGTGCGCTCATTGTACAGCAAAATATTTACGCGTTTTCGCGCAATAATGGCAAACTGTTTTTCTCACTGTTTATAGTCACTGTCCCCTTGCATACCCCAAGAGAAAATCTTTGCTGTTTAGCAAATGATCTTTGATTGTTCTTTTTCTTTAATATTTTTCGTCATTTCATATGTTATATATTCGACTTTGACACTTTTAATATCTCATAATTTACCGCATTGATTTGTTAGGTGGAGTATCTCATAATTTAGCGCATTGATCTGTTAGGTGGAGGTGGCGGTGCTGGAAGAGTAAGCATATATTATGGCTGGAACCAATTCACAGGGCAGTATTTTGCTGCCGGTGGAAGTAGCAGCTATGAAAATGGTGGTGCTGGTACCGTTTACCTTCAGAAAGTACCAATAAACATGACGGCTGAGTTCTCTCCAAACCGAACTCTCTATGTAAGTAATAAGAATAAATACCCACGTAACAGAGTGCTTGATATTCGAGCTTCATATGAAGACATGACAAAAGCACCCGCTGTTGCTTGGGTAACGCTCACCAGCAGTTACGAGGATACAAATTTCGAAATTGACGAACTGCAAGTCTATGAAGGAGCTCGTTTGGCAGTTGTTAACCCTGATAGGCCTAGAGATATGGTTAGAATGACGCTTGGAAATTTGAAAGGGGATCGAACCGGCCAGTTTTTCATCGGATTCAATCAAAGCATGTTATCAAAAGAGTCACCTCTTCTCATGGGACTCGCTGTATACCCTGGAGGTGTAGTCAGCTTACAAGGAAATTTGACGGTGTTAGGTGTGAGAATGGTCTTGGATGGGGTGCTTGAAAACTGCCAGAATATTGTGATTGAAAAGAATGGAGTAGTTGATATGAAGGACATGATTGACAGTTACGGAAAGCCAACAAGGGTAAGTAGAAATATTTTTGTGTTAGATTTCCGAGAGTAGTGTAGCGTAATATCCCTCCAAGACCTTGTATTATTGGTCAAATAAATAAGATATTTGTACTAGATCAAGTTACCAAAGGAGCTGATGAATATTTTGAGTAGTTGAATATTAAGCAATTAGAAGATGCCACTAGTTATAGGTGCCCTGCCGAGGCACAAAAGAAGGGTCGAACAGCTATAAGAACGAAATAATTAAGAGTAGACCAGAGTATGGACAAAGGAGATAAACATGAAAGGCAAGAGGTGATGGACTAAACATTTACTGTAATAATAATTTTCTGTGTGACTCGCTAACTGTACATTGATCACCTTCCAGCGGGCGGACATTTTCCTTGTTTTATTGCACCATATCGATTTGTTCGTGAACAGAAATAGGAAGTGGTTTTGTGTTCTGTTTTGTAGGTAGTTCAATTATATATTTACTCTTTACCTCACTAGCATTTCAAGTTTGAAAAGATTGAAGTCAGAAACCTTGGTTCTCTTATAATCTCTAACGAGAAAGTTGTCCGCACGTTTGTTGGGAAAACTTTGAATGTATTAGGCGGGGGAAAGATAACTGGAACTCATCTTGAAGTCCAGGTCAAAGACATGACACTCGACTCGCTTGGAGTAATTGAAGCCTCAATGGATAAACACCCTGCTCTTGGTAAAGGTACGTGGGGCTACTTAGTTTTCTTGTGATAGACTCCTTAAAACAGAATTGTGAAAGAAAGCAATGTCTCATGCTATTGATACTGATACTGTTGATACTGCTGGCCGGAAGTCTTTGAAAAGATCGTCTGATATGAAGTACTTTTTTTTCTACAACTAAAAAACAACAAACATACAAACGACAAAACTACGATTACATTTTATTGTAGCACCTGCAGCGAGAAAAGACACACAGTCACCAAGTTCCCAATGCAGATGCTACTTACAATTTCTCTTTAATAACTCCAATGTTTCCCAGGGTGCAATCCATGTAAGCCTCACATCAGCTGTGAAGCAGAGAACAATGACTTATAAGCTTATTGTGAAGCTACAATTGTTGCCAAAATTACTTGGAACACCACACATCTCTGAGAATTAAAGGCAGGCCATTGACTCAAATAGTGCTGATACTAAGCGAGCCGTTTAAGTCACTTAAAGCCCCCTCCCCCCCGAAAACAATGTTGGATTCTGTAGATAAGATGTTGCTACGTGTGAAAACGGTCGAATATCGCCAAGCGTATATCACTGTAACACAACATTGTACAGGGGAGGGGGGAAGCTAGGTATTGAAAAGTGTGAAAAATCTGCAATTCGTTCCAACAATTTTGGCAACGATTTTAGCTTTAATTAGCGTTAATGAAGTATTTGGTGATTGCATTAGATTTTGTGAGATTGTGCAGGATTTTACTGGATTTTGTTAGATTTTATTAGAGTCAAAAATTCTGTCGGACTATATAAGAGTGTATTGGATTGTCACGATTCTCACCCTAGTGATATAGTGATTTTCCATCCACGAAACCTTTCTGATTTCTTTTTTTTCTCATTTGAGACTAGGAAGATAGTGAATATAGTTTTGATCAGAAATTTTACTGGCTTCATTTTTGGAAAATGATCCCTCCAGGAAAGAAAGACGGCAAATATAGAGACAATGAATAAGAGCTTTGCAAGGAAGACTAGGAGATTGGAATCAGGGAAGATGATTATCGGGAAAAGGGTTAGGGGCCTTTACTTTACACAAAAAACCTGAATTTATTAATGGAAAGTGACAGTTAAGCATCAATTGATCATTTTGGTTTCTGATGTCCCTAGGTTTTGGTGCTGGGTATGACTGTCCACTGCCATCTGGCACAAGGTGCAGTGCAACTGGAGGTAGCCATGGTGGAAACGGTGGTAGATCTGAAAACCAACAGTTGTCGGCTAAAGCATATGGCTCATTTAAAAGACCACATAACTTTGGTAATTGTCTTAACTTTGTTTCTGTTTTTGCATCTCTCTCAGTATAGTAATAATTGATGAGTAATCATTATCAAGATGAACCACTGCGTAGTAACTTCTACGTAACATTAAACCCCTGCGAATTTTGCCTCAGTTTGCTATCGTAGTACATGTAGGTCGTTCAGTATTTTCTCTTTTAGTGTAGCTGCTCATTAGTGTTACCAGGTTTCTTTCATGTTAATTATTGTATATTGTCACTCGACATAAATTCCATTCGTATTTTCTGAGCCCACTTATCTCTACCCTAGGGAGCCAGGGTGGCGGAGGTGTTTTGGGTAGCTCTGGAGGAGCAGGTGGTGGCATTTTGTATCTGAATATCACCAATACATTAACGATCAATGGGGATTTGAAGTCGAATGGGATTCTGGGAGCAAGCACAGGGTCTGGAGGCGGAAGTGGGGGCAGTATTTTAATTGAGACACAGAAACTCGTTGGCACAGGAACAATACAGGTACACAGTTTGAAAATATTGATGACGCGTCAATTTCGTTTGCAAAATGCTTTGTTCATACTTTGTTAATTTCTCATATCGTTGACATTAATCGTAGTTCGAATGTTTAAGTTAGAAACAATCGCCGTAGCCGCCATTTTGTTAAACGGTTAAAGAGCATTAACCGAATATTTTAGATATTTTAGATAACGGGATATTTTAGAAAATGTGTAACAGATAGATTTTTACAGGCCTGTTATCTATGATACGATGATATAGAAAGCAGAAATGGACGCCGGTCTATCCGAACCTTTAATGGGGGAAGGGACCTTGACGTTTTGAATTCCCTTCAAGGGAAGCAATTTAGTTGTGATACATTTTATTGCACTTTTTATGTCATATTATGTTATATTATATTGTATTATGTTATATTATATTACATTATGTTATATTATATTATATTATATTATATTCTAACATGTTACTTTATATTATATTAGAATATATTATATTATATTAAATTATATTATATTGTATCATATTATCAGACAGTTAAACTTTGTGCGGCTCATTCAGTAGGATATGAAAAGCATAACTCCTGAAGTTGCGCTTTGGATCTATGTTGTCTTTCTTGACATAAAAAGGTCTTTCTAGAGCCTTTGAAAAACCACATGTAGACAGATTTATTTTTCGAACCCAGGATTAGACTTCTGGCTTGAATTCCAAGAGAATATGTTTTGTAGGTAAATGGAGGTGATGGTTATAAGGGTGGCCATGGTGGCGGCGGAGGAGCAGGCGGTCGCACTGCTGTATACTATGCAACTAACGAATTCGCTGGTTCATTTCAATCCCGTGGTGGTTATGGAATTCGTGAGTATGGGGCGGCTGGTACGACCTTTCTCTCACAGAAGATTAATGAGAGTGAGTCACTTGGAACATTGAAGATCAACAACAATAACAACAAACCGTCTACTAAAAGAATAAATGAGGTAAAGATATGAGAATTGAACCTCATTGTCTTTACATTTGCTAGAGGACTATTCCTTACTAACATAAAACCTTTTTCTATAGCACGAAAAAGCGGAAACAGTCTTTTAGCATACTGAAAGCTTTTTTCGTCCGACACTCGTCAGAGTATGAAACGTCGGATAACGACCGAAAGGTGAACCGAAATATATAGCCAGATGCGGGTGCACGAGATATGATGAATAATGCGTCTATTTGGCCCTATGATTGGCCAATTAGCACCTATTCACCATTGTTTACTTGAAGAGTCCAAGTGAAAAAATGAACTCTTTTTGTTTACACAAGACTGGGTTTTGATTCTTAATACTTTTTTACAAGATTTCTTTATTTTCTTTATTTCCTTTGATGCAGTCTGTTTGTGGAGTATGGCTAAGATTAGAACACACTATTGCGGTTTAAAGAACTTCGTTGCAGTTGTGAATACCCTATTGCAGTCCCCAGCACTTCACTGCAGTTCTCAGTGGTCTGTAAAATCCCTAGTGCCTAGCGATATCGCCCAATATGCCCGTAGCACCCCCATTACAGCCCTCATTTCAGCTCTCATTAATGCCCCCTTTACATTTCATGTTACAGGCCCCTTTTCATTCCATCACAGCCCCTGTTGCTTCTGTATTGCATCTCATACTACAGCCCCCATTACAGTTCCCATTACAACTCCTAGCACGTCATTTTAGTCATCATCTCGTGTGTTTCTTTATTCCACCTTTTAACTTCAATTCTATTCACAATGGATGGTATATCCTCGTAGCTGTAAGATTTATTAACCTTCAGACCATGAATTGTTCAAAGTTACCCAAACTCCATGACTTTCCTCATATTTTTATGTCCAGATCGAACAGCTGGATATGGTACGCTGTGTAGGAGGAGACACATCAAACAGACAAATGTGGACTTGCTCTGGCGTCTCAATTCAATCGGATCAGAATACAGCTAATATTCCGTACCGGAGATGGAACGGGTTAATATGGAAATGGTATTACATTTATTTTCCTGTGAGATACCTCTTTGATGGAAATTTGAACACGTTTTATGCATCGTCGGCAAGAAGTGCGAAGATTTCTATCGTATTTCCAAGATTAAAGTACATTCACCATTTAGAGATATATCAGGTATGCAAAATTGGAATATTGCAGAGATTATTCATCGATGAATTCATCAGAAAGTGATTTAGTTTTGCTCCAGCCTCTGATTAAACATTTATCGAACGATCTCTCGCATGCACTTGTTACTGCTTATTTCAGTCACTTGCCTCACTACCAGACTCACTAATGTCCTTACATATTTACACATAGGGTGGCTCATTTACCTTGCAACATACTCACGTATACACTTATGCACGGGCGCACTCTAGTTTACTCAATACCTCACTCTCTCACTCATCACCTTACAGTGTCCCTCTCTAGCTCACTATTTCACTTATTCACTTACTTATCCACTTACCCACTTACTAATTGACTCACCTATTCGCTACCTAACCCACTCGACCTCCCACTTTCTCTTCTGGAAGTCGTATAGTCTGATTGAAAATTGACGCGGCACCTTTTCATTCTTCACCATTTGCATTTTTACAGAATTGTATTCCGGGAAACAGAACCAGTGTATTTGTAAGCAGCACAAACCAAACAACAACTGTCAATAGAACAAACGGGTATCTTCCTGTTGGTGATTGTTTTCCCTCCGTCTTAAGCCCTCACTATGTGCAGATTAAAGATTCAGTCAAAAGGATAGATGTCTCTCTAGCTGCAGATGATACCTGGTCATCTGTCAATGAAATCAAGCTATTCATGGGTAGGGAGAACCCGACGTACGTTCCATATGACCTTCTGGAAAGCAGCGCAAGAACGTGGATTATATTCGACAGCGATTCTCTAGCAACAGAAGTCAAAGAGTTGCAACTGAATGGAAATGGAAACCTTGCTTTCTCAAACAATGGTTCTCTGCAGACATATTTCACTGTTGGGAAATTAGTGGGGGACCACACTGGATCTTTGCATGTTGGCCCACAGCAGAATGTGTCGATAACATCAGCACCTAATTCCATCATAGCAACTTCAATTCATGCTTATCAGGTAGTAATTTTTGTATAATTGTCTCTTTAGGATTGACAAGGTTAAGCTAAGGGGACAGGTCTAATTGAGAGCAGTCAAGACCAACCAGACTGCTAAGGCATTTCATAGAGTAGCTGGGTAGGGCGTAGCAGATCAGATTAATGTCAGTTATTTTTGATGACTACATTAGTAAAGATGTAGAATATTGATTAGGAATAATGAGACTTTTCAAATTCAATTTAAATCGTGTATGTATTTAATGAATCTTCGTTGGGTCCATTATATGCAAAACTACACTATGCAAATATTGTTTGTTTTTGATATTATCTATGCAATTTTACTACCAAAGTTCTTCTTGTATCCCCGGAAGGAATCAAGCCTCTCTTTACCAATGAAATCGATCTTACAAGACTCTGAATACAGTTTTGAAGGGAAGGTGGACAACGTGAGTGACTTACAAATCCTGCATAATGCCCATGTTTCGATTTATGGGACATCTTCGATCAACTCAGATACTAAAAAACTGTTCAAGTTGAGATCTATGGGGATTCACAATTCAGGCAAGCTGTCACAAATTTCGAGGTCTTTAGAATCTTTGAATTTTGATATCGAGTCGGATATGCATGTATATGCTGGTGCTGTTGTAAATGTGAGTTCCCTGACAGTTAACGCAACTGATATATCGGTCGATGTTGCGGGTCTCGTAACAGCATCTGGACGTGGTTATACCAATGGTCTTGGTCCAGGGCACGGGTACAACTCCTTACGTGGTAATGCCTCTGGTGCAGGACACGGAGGAAGTGGTGGTGCTGGAAAAGATAGCAATTTTGCCGGAAGAGCATATGGCTCCTTCCTTGAACCGCTAGAGTTCGGAAGTGGAGGAGGTTATGGATACAAAAGACAGGTATGCGTTTAAGAATTTCACGTTTTTTGTGAGTTTGTCATATTGAGCCTCATAGAGGTTTTACCTTCTGTTCTATTCGTAAATTTCAAAAATTTTATCCATTCATATTATAGTTCAGTTCTCACATTAGAACTTCCTTGTATGTTTTGCAAACCAAAGTAGGTTGTGTGTAACTCGTAATAGGATCCGCTGGATTGCAGTAGTGCAGTGTACTAAACAAATGTCGTGAATTGAAGTCTAGGAGTTTTAGTTGCATCTGCTGACCAGCTATAGTGGATGCTCTGAAGTTCTCAAGATTTGATTCCATTTTTGTTGTCCAGAAACCATCAAGCTTGAAAGTCTAAATTTGTTACACGTAAATTAGTGTCATGAATCAGAGGGCAGCTTACATTTCTCAACAGCCGGGTTTATGCATCATGGCTTGATTCTTTGCTGTTTGAGTTTTGAGGTTTGTGCTTTTTTCAGCTTGGAGGATCAGGCGGTGGTATCATTAGCTTTAGAGTGAAGGAGAATTTGATACTAGATGGACAAATTGATGTCAGTGGTACAAGTGGTGTCAACCCTGGAAGTTCGGGTGGAAGCGGTGGCAGCATTTTGTTGATAAGCAAATCCTTTAAAGGCAAAGGGAGCCTCACTGCTGATGGTGGTAATTCTGGGAATTTAGGAAATGCAGGAAGTGGAGGAGGTGGAAGAATTGCTTCCTATTCTCAGGGCTATGAATTTGCAGGTAAGGGCCCATGAACAGGAGTTTCTAGTATTTATCATGTCTTTCTTGAGTTCAAAAAAGCGGGAACATTCTTTCAGCATACTGAAAAGCTTTGTTATTCCGACAGTATGAAGAACAAAGTCAGAGTATGAAACGTCTTACAGCGACCGAAAGGTGAACCATAACCTATATCCAGATAGGCTATCCGCATCTGGGTATATATTTCTATTCACTTTCGGTCGTTATCTGGCGTTTCATACTCTGACCAGTTTTGGACGAAAGAAGCTTTTCAGTATGTATGCTTAAAGAATGTTCCCGCATTCTCAAGTTATAGTGAAGTTCTGTAGTACTAACAGACTATTTTTTTCATGTGTGGTGGTGTCAAATCTGGCCTATAGAGTATTTCTACAGATATTATTTGCTGATAGTTTGATTTTGAAATAAATTACTTTTTTACTTGGGCTAGTAGAGTTGGATATAATAGCGCTGGCAGGGACCTTTACTTAGTTCCGAAAAACTGCAGTTCACATGTAAGCTTCTAATGGTATATAGTGTAAAAGAGAAGCTGCTTTATTTCTAACCTTACGATTTATAGAATTTTGAAATAGGGATCTTGAAGTGAAAGTTCTTAACTTAAGTGAAGATCCGTACTTCTTGAGGAATCTCTTGGTTTCATGGTACGAATGTTTTTGGGAAAACTGTTTTGATTCAGACTATAAGTTAACTGTAACAGTCACATAGGATAAGTAGTAGTTAAAACTAAAAGTTTCCTTACAGAGTTATTTGGGTTTATTTTTATAGGCTTTTACATTCCACTGCAAATTTCGTATAGTATGTAGTCAGGCCACAACATATTTGCTGTTTCTTTAGCATGTTATATAGAAAATCTCACAGATTGCAGCCGACACATTGCTAAATCGATGACCCTGCTCTAATGTTGTACCCCTTTATCTATTTATGCTCATATTCTCAGGGAAATATACTGCATATGGTGGTACTAGCAATACTGAATCAGGCGGTGCCGGCACAATCTACATCAAATATGGAAATGAATCTAACACTGAACGTCATTTGCTTGCTGATAACAGAAACCAGCAACCAGTAAATGTATACTTGTCGAAAACAAATGATACTTTATACGACACTGGAAAGACGTGGCTCTTACCCGACAGTAGTGATGAAATTCAACTTTCAAAGCTTGCCGTCAAAGGCAGAGCTCATTTGGCTGTCTCTCTCAAGAGTGTCCCGTCAATCAAAATAAAAGCTTCTCGTCTTGAAGGAGATTTCACAGGACAGCTTCATGCTTCTGCTGGTGTCAACTTGAACGTTCTACAATCAAATCCATTTTTCCCTGCATCTTTCCGAGTGTACAAAGAAGGCCACATTGGTCTACCAGAGAATGTAACCTTGGATTCATTTGCTAATAAAGATGTTTCTATAGACGGAACCATAGATGGAGTAAAGGATCTTACAATCAGCTCTGGTGTCCGTGTTTTGCTTGGTAATAAGGTATGTATTCTAGTCCCATCTCACAATTGTTTTGTTATGGAAATGACCTTGGTCTTAACTCTTTCAAACGGCATTTTATTTGTATCAATGGTTTAGTCGGTACAAGATTTTTGACAGGCTAGTAAAAGCAATGAATCAAATTTAATGAACAATATACGTTCCTTAAGCAGTTATGTATTGGAAGATTTCACCTGCCTCAGTTGCTTGACATAAATTTATGGTTTATCATATCATCCGGTTCACTTTTCAGTGGTGGGTGACTGTGCTGCATTGTGACAAATAGTGATTGGGTGTTAGCGCGATTTGGCTGTTAGTGTGATCCCCGTTCAGAGTATCCTTTAATTTATTAGACAATCATTTTTCCAATACATTGTTTGGTTTCGAATACAGCGTCATCTGCCATCTCTCAAATCTGTGAATTAGATTGCGTCCCTCCTGTCTACCACCTAAATCACTTCTCTCAGATCTACCATATAATCCACATCCTTCATATCTACCATATAAGTTTCATCCCTCATACCTGCCATTTAAATCCTCATAAATCACATCCCTCAAACCTACCACCTACATCACATCCCTCGCATCTTTCTTCTAAAAAATCTCTTTTATCCACCACCATAATCAGATCTCTCTGATCTACCACCAAAATCACATCTTTTCCATCTACCAAAACTAGATCACATCTCTTAAATCTACCACCTGACTCACATTCTTTATATCCACCTCCAACATCACATCTCTCAGATCTACCACCTAGATCTCATCCCTATCCCACTATGATGAATTAAAAGTAGCATTCATTACCGCATGTTTAGTATAATGATTAAGCAGAGAGATTTGCTATATTCCACTTTTATAATGGTACATATTGTGTGTATTTTAGGCCTCAACGTATGGCATGCCCCCCAGAGACTTCATACTTCGCTCTCTTAGTATTGGAAATGGCGGGAGTTTGGAGTCTAGTGCAGAGCTGTCTTCTGTTAAGCCAGGGTTACGAATGAATATCAGCAAAAGTGTTAGAATACTTCCTGGTGGTAAGGTAACTGCCAACTGGATTTCTGTATCTGCTAAATCATTGTCAATCGATGGATCAGGTGAAATTTCAGCAGTTGGAGCTGGTTTCCTTCAAGGACCCGGAGTTGGATTAGGTGAGCTTGATTGCTGTATTCGTATTGCAGTTCATTAATGGACTGACTATAAAAGGATTGATCTGGACGTAAACATATTTTGTTTCTGTTGGTTAGGATACAGCTATGCCTCAAGAAGCCTAGGTAGATGTATTTGTTGATCTTTTTTGTATATGAAATACTTGCCACAATTTGCTGAGTTTTCATAGTGCTTGAGCTTGTGTTATTGTTATGAAAAGAGCATTTCCATTATCCTAAAGCATAGTGTTTTTTCTTCCTAGGCATTATTTTCCCTCATATGCTCCCAATTATTCCCTTTTTCCCTCTTTGACTATTAGTTTTGTTGGCTCATAGTTAGCAGTTTCAGAACATCTTCTATGTCGAATTTTTATAACTAAAGGTGGAAATGGTGCAACGCATGCAGGAAGTGGTGGTCAGGTAACGTCATCTTTGTCAGTTGACAATGGTTATGGCTCCGTGACCAAACCATCCTCCTTTGGTAGTGGAAATGGTTTCTTCAAGGGTGGTGGAATAGTTAACATCGAGGTGGATGGATCTGTCCGCATAGATGGATTAATGAGTGTTGATGGAGGCTCAGTTGGTGGAAGTGGTGGAAGCATATACATTAAGTCTAGCTCGTTCTCGGGACAAGGCCAGCTTTCCGCTAAAGGTGGCAATGGAAATTCGTCTTTAGGTAAAATTCATTCCTATTTGTTTTTACTATTCTCACATATGTTTTCATTCATCCATTCATGTAGTCATTCATTCTTTCAGTAATTTATTTATTCATCCATTCATTCTTTCACTCACTCATGCATTCATTCATTTATTTATTCATTCATACATTCACTCATTCATCCATTCATACTTTCATTAATTCGTCCTTTCAGTCATTCATTCATTCACTTATTAATTCATTAAGTCATTCATTTCTACATTACATCTTAGGACATCAATTCACTCAGTTTATTTAAGTGTTTTGGTGATGTTACCATTTCTCATTTGCATTCATACTATGGATGTGAATCTCTCATAACAGGTGCTGGTGGTGGTGGTCGAATCTCGGTCGAATTTAGAAACTCCTCCTTCTCAGGCTCCTATCTAGTTCTTGGTGGCAGTAGCAAGGATTATCCCGCTGGTGCTGGTACAGTATATTTAATGGACCATGGAATCAAAAAGTCAAAATTGCTTGTTGATAACAAAATAGTTGGGACAACATCTGCAGCAGAAAAGTCAAAGATGACAAAAATGACTTGGATTTTTGCAGCATCAGGGGTGAACTCTCTGTCCTTTGACGAGCTAGATATAAGAGGTGGGGGAAAGTTGGCCGCTAAAACAGAAATAGCTAACACTAGATTGACATGGCATGTTGGAACTGTTAGTGGAGACAGAACTGGCATGTTGTTTATAATGAAATATCAAGAGATTGATATGACGAAAGGAAGTGGAAAGCAACAAGAGTTATTATGGGGATTGAATGTGCAACAGTATGGAGATATCATGCTGCCTGCAAGCTTGAACATATACAAAATTGGCATTGTTGTGTCTGGTAGAATCCGTGGTGCTGATAATGTCACAATTGGCCCCGAAGGAGTTTTTACTGTAAAGTAAGAAGCAGTCAACTTTCCTTTCGTCTGGTGTAGTTGCTACTCATTTGCGTTCTTGTCAGCTTTCCTTTGTATATTAGGTTTTTACTGTAAAGTAAGAAGCAATCAACTTTCCTTTCGTCTGGTGTAGTTGCTACTCATTTGCGTTCTTGTCAGCTTTCCTTTGTATATTAGGACCTCCATAGCTCCTGTAGCGTTGGAGTAACAGTGCGCCGTGTATACGATACTTGTATTGGGATAATGTGTTATATTGTTAATGACTCTGGCTATTGCAAGAGATACAGTTAGGTACTGATCATTCCTTGCCCAGTACATAGCTCTTTCATTAGTAATTGAAATGCCGTTGTGCTGAGCGATTGTTTTGCTGTGATGTGTGATTAGTGTTGATTCACTCTTATATTTGCATTGTAGCGAAATGATAGACCCATTAGGTCAGAAGTCACGGCAGATATCATTATCCTCAGTTGATGTTCTTGGTGGTGGTACCGTTCTTCTACAGTCAGATAAGGATGGAATATATATGAATGTGACAAGGTTCAAGATTCACACCGGGGGTCGTGTAGATGCTACTAGGTTGCATTTGACTGCAAGTCATGTGGAAATTGCGCAATCTGGAGTTCTGGAGTTGAGCAGTAAGGCAAGTTGCGTTGCCCTCTTCATCTTCTCGTAAAGAATTAAATTTTTGGGATGTTTGTCAAGAAATCTACCAGAGATTAAATACTGGGGAATGAGTATTTATAAACAGGGTCGTCAGAAGTCTGAAAATCTGGAAAAACTTGGAAAAATCAGGAAATTAAATTTAATGTCAGAGAAAATCATGAAAGCCTGAAAAATGAGGGAATTTTTCTATACTCTTATTGCTTTTGTCTCTTCTTTGTCTCTACATATGCCAAGTAATTTCCTTGGTCCATCTAAAACTGCTCAGAAACATGTGTAAACATCAGGGAATTTTCAGAACTTTAGCCTGGAAAACCTGGAAAAGTAGGAATTTCTGTGAAAAGGATCCTAAGAGCCCTGATAAGCAACATCCCTAATATCTAGCACATCAATCATATATGTCTGCAGACACGTTTTGTTATAGTTTTTACTTTCATGAATCTAGAATCATTTTTGCCATTGAAGAAGTCTAGAGAGAAATATAGAGATTGATTATGATGATTGGCCACTTGGTTTTTGACTTTTCCTTGTGACTAGTGACTACTACCAAGAAGTGTATGAGCGTTCCTTCATTGAGTCTCAATTGTTTGTTTACTTTTAGAGTGTAGTGAATGGACCTGGCTTAGGAGCGGGTACGAGTAATGCTCATGGTGCATCCGGTGCGGGACATGGCGGGTATGGAGGTAAAGGCTACCTGCAAGATATACGAGGAACTTTCTACAACAGTCTGCTTCGACCTAATATGTTTGGAAGTGCTGGAGGCGGTGGCAGAACGCAAGGTGGAGGAATCTTGCGCATTATATGTAGTGTCTTAAAAGTTGACGGAGAAGTCAAAGCTGATGGTCAGTCAGGTACAAGTGTGACTGGATCATTTAATGGCGGGGCAAGCGGTGGTAGCATTTGGTTGACAAGTAAAGATATAGACGGATCTGGAATGATATCTGTAAATGGTGGTAGTGGTGATTCCCTGAGTGGTGGTGGGAGTGGTGGAAGGATTGCCGTTCATTTTTCCTCTCGGAGCAAATTCGAAGGAACTCTAACCGCTTACGGTGGGGATTCTTCGCACGAGCCTGGTGCGGCAGGGACTTTTGTATTTGTCAATTCAGTCACTGGTGAGACTAATCTTACGGTAGCAAATAATGGCCGAAAACCAGCATCAGCTCGTATCACAGATACGACTAGGCTTTCAATCGATGCAGCAAGGACATGGATACCACTGAATGAAGCAGCAAGCAAGCAGTCTTATACAAGCGCTGTAATCGGTGCCTCTTCAGTTGACTACCGTGTAGAGTATGGATTCAATGTAGTGACGCTCGGTGGATCTGCACATCTGGCATTTGAACAATCCCGCCTTGCGCACACAAGTGTGATTACTTTTAAGCAATTCATCGGCACATACGAGGGGAACAGCTTTGGTTATATTCATGCTGTTGCAAAGCAGTTGATCATTATCGCTAATTCAGAATTTTACGTCCCAGTTAATCTCCAAATTTATCGCGATGGTATTGTCCAGCTTCCCACAAAGGTCATGCTTCATAGAAACAATTTGAACCTTGAAGGCTCTTTATGCGGAATCAGAGAGTTGAGTGTATCCGCGGGAACACTCACAGTAGCCTCCACTTCGAAAGTTGGCTATTCTCTCTCTGGGAGTGCCGGCTTTGATCTGAGCAAGTTATCAGTATTTGCGAGTGCCTCGATTGTTGTTTCAAGCCAATCTTTAAGTCTTTACAAGATCAAAGCAACAAGTTTAGATATACAAGCAGGTAGGTAAACAAGTATTTTTCAGTGCTTTGCAGATTTGTGTCAACTCTAGTGCAATTTTCCATGTTGTGATTGTAGTGCCAGCATTTGAATACAAATAGAAATAGTCTATTGGTACTACACGAAATAGCTGGAACATTTTTAAGCATGCCGAAAGCTTTTTTCATCCCACACTCGTCAGAGTATGAAACGTCGGAGAAAGACCGAAAGGTGAACTGGAGTATGTAACCAGATGCGGATACGAATGATATGATGAATAATGTGTCTAGTTGGCCCTATGGTTGACCAGTAAGCACCAGCGGACAATTAGCAGACAGAATAAAGCAGCATGTTCCTACGAAAATGAGGAGGAAAAACACTACAATGAGAGAACAGCCTCCTCGTAGGTGTAGAAACTCTAATCCTAAAATGGTATGTCATTTGGCCATAGGGCAACATCTCATCAAACATTAAGAATGTTCCGCCAAAACATATACGGACAATAGTTGTCGGATCATTGGGCAAGTAAGATCGTTCTTTCATTTAAGTGTTTTGGAATCAGTTTGCATTAGGACTCAAACCCAGTCTTGTGTAGAAAAAGAGTTCTTTTTTCACTTGGACTCTTCAAGTAAACAATAGTGAATAGGTGCTGATTGGCCAATCAGGGCCATTATTCATCATATCACGTGTATCCGCAACTGGCTATATATGTGAGTTCACCTTTCGAAGCTTCTATTATGCCTCAAAATGCTCCTACTATTTTTAGAGCTGCTATATACAAATAGAAGCGTAAAACTTTCCAGAAAGTTTACAAGGAGATCTCAGATTGCAAATTATGAAATCTGCTGATACCAGAACTACGATAGGAAATCTTATAAGTGTTTTTCTTACGTTGGTGCGAAAGTGTGTAATGACATTCCAAATGACACAAGAGTTTTGGAATTGGCCAAACTTGTTTTGAAAAGTAGATTGAAACCTGCCTCTAAGGCCAGTAAAGTAAATAATACTAAATAGTGTTGCAGCAGTATCCCAAAGCATGACCTCCTGATAGAGCAGTATTTTTCCCTGTCTAATTAGATTTAAATTTATTTCCTCTTACAACGAGGGAGTGTAGTGTTGAATCATTTTGATACTTATTATACCATGTATACTAAGTAAGGGCTGTTATGGTGCCATTAGAAGCCAAGTGGTTGAGGAGCTGGGCCTAATGAGGTTAACAACCATCATGTGAAATCGATAGTTCCTATTCAATGAATCCTATTCATTGAAGAGACAATGTGCAAAGAGAAGAAAAATTCATGCACTGTGAAAGATGTTGCTATAGGATATACTTTTGGTTTAGGAGAAAAAGAGCCTTGATGTAGGAGTATATTAGTTCGATATGGGATCGAAAAGTTCTTGAAATCACTGTACAAAAGGACGGATGAACTAAGCGTAGTTTTTTTTCTTAGGTGGAAAAATATCTGGAAGTTTACTGGAATTTGACACACAAACATTTAACGTGAAGGATTCCGCTGTGGTTACGGTGGATTACGCAGGGTACAAGAAAACGCAGGGACATGGTTATGGTCCTACAGATATGAGGGCAAAGGCCAGTTGCGGTGGTAGTCATGCGGGATATGGGTCTTGTCCATCATCATTATCCAATGGATCTCCATATGGTAACATGTTTCAACCGAGCCTTAGTGGCTCTGGCGGAGGTGGCCTTAGCGCTGTCAATGGTGGAGGTGAAGGTGGTGGACGTATTAAGATTGTTTCAGTGAATTTGCAGATTGACGGCGTTATCTCTGCAAAGTAGGTATTGTAATGGAATGCTGTTTGTATTTGAAATGTTTTGTTTAGTTTGGTGTAGTATTTTATTATTATTTCCAGTCAATATTTCTTAAAGAATAATTATTTTGTCATAGATCAGTATATTACTGACGCCCACACTATTGCTCCACAATTGGACACAATTTAGATGGGAAATATAATGCGATAAAATTGAACCAAAGCATTAGAATAACACATGATAGAATTCTTAGCATTACACTATAGAATATGAATCCTATTGAAGATAGAAATAGCTGATTGCGGGCTTAGAAGTATTCATTGTCGTTCCCATTTAAGTTTATAATGCCTATTGTAGCTTTTATGTTCCCATTTTTATTTCTAAATGAAAAATATATTCTAAGTTTCTAAAATGTGTTTTTTTCTCCCACAGGGGTAACAAAGGAACACATCCTGGAGATGGTGGAGGCTCAGGGGGCAGCATTTGGATTGTTACTACGAACTTGCGCGGACAAGGCAAGGTATCAGTAGCTGGTGGTGCGGGATATACGCGTAGCGGCTCAGGAAGTGGTGGGTACATCTCTCTGCATTATACGATGAAATTCGGAGCCATTCAGTTTGAAACTACTGGAGGACAAGTAACCATACCTGGTGCCAGTGGTATCCTATATGAAGCAAGCAACGGTAAAAGGACCGTATTGGTTAGTGGGTATTCCAGAACCAACATTGCTAGCACTGTTATTGCATGTGATGCCGGTACAAGCATCGAGTTCAGCACGATATCTTTGACAGCAAAGGCGAGACTTAGTATTCAGATATGTGCACTTGTAAGTAAACGTGTTATCTTTACTGATGTAATCAACGGTGACCAACAAACGGAGCTAACTATAGGTGATGGACAACAAGTCTATGTTGCTTACAAAGGAGAAAGCAGTTATGATCTTTCCACGTCTATTCACTTGTTGAGTGGAGGACTGCTTCAAGTCCCCACCAAGTTTTCTGTGATGCCATTTGTGAAACTGTTCCTTGGAGGTCAGCTAGTGGGTGGGTCATATTTCACTTTGCAGCCAAACAGTCAGCTCACTGTACGACACCCAGGGTTCTCTAGTTATGTGGACCTATCCATATCTCGTTTCTCATTCACGCAGCTCGTTATAGAGCCTAGAGCCTCCGTTGTAAAACAAGGTGTAAACCAGGTGCATTTTGACGTTGTGGACTATGAGCTGCAATACAATGGCGTATTCTCTTCGTCGATTCCATTGGTTGTTACAAGAAAAAATGATGTCCAATCAGCCGCTGCAAGTTTACCTCGTGCTTCCTGTCCACATGGTCATGAAATAGTGGACATTGCTTCAGAAAAAGTATACGACCCATGTGGCACTGGAAAACTTATTTACGCCCCTCGTAATGTTTCATATCAAGTAAATGTTACGCGTTATCGAAACGTATCTTACATCGAAATTCATTCGATTCTGAATGTAACAACGAATACCACACGTAATATGACATCTATTAAGTATAAAATGGCGCCGTATCTAGTAGAAGTAACGAGATATAAGATCGTGTATAATATTACATGCAATTATGACAAATTTACGTTGCTTGTGGGACAGAAATGCAATCTTGCGCCAGGGAAATATAAGTATAAATCGCTGATAATACAACAAATGGCAGAAATTCGATTCGAAAGCAATGGAACACATGAGAATGTGTTGACAGTTGGCGATTTAACAATACGGACAGATGGTAAGATAACAGTTTTACCTCATTCAGTCCCAGATAGTTCTTTGTCAGCAACAGACGCTGGCGGAAGCTATGGAGGACTCGGTGGCGCTGGTGCATCTAGATCTGGATTTAGCAGTGTCACTGGGAGTGTTATGAGGCCTACATCTCAAGGCCAGAGTGGAGGTGGAGGAGGTAGTGGGCAAATTGGTAAAGGTGGAGGCCAGCTCAGGCTTATCATAGATTCGGAGATGATAAACGATGGGTATATCAGTGTAGACGGTGGTGATGGTATTGGTGGTGGTAGTGGAGGAAGTTTGCTTGTTGACGGAGGGACTATTAAAGGCAGGGGCATCTTTAGTGCACGTGGAGGAGCTGGAAGGGCTGGTAGTGGTGGTGGAGGTGGTGGTGGCAGAATAGCAATTTACTCAAACAATGTGGAGACTCTATTTAAAGGAACTTATTCTGTACGTGGTGGGAGTGGCTACGCGAAGGGACAGCCCGGTACAGTGATATTCGCCACAACTTTAGGTGCACCACTAACCAAACTGTACCTGAAAGAGGAAGGAAAAATTGAAATGCCAAGTGGCTTAGGTTCACTTTTCATTGATATGATAACATTGGGACCATCTGTGGAATTGGCAATTAAGAACATTACGCTTAAAACACAGAGCCTTGTCACATCAGATGATTGCTTTTTGGATATCCACACAGGTGCTGCATTTATTGTTAATTCAACAGAAAGCCATGTCATGAAATGCCGCTTGAATGTACAGCAGAGTGGTATCCTATCGTTTGCTGCAACCATGGAAATTGCGTCAAGCATTTCCAACTCTGATGTTATTTCCGGCCAGCTTACAGCATCAACCCTAACAATATATCCGGGAAAGACTCTAGACTTAATTCAGAAGGGATGGCTCAGAGTCAACAAATTATATCTAGGCCGAAATTCAAAGCTATCTATGAGCATTGGCTCGCAAGTTGGAAACACATCATCAAATCAGATCAATCTAGAACAGCTTCATCTCTCAATGGCAGCAACCATCTATGTCTCATCTTCGAATCTTTCACTCTCATCAAGAATTCTTCACATGGCACAGAGTGCACGTTTGACATACCCCGCAGAACTTGATTTAAGTATTAGCTCAAATGAAATAACCATAGAGAATCAAGCGTCACTTACGGCTATCGGTAGTCCAGCAACATCTGTATCACTAGCATCAAGCAGTGCGTCTTGTGGTTTTGGTGGAAGTCATGGTGGTCAAGGAGGCGGGGATCAAAATGGTAAGCCATACGGTGGTCTAGTTAGGCCGAGGTCATTTGGAAGTAGTGGGGGAAATTTAGGCGGCTCAGTTGGAAGTGTGGGAGGTGGAATTATTACGATAGACACGAAAAGCCTCAACTTAAATGGAATTTTATCTGTTAGTGGATCCAATTCAGTTGGGAGTCATGGAGGTGGAAGTGGCGGCAGCCTGTTGATTACAGCGGAAACTCTCACAGGACATGGAACAATGTCGGCAAATGGTGGAGATTCACTTTGTGGAGGTGGTAGTGGAGGTCGTGTTGCCTTACACGTTAAGTACAGGACAACGTTTACAGGTAGCATTAGTGCATACGGTGGTAAAGGATCGCATCCAGGAGCAGCTGGTACTGTCTTCATCTCAGAGAAGGTTGTTGGAATAGATGTCAATACTACAATTATCCACAACAATGGCGTGAAGACAGCATCAGAGTCGAATATTGCTGCAGATGGAGCAGTTCTCTCTTTGCAAAACCTAGTCATTTCCGGTCAAGGGAAACTTTCGTTTTCAACACATTCAAGCCCTGGAAGCAAACAGCTAGTTATCAAATTTTCTAAAGTGTCCGGTGATTTGAGTGGCCTAATTAGAGTGATTCAAAATCAAGCTGCATACTTGCAAACTTCACAGGCCTATTCAGAGCGACCGTTTATGCTGCCATGTTCTCTATCCGTTGGTCCTAATGCAACACTCTTTCTTTCTTCTCGTTTGTTTGTCACAAACACAATTAACCAGCCATCACTGTATATCGCAGGTATTGTAGTTGGAGGTGAAAATATCATCGCAGGAAAGCAGGGTGAGATTGTCATCACAAGAAGTGGCAGGATTGGAATACCTACCGGACAACCACAAACATATTCATTCCGGACGATCAGTGTTTTGAACCAGGGAGTGATAAAATTTGAGTCATCATCGCAAGAAATTGTTGAGGTGAACTCAGAATCTATATCAGTTGGATATGGAGGGAAATTAGAAGGTACCAACCTGCGTATTAAAACACCATCTCTTACAGTCGCATATAATGGGAGAATTACTACGGATGGCAAAGGCTATGCAGCTGGCTCCGGTCCAGGTGCTGGCAATTCAGTTGTAAGTGGTGGCGCATCTGGTGGTAGCTATGGTGGCTTTTCTGGTGCTGGAAGTGGAGCAAGTGCAACAAAGGTGGTCTATGGCTCTCTTTTTAAAGCCAGTCTTTATGGTAGTGGTGGTGGAAATTCTGGTCTAAGTAAAGGTGGATCTGGAGGTGGTACACTTACATTGCAGGTGACAAGTTTGAGGTTGGATGGAATTATCTCAGCAAATGGCGCCTCTGGGGGATCGAATGCTGGAGCTGGGTCAGGAGGAAGCATTCATGTACAAAGCTCGAAATTTGCTGGTCTTGGTATTCTTCAAGTTCTGGGTGGTCAAGGATTAGGAAAGGGAGGAAGTGGTTCTGGTGGGCGTGTGTCTGTTGTTATGGATAGCGAATATTCATTTAGTGGTATCATTGATGCCACTGGTGGGGTTAAATTGCAAGGTAGTAGCGCCAATGGTTATAGCGGTTCACCTGGTACTGTTTATATCAAAGACATTTACAACACATTCTTCCAGCGTGAGAAATTGATAATTCATAACAGGCTAAATCTGAATTACATCGTCGATACAGCACTTAATCAGACAGTGGCTTCTCACAAATTTGACAGGCTGATAGTCAAAGGTAAAGTTAAATTGCACGTTGACAAAAATAGTGACGTCAAGAAATTAGAATCGGACGACCAGAGTGTATTGCATGTGCCTGACTATGTTATCCTTACTGTGGAGCAGATGGAAGCGGAAAGCAGTATTCATGCAAGCTTCCACGTTGATAAATTCGGAGAGATTCGTCTTGCAAGCAAGGTGACATTCCTTGGTTTGGATAACCGACTTCTTGGCACACTTACAGGCGTGTTTGATTTCAATATTGGTGAGACAAAGACAACTACTTTGTCTGCTTCAGGTAGAACGGCACATTTTAAAGATGGGAAGTATGTTCTCCTGTCAAATCGTGGTGAATACAAGTTTATCAAAGTCACCTTACAGAATCGTGCAAAACTGTCATTTGAGGACTCATCTTCCAGAGTAATACCCATCTCCTTAGCTTCACTTGAAATGCATTATGGTTCAATTCTCTCTGCACCTCGCCTTTTGATCGATTCTGGTGACATAACGGTGCACATTGGTGCAAAAGTTGATGTGTCAGGAACATCGAAAAATTCTACTGCAGCAAGAATAGCTGATGGTGGGAATGCTTGTGGCTATGGTGGCGGAAGAGACTTTCTGCAAAATAGAACATTGTCATCAGTTCAACCAAATCTAACTGGTGAAGCTGGTGGTGGAAATTCGATGGGAGGTATTGTCGCTGTTTCCTTGTTATTTCTAATTTCCAATGATGTAAGAGTGCATGAATGAGTGAATGAGTAAATGAGTTGGTGAAAGTCAAAGCTAGGAAGGGATGGAGGGAGAGGGTAAATGAGATAAGGGACCATGGAGTGACTTATTGTGTGTGTGTGTGTGTGTGTGTGTGTGTGTGTGTGTGTGTGTGTGTGTGTGTGTGTGTGTGTGTGTGTGTGTGTGTGTGTGTGTGTGTGTGTGTGTGTGTGTGTGTGTGTGTGTGTGTGTGTGTGTGTGCGTGTGCGTGTGCGTGTGCATGTGTGTGCGCGTGTGCGTGTGTATGTGTATATGTATTTCAAGTCTCACGGCCACTTGTTTTCTATACTTGAAGCTTTCTGTTTTATGTTTAGATATGGCATGATATGTGCTATATGTAGGAAATTAAATGTGTGTTAAGTAAATGCGTAAGTAGTATAAGAAGACTTTCACGTGAAGTAATACAGATGGACACTTTCAAATACACGAGAAGTACAAAACATCAAATTACACTATATTTGCATTTAACATTCACGTTGGAGTGTTCACGTTGGCCAAAGGAGATAGAAGACTCGACACAGGAGAACGCCATCTTACTATTGCAGATAGCAATAGCATTGACTTGAGGTCTTAAGTGCATTCCAGGCGATAGCCAAGGTGATGAAAAGGAGCATTTCCAGTCAAGGCAACTATAAGATGAGAAATAGAAACATTTCCGAGACTTATGTTGTTTGTATTCTTTCCAGTTTCAGAATTATTACGCAAAAATCGATTTTTCAGGTTTACTTTTGTACTTCAACCTGCCTGTGTTTCTTAAATGTTTCTTTATTGTTTGCTTGATTTGAGCCTCGTGTTTCTTATATACTTGTTTCTTATATAAAAAACGTGTATTGCACTTCCTATAGTGGACAACAGATTTGTTCCAGCCACGGTTCTAGAGGCCTGGCCCTATTAAGAGTTCTGGAAATTTTATTCAACATTTCTCCCAAGAAAATTGTTTTACTTATGCGATGCAATTAAGAGTAGCAGGTTTTGTGATATAACATTGTGCAAAAGTGAATATAAATATCGAATATTCTAAGCTTGGAATTGAATTGCAATCGATGCCAATTGAAACACAATACTGTTTTAATGGTGCTCGTTAAGCGCTGCTAAAAGACAGTTAGGAGCACTGCCGAAGGTGGTCGTGCTAGATATGTTACAAGTCTGTTATATATCGAAATTTGAACTCAGAGGAATACATAAATATATTGGAAATGGTGCTTAAATATGGCAAGATTTTCTGCAACTATAATGTAACTATATTTCTATGCTATTTGAATTTATGACCAGTCGGGGATTAGTACAAATAACTGGACATCCAGAGAAGGGGGGCTCCTGCATTCGACATTATTTATGATAATATTGATGTCTAATATAGGGCTCAGAAGTAGTAAGTAGCTCATCAAGTAGTGTGATAAATAAGTAGACAAACAAATGTATGATCCATTGGTGGTATGTTATGACAGTTAGCTTTTATCGAGTGAATTTTTAATGTTTCTTGTAGTGTGGCTAGCATTACTCATATTTATTTACCCCCAGGATGTCATTCGTCTTACCATTATTGCCACAATTTTCTTGCTAGGGGGCTACCTCAATGTGAAGGTGGCTGGACACCTGAAGCTCGATGGCAGCTTTGTTTCAAATGGACTCAATTCTTTATCGCAAAATGGAGGAGGAGCAAGTGGAGGAAGCATACACATCGTAACATCATCTATCACAGGATTAGGAAAAGTCCTAGCAAATGGAGGTAATGGAATTTCTGATGGAAATGGAGGTGGAGGAGGCTGCATCGCAGTACATGTTGATAATAAACATTCATTTCAAGGCATTTTCCAGTCCTATGGTGGCAATGGAAAAGTTGTTGGAGGTGCTGGAACTGTTTACATCGAGGACAGTAAAAGTACGATTGCAAGGTCTGTTCAGTTGTACTACCATTTAGTTTGCAAATTTTTTCTTTTTCAGAATTTACCTCTTATTTTTTCTTGCATATTATTCTCCCAAATTTTGGTTTGAGCGTTTTATTATTGAAGGTTATGTGTTTACATCACGGTACCTTATTGTCAATTTTGCGTTTGTTTAGACTATCTTAAACACGTTTGATGTTACTTTTGTATGCAATCTATATGTAATGTTCCACTGTCCTCTTTGAAGACACTGCTATTTAATTGAAGCTGCTTGTAATTCTGTTCTTAAATATTTTCGTTGTAGGAGACAGCTTACGGTAAGGAATCCCCTTTACAAGTCAACAGATACATCTATTACTGAGTATAAAGATGCTTCAGCTGAGAGTGTATCATTTGACCAGTTAGACATTGAGGGTCGCTCTCGACTACGATTTAGTTTGAGAATGGGGTCAAGCACCAGAATATTGATCAATAAGTTAGTAGGCGATGGAAAAGGAGAAATCGGCGCTTTGGCAAACCAGACTGTTATGATTGAAGTAACAGAGGCCAAAGAAAAGTTGATCAAATTGACTGCCAATGTTTTTGTCGATTTTAATGCTGCTCTTGTGATGGCTACAAACCTGACTATTGACGGGTCATCTCTCATTGTCAATGGCATCCTAGCCAATGTGCGTACACTGATTGTTGAGTCAAAGTCCAGCATATTCTTTGGATCACAGTCTCAGACAGGAATTTTGGAAAAGGGAGTTTTTAAAGGACTGAGTGATTATGGTGTTCAGCAATTTGGGGATATCACTCTAAAAAGCAGCTCATCTTATGGCGGAAAAGGACCACTGAAGATTAATGCTGGTAGTTTATTGATTAGGACAGGAGTAACTCTGCACCGTACCGAGGCTAATCTCCAAGTTGATTGGGTACGTATTGAAAGGGGCTCAGTTATTTCCACAAATGGCCTTGGTGACTCTGAAAAGGCTATGCATGGTGCTGGTTTATCTGGAAGTGGCGGGGGACATGCGTCAGAAGGAGGTGGAGTCAAAGGTGGCCTAGCTTATGATTCCTTCTACAACCCAGTAATGCCTGGAGCTTTTGGTGGTAATTCGTCATCTGGTAGTGGTGCTGGAAGAGGTGGGGGTATCATTAGAATTACAGCAACTACCCTACTTCTGGAGGGGTCACTTGAGTGCAATGGTGGAGATGCAGCAGTCGCATCTGCAGCTGGTGGGGGCAGTGGTGGAAGCTTGAATATTATAGTCAGTCGTGTGTTCAATGGAGGAGGGAAACTGTCATCGAATGGTGGTAAAGGTGATGGAGTTGGTGGATGTGGCAGTGGCGGTCGTGTTGCTGTGCAAGTCAGTACAAAGAACCTATTTTATGGGAAGATAAATGCCATGGGTGGATCAAGCACGTCAGGTTCAACTGGGGGTCCAGGGACAGTATATCTTAGTGACATTAGAGATAAGAAGAAGTATGAGATTCTCAAGGTTACTAATGCTGACCTGTCTGTGGATAAATACGTAGTATTGAATGAGAGCCAACTAGAGTATCGATTTGATGAGATTCATCTATACAAAAAGGGTGCTTTAATGATTATTAACGATGGTCAGCCAGCTAATCTACGAGTGTTGAAAATCTTTGGTGACAATACTGGAATGGTATACATTCAGTCGAAGCAGTCTCTTTACTTCAACCATAATATTTACAGGAAAACAATAGCCCGTGTGAACTTCAATTTGAAATTAGACCATGGTGGTAATGCATATTTGGCAGATACAACCTATCTGCAAGGATCAGGTTCAGTTGCATTGGAAGTCAATGGAACATTAGTAGGCATTCAACACCTGACTGTCGCTGAAAGGCGTGTCGTGAAGATCCATCCATCAGCCAGTACAAGTAAATTGGTCAGCGGAAGTTATATCTCAAGTCCAGATGGCAGCTACCATTTTGCAACTGTTGAGCTTTTCACAGGCAGTAATGTTAGGCTAGAGGGTGGTGTTGGTGTTGAGTTTGTTACAAGTCGGTTGAACCTGAAGTATGGGTCTAAGTTAAGTGCAAAATTCTTCCGAATAAGAACATCAACAATTGATGTTGAATCTGGATCTATGATTGATTGTTCTGGCACCGTCTTTGAGAAAAGAGCGGACATTGGACTACATCGTGGAGCTGGACATGGCAGTTATGGTGGTAGTGGTTACCATTCGGTTTCCGTTCCATATGGTTCGTATGTGAAGCCAAGGGAAACCGGATCCATGGGAGGATACGGAAATAATGCTGGTGGAGCTGGTGGAGGATATATTGATATTGAAGCTGGATTGGAAGTAATTGTTGATGGGACCATAACTGCAAATGGGCAAAGTGCTCAAGGGAGCAGCTCAGCAGGTGGTGGAAGTGGCGGGAGTATTTTAATTGGCAGTTTTGAAGTGAAAGGCACTGGCCTACTGACTGTTAGTGGTGGAAATGGTGATTCTGCAGGAGGAGGTGGCTCAGGTGGGCGCATTGCGGTGCATACACCAACAAGGAACTCATTTACTGGTACATATTCAGCAATAGGAGGTGCCGGTGGGACTTCAGACTCGTTTGGTGGTCCAGGAACAGTCTATATTTCAGAGGTAAAAGACAAGAAATTCCACAACCAGCTGAGAATTGATAATGCAAACAGACTGTCTATTCACCCAGTTATTCTTAACGAGTTCAACGTTACCAACTATGAATTTAATGAAACCTATATTTTCGGTGGTGCAAAGTTGCAGATTCGTAGTGGCATAGGTAGCCTTAAAATTTTAAAAGCTATCGGAGACAGATCAGGCTCTTTATGGCTACTTTCCAATCATACTTTCTTTATTGAAAACGAGCAGTACTCAACAACTGCCCCAGTGAACTTTATTGTCGGCGAATACTCCAGACTTGTTTTGCCATCGGTTGTTCGTCTTATTGGAGGCTTTACATTGATTACACCAGGTCCTCAAGCCTCGCTTGTTTTGCGTGGCTTACTTGACGGTGTAAGAGACATGGTTGTCACGAAAAGAAAAAGATTCTTCTTTATAGGAAACGCCCATACAGCATTCTCAGAAAATGGAACGTACACAATAGAGGCACCACAGACCTTTAGATTTCCCCTGTTTGAACTTCAAGATGGCTCTCAATTTCAGTTAATGAATGTCACTTCAATGAAGTGCACTATTGGAAATTTTCACCTAAAATATGGTGTAACTCTTGTGTCAGATGTGATCGATATTAGTGCGTCCAATTTGAAATTAGAAGATGGCAGTGTTATCACGGCTGCTGGCTTCAACCGTCCAGGTCTTGTACCTGATCCTGTTCTTCCACTAGGGTGCATTGGAGCAGGTGGAAGTCATGCATCTAGGGGTGGTATTGGAGCAACAGCATCACAGTTTGTGAAGCCACATGGTAGTCTTTTTAGACCTGGAAGTTTTGGTACAAGAGGATGCCCAGGCTATTCATCAGGTGGCCTTGGAGGTGGTTCAATTCGTATTTTGGTCACAAATAAGCTTTATGTTGATGGCATGATTACTGCTAATGGCGCAAACGCTGCAAGTGGCTCTGAAGGTGGAGGCGGTGCTGGTGGAAGTATTCTGATGAATGCTGAGACATTTGAAGGACATGGAACACTAAGCGTTTTTGGTGGAAATGGTCACGGTGCTCGAGGTGGTGGAGGATCTGGTGGGAGAATAGGTGTTCACTTGAAGAAAAAAATCCAGTACTTGGGAAGCTTTTCAAGTGCTGGTGGAAAGAGTGGTGATGCCTCTAGGGATAAAACCGATAAAGGTGGCGGCCCGGGTACAGTTTACATTGCCGATGTCAGAAAGGGTTATCCTCATACTCAGTTGAGAATAGACAATGCTAATAGAGGGTGGAGCTATTACGTCACACTAGATGAAAACGCTACTAATTATGATTTCAGTGAAGTGCACCTGCACAGATCTGCCTCATTGCATGTTATTGAAGATAACGTGCAACGAAATTTGACCATTCATAAAGTTGTAGGTGATCGCACAGGATTCATCCATGTTCACAGAAATCAAGTTCTTACATCAGAGGCACGAGATGCCAGGCGCACAACGAGCAGAACTTTGGCTAATTTCAAGATTGACGAAGGAGCTGAGGCCATTATGCCAACTGTAATGCATATTGTCGGTTTAGGATCAGTAGCATTCGACTGGAATGGAAGGCTTACGAGTGTTTTGTATTTACACATTGCACACAAGAGAAAGGTGCTCATAGGCCCAATGTCTCATACATCATTGATCATTAATAATGAAAGACTGTACATCGACAGCTTTGGAACTTTTAGGATGTCTGTTTTGGAATTTGGAAGTGGCTCTGTAATTGCATACCCTCCGCCGATGGGAGTTAGGTTTACAGTTGGATTGTTGGTAAGTTGCATGCAGTGATTTTTCTCCATTGGTTTTTAGCCAGTTAAGTCAGAATATTTTGATTTTAAGCTATGATGGTATAAAGAAATAATAGCAGCTCATTTTAGAATTTTTTATTCTTTTTTGTAAACCATTACTGAAGCTATTTGAAAGCTTTCCCCTTGAGCTTTCTTATTTATTGGAGATGTAGTGCTATATTGTAAGAATGCGTCTCAACAACTGATTTTCACCTTTTTCCATTCAACCAGGATTTGAAATATGCTTGCGTTTTCACTGGAGAGTTTTTTGACGTCGAAGCAACAGAGTTCCAATTAGAGATAGCAGCAACTCTGGATTGTTCAGGCCGTGGTAGTTTGTACCATACACTTGGAAGTGGAACAAACTCTTCTTCCGCTGCATCAGGTGCAGGTCATGGTTCCATCGGCGGATCGGCCTCAACTGGTACCCAAGGTGGTCAGTCTTATGGGTCTATTTATGAGCCAACTTCACTTGGAGCAAGAGGTGGTTCAGGTGTATCTGGGAAAGGGACAAGAGGTGGTGGAACAATGAGAATACGTGTGGGACATAAGTTCATACTCGATGGCCTGTTGGTTACAGATGGATTAAATGTGCAGGGAGCCACTGGTAATTTATGATCTTAGATAGGAACTATTCTAAAGATTGCTATATTAATAATGCACACCCAGAAATGGGTGTGGTAGGGTGCTGAAAGGCAAAAGTCGTAAAGCAAAGTGCGATATTTTAAAATATTTTTTCAAAAATGCAATTAGCAGTTATATATATTCTCCATGGTCTTTATTCTTCTGGTGTTTCATTTAAGAGTTAGCTAGTCTTACCCAAGATAGTCACTATTTGCTTTGTAAGCACATTCATAAGAACGAAATACGAATATAAGTGAATTATCAGCCTAGATTAAAGGCTGCTGTGATAACAGTTGTATTTAGATGCATGCTCTTAGAACCTTGCAAATTCTTATAAGTGGGTGCGGTATTTCTGGTACCCGATAGTCTACATAAGAAATAGGGTTTTGCGTTCCTCTGATTACACTTGCTCTGTTGTATTCAGGGGAAGGTGCTGGTAGCGGCGGTAGTATTTGGGTTACAACTGATGAATTCGGTGGTCATGGAATTGGTAGAGCCAATGGTGGTGTAGGGCGTCAATATTTGTCATATCACTCGGGAAGCGGATCTGGAGGGCGGATAGCTGTTCATATATCTTCATTAAATCATTTCAAAGGCTCGTTAATCGCTGTCGGAGGCACTGGAAGTGGTGTGACAGCCGGAGGTCCTGGGACTGTCTTTATTGAGACAAAAGTTGGCCTGACATATCATCGAAAGTTAATCGTTGATGGAAACAATGCCAAACCAGCAAAGCCTCTGGTAGTTTCTGAGAGAAACCCGTCGAGTCTGCGTGAACGTATTGATGAACTCAACAATGCCACATACGGATTTGATGATGTTGACATTTGGAATGAGGTAATGGATTCTCCTGTCAGTTTTACCATTTTTCCCTAAGAACAGTATTCATGAAGATTGTGAGATTCAGTCTTTGAATAGTAGAGTGGCTACGTTCGAGCATCATTACATAGTTTTGCTGGATGCTGTTCTTTGACAGAATCAAATACTATGTTTATTGTATCCGATAACCAGCACAGTTTAGTTGTGCCATCCAATCCATATATTTGTTGTGAAACTGTTTAGTGCGGAAACTGTTTGGTGAAGAATAGAAAATTTAGTTATATCTTGTGATGGATAGCGCTGCAGATCAGCATAATGATATATCCTTTTGATGTTGATGATCATGATGACGATGATGATGATGATGCTGATGATGATGGTGGTGATGATGATGATGATGCTGATGATGATGATGATGATTCACTTTTTGACAAAGAACAGCTGATATACGCTAAGGGCTTTAGTTTTGGTATTGATATTGGTTTTGAAGGGTTATGTGAAGGGTTTGAAGGGTCTACTATTGGCCGGGGGCTACCTTATCGACTTGAAACAATGCATATCAGCATATAGCAGGGTGCAGCTATGCGGGGTATTCATAACTGCGGACCAGGTACCCATTTCTACTCCAGGGTAGAGAGAGGCACAATTTATGTGAGCACCTTGCACAGTGCTGGGGTCGAGCCCATGACCGTTATATTATGAGTCATGCACCTTCACCATGGGCTTATGGTGATGATGATACACAAATGTTATTGTTGTGAAGTGGCAGAATCCAGAAAAAGTCACGACTCCACGGCTCTGAGCCGGAGGAAGATCTTGCTTTCTATGTTGTATTTGAGTTTTCAAAGCTTTCAATTAATGTGAAATCGACTGTGAAAGGCATAACCCTTCTACAGTACAAGTTTTCGAGACATGTACCATGCAGAGTTCGAGAACTTTTGCTAGTTTTGATTTTCCTAAAAGAGGAAGGTTTATGATAAAGATTTTACAACCAGAGGAAGACTGGGACATTTTCTGGACTCTGTGAAGTGGATGTGCGAGAAAAAGAATGGCCCTAGCGGCACTTGCACTCGTGACTCACAATAATATTGAGTAGTAGACAGCCTCCCGTGATCTCTCTCGTTCATCTATTCGCGTATTGTGACTGAGCGGGATGATTAAAGTTATCTATTAGTAATAAAAAATTATGCTCCTTTCGTTTTAGGCCACTCTACAGATTGGTATTGACGGCGGTTTCAATCCAACAATATCAATATTCAATCTTAAAAGCGATGGAAGCACGTTGGTCCACGTACAGCCAAATCAGACGTTTTACATCGAGTATCATCCTGAGATGACAAGGCGCTCAATATCGAAAGTGAATTATCTCGTCGATCGAAATGCAACGTTGTTCTTTCCAACTGATGTTGTTCTCATGGGACTAAAAACACCTGCAGTTGAATTGAATGGAGTTATGGTTGGTGCCTTGAACGTAACTGTGGCCGAAGGAAGGACTTTCAACTTTGACCCAAAAGCCAGAACAGCACCTCCTCCCCCAAAAAGCTCCTCCCAAGCAATTCCTACTATTGATCATGGTATCGAGATGGGTGTTTGGACACAAGAAGCTAATTCCGTGCTGAAATTCACTGGAACAGGGGATTGCAATGTTCAGACAAGTGATTTTATCATGCGCAATGGTAGCTCTTTGGCAGCAAAGGTAATTTTTTCTTTCTGGTTGAAGCCCATCTTCTTGCACTCTTCTTTTTGTGATTTGGATTTCATTAGTTTAGTTGTTGAAAGTTTTCTTTGATTTGTATCATACACATTCACTATTTCCTACAGCAGAATGAAATTCCTTTGCTTATTTGCTTTTGAACGAGTTTTGAAATATTCATAATCGTTATTAAAATCTTTGGCATAGTTTTGACCAGCCAATTAGTCGTTACTATCATTGTTATCTTGCTGCACAACTCTCTCGTTCATCAATACCATTGAGACGTTTTATTTCATTCCATAAATTTGTACAGAAAGAGTCATGGTGCTCGAATTGAATTGTTTACTTTCAAGTAAGAGAGGAAACTAGTTATAAAATAATACATGCATAAATGATTTGTCGTATCAATCTGCCAGTAATGCGTTATCTCAACTTTAGGCATAGTAATTCTAATACTGGTTTCGTATTCTATTTTCCTGCCTAGCGTGTTAATATGCAATCTTCAACAGTCCATTTGGAAGTGGGCTCAACCATCAACGTGATTGGTGAAGGGTGGGCTGCTCAATCTGGCCTCGGCGCTGGCACGGCGAGTGGTGGAGCTGGACATGGTGGCTATGGAGGAGGCACATCCGGTACTGGGAAAGGATATGGATCGTATTATTCGCCCACCTTGCCTGGATCTGGCGGTGGTAGTAGTGCAGGCATTGGTGGATCTGGCGGAGGCACAATACTGGTTGGTTGATTATTTGTTATGGTTATTCGGCTATTCGTTGTTTTGCTCATGTGTTTTCGTTTAATTGTAATAGATTCCCAGGAAATCTCCTCTGCACACATGTTCTGAAAGAACAGGTATTCTTGATTTCAAAGCAATTCTTGTTTTACAAATCAAAACTATATATTGAAGCACTGGATGCTTTTTGCAAAATTGATATTTTCACTCGCCTTTTGTCCAAACTGACTTTGACTTACCAAAGTGCTTCTTTTGTACCAGATGAACATAACATACTGGGCACATGTTGATGGTATAGTTACTGCTGACGGCGCCCCTGCTGTTTCTGGTAACTCAGGAGGAGGAAGTGGTGGGAGTATTCTGCTCGAAGCTGAGAACTTTGCTGGTCATGGGACCATGTCTTGTAAGGGTGGACCAGGCTCAGGAACAGGAGGTGGAGGCTCTGGTGGTAGAATTGCTGTGCATATTGCCTGGAGGCGAGAGTACCTGGGTAATTGAAAGTTGATTCTATGCAAATGATAACAACGGAATGCTTAGCGATGCAAGAAAATATTCCAAGTTGAAGTAAAAAACCGCAGTCAATTAACCTATTGAGCGCCGAGTTACATACATAGATGAATAATAGATATATGTGACTAAATGATATTTTTTTAGCACTAACTGTTTAAAATGTATAAATAGATGCAACAGAATGAGTGGGAGAGGCTCACTTGTACTGCAGAATTTCAGTCGTGCGAAAATATTCTTTAGCATACTGAAAGTAATTTTTCGGCCTACATTTGTTAAAGTACGAAACATCAGATATCAATGAAAAGATGAACTGAAATTTAAAATCGTATGCAAATTAGTTCACGTGACAGAAGGAATGCTGCGTCTGATTGGCCATATTTTGTGACCAATGGGTACCCATTCACTCCTAGTTTAGTTGAAAAATTCGAGGGAGAAAACGAGCGTGTAATTACAGGTGTTTATTTAATCAGAATTTTTTTAAGTGTACCTATTCTTTGAGATTAAGTTTGATTTTCGCTTTATTTTAGGAAAATATTCAACTGTTGGAGGCCTGGGAACTACAGCTGGTGCAGTTGGAACGGTGTATTACACAGATAATAACATTGGACACGATCAGAGACCACGTGTTTCTGCTGCTGCAAACAACAAAACCACTTGGGGTTACAGTTTCAGAAAGCTTGTTATAGACAATGAGAACCGTAACAAGGATGCTGCCACCATCATAATGGAGCCTCGCTATCAGTATGAATTTGATGAAATAGAGGCTAAAAATCACGCCCTACTGCAGATTGATGGGAGCAATGCGACACTAACTGTGCATAAGTTCAAAGGAGATCGAACAGGCTTGTTTCATGTGTTTGCTGGACAGACAATGTATGTTGAAGTGGTGGAGTCAAGCCGTGGATACACTATAGCGCCAGTGAGTTATAAGCTGGATGCTGGCTCTACAGTGCATTATCCATCAAGTGTAACTGTTCTTGGGACAAGATGCGACTTCAACGGACAGATTGTCGGAGTGGATCAATTGATTTTGGCGAAAGGGGCCGGAGTTAACATTGGGAAGACAGCAATAACATCAAAATGGGAAAATGGCAGCTATATACTCGTTAGTAAGCCAGGGAATTTAAGTTTTGGAGAGGTGATTATTCAGAATAAGGCCAAAGTCGATTTTACCAGTATTACTGAAAAAGTGAAACTAACAGTAAATCACCTTAGAATCAAGTTTCATGGATTGCTTTTGATGAATAGAGCTGAAATTGTTTCATCAAATATTGAGATAGAAAGCAGAGGATCACTGCAAATCACTACTTGTGGTCACCAATCTCAAAAGGGACCAGGTGCTGGGAAGACATTAGGTGGTATTGGAGGTGGTGCAGGATATGGTGGTGAGGGAGGAGCGGTGGCAGGCTCAGCGATAGGTGGAGATGGTTACGGGTTGCTGTTCAGGCCAGTTGATTTAGGTAGTGGTGGTGGTAATGGTGGTGGAACGGGTGGTCAAGGTGGTGGATCTCTCTTCCTAGCTGTTGGCAAAGATCTGTTTTTGGATGGTTCTGTCTTGCTGCATGGAGCAAATGGCGCTGGCAGTAATGCCGGCGGTGGCAGTGGTGGCAGCCTGTTGGTGACGTGTCTAAATATCTCAGGTCATGGACATGTGGACGTCAGTGGTGGTAATGCAACGGCTTCCGGCGGTGGTGGATCTGGTGGGCGTATTGGAATCCATATCACGTTCAAGCATAAATACGGTGGCACTTTCAAAACCGTTGGTGGCTCAGGTAACAGCTTTGGGTCATCAGGAACAGTTTACATCGAAGAAACAGGGCGGGGTCCGCAATATGCCGACATTAAATATGATCGATCCCAGAATAAAACGTTATTTCTTGCCCTCCACAAATACCTGTTCATTGATAATGAAGATCATGAAATTCCATGGTCAACTGTCCTTGTCGATCAGTCAAGAGCGTTTTGGGAATTTGATGAGCTGCACCTAGTAAGGCATTCGAATCTTATTGCTCATCGGCCTCATTTATCTCCAAACGTGACCATTGTTGCGCACAAGTTTCTTGGCGACGGTACTGGGCGTGTACATGTTAGAGTTGGTCAGTACTTGTATGTCGAAGTTGTTGAGTCAGTCTCGAATGAAACAACAGCACCTTGCAGCTTTCTGGTTGATATTGGTGGAGAGATATTGTTTCCATCTACTGTATACGTGCGAGGCACGAGAAGCATCATAAACGGGAGAATAACTGGAGTTGAGTATCTGTATATTGCAAGTGGTGGCCAGATAGAATTTTCTTCGTCATCGCAAACTGCGAAAATAGAAAACCGTGTTTATGTTCACATCTCGGAAAATGGTAATTTCACCTTTTCCACCGTCACTGTCAAGCGAAATTCTCACCTGATATTTAATAAAGTCAATGATACGCTAAAGCTCTTTAGTAGTGACCTACGAGTGAAGTATGAAGGAAAACTCACAATGAATCATGGTTTATTTTACATGTCATATGCAACCGTTGAAAGTAAAGGTGTCATTTTTCTGGATGGGACTGGCTTTCTTGGAGAATTAGGTAAAGGTCGTGGTAGAACTGTCAATTCCATAGGAATGGGAGCTGGTTATGGTGGGGAAGGTGGAGGTACTGTCCCTGGCAGGCCTTATGGCTCTGTATATTCACCAGAAGAGCTTGGTAGTGGCGGAGGTCATGGTTTAGGAGTAGGTGGAGCAGGTGGTGGTTACTTGTTGTGGATTATTGGAAGGCACCTAAAAGTAAATGGCCTGGTGAGCGCAAAAGGTGGGAACGGTAGTGGCACAAATGCTGGAGGGGGAAGTGGTGGTAGTATATTTATCAAGACCACAAATATGACTGGACATGGAGAACTTAATGTGGAAGGTGGCATAGGAAGTGGGATTGGGGGATGTGGCTCTGGTGGTCGGATAGCTATCCACTGTCGTTGGAGGTACAAGTATGGTGGCAAGATAAAAGATAAAGGTGGCCAGTTGACTGTGAATAAGGTAAATTTAGGAGCAGCTGCAGGGACTGGATATAAAGAGGAGAATTACAGACCCTTGTCATACAGAATACGAAAACATTTAAAGAAAACAAATGAGACAATATTGAGAGTGGATCATACATATTTGCATGTTGACAATGAAGGACATGATGTTCCGGGAGCGACTCATTTGATGGAGGAGAATACAATCACATATGAATTTGATGAATTGGAATTAACTGGATATTCTCGATTGGTTGCATATCATCCTCAGAATCAGAGCATCAATGTCACAGTTCACAAGTTCATTGGAGACAAAACAGGACAGTTTCACATCTTTGATCGGCAAAAGATTTTCGTAGAAGTCGTGGAATCATTGAGCAATGTTACGGAGGCGCCGTGTAGCTATATAATCGAAGCTGGTGGGGAAATTTTACTACCAAGTGAAGTTCATTTGTATGGTACTAGGTCGACTTTCAAAGGAATGATAACTGGTGTAGAAAAGTTGTTTATTTCTTTTGGAGCAAACGTTGATGTTTATTCAACAGCTCAGACTGCGCTTATAGATAACCGGGCCTACGTATTCATATCTGAGCCAGGAAACCTGTCAATAGCAGAACTGACTGTCAAAAATGGTGGAAATCTTGAATTTAAGAAAGTTCACGGTGATCTGAGACTTAATGTTGACAAATTGCTTATTCATTATAAAGGAAAAATGTTCATGAACCATGGAGCTATCTTGAGCACATACGGACACCTTTATAGCCAAGGCTTATTAAGTGTTGATGCTTCGGGCTATCCTTCACAAAGTGGCCCGGGAAGTGGTGGAAATGTTGTAATATCTGGACATACTGTCGGCTCTGGTGCAGGCCATGGAGGACAAGGAGGTTATGCGAATAATATTCTGTCTTCCAGTCGTGCATATGATTCTGTTTACAAACCTATGCGCCTTGGTAGTGGAGGAGGTAAGGGGACTGGATCAGGTGGCACTGGCGGTGGTCATCTTACTTGGCACATTAGTCAATGGTTGGAACTCAATGGTGTCCTTACGGGAAAAGGGGATAATGCTGCCAATGGCAATGCCGGAGGCGGTAGTGGTGGTAGCATAATTATCTTTGTCACCAATATGACAGGGCATGGAGTGATCAATATCGGCGGTGGGTCAGGCCATGGCTTGGGAGGTGGTGGAGCCGGAGGGAGAGTTGGAATTCACTGTAGGTGGAGATACAGGTATGGTGGTCAGTTCATTACACGTGGTGGTAATGGAGGCAAAGGTGGCGCGGCAGGCACAGTATATAAGGAAGAGAACTTAAGAGAGCTCGATTATCGAATCAAGAAATACTCCAAGGCTACAAACAGCAGTTTCTTGGCAGTTGACCATACAATGCTTTTTGTAAGCAATGCAGGAATTAATGTCGATGTCGCTACTGTTCTAATGGAAGAAGAGAGAATCAGCTACGAGTTTGATGAAATGGAATTAACAGGCTATTCAAGAATGATTTTATACCATCCAAATAGCAGTTATGTCAATGTAACTGCACATCGTTTTATTGGCGATAGGACAGGTCAGTTGCACGTGCGTAGTAATCAGACTGTCTACGTTGAATACGTAGAATCTGTTATGAACAGAACTGAAGCACCTTGCAGCTTTAAAGTCGACGAAGGAGCCGAAATGGTTCTTCCGTTTGAGTTCCATGTGCAAGGTGTGAGAACTGTTGTTGATGGAAGAATGACGGGGGTTCATCACCTATTCATAGAGCACAGTGCGAGTATTGAGTTTTCAGAAACGGCAACTACAGCCTTAATTGAGAACCGTGCATACACTGATATTTCTGCCAAAGGGAATGCGTCAATAGCGAACATAATAGTCAAAAATGGCGGGGAATTGAAACTGACAAGAAGGAATGATGTCATTGTTGGAATGAAGGCGGAACTTTTCGAAGTAAAATATAGGGGACAAGTAAATGTCAATCATGCTGTTATTTATTCGACATTTGGTGATGTTGAAACTGAAGGGAAGCTAAATCTAGATGCAGCTGCAATTGGCCAAGGTAATTAAAACAGATGTTTTACGATTGTCATTTTTTGGCCAAATTCTTAGGCCCATAACATATTTTTTGTGCCCCTGAATATATTTCGTACACCATGCAGCAGATCTATTGCACCCTACAACAGATCTATTACACCCTACAATAGATCTATTGCACCCTACAACTGATCTATTGTGCCCTACAACAGATATTTTGCGCCCTACAACAGACCTATTGCACCGTACAACAGATCTGTTGCACGCTAAAACAGATCTATTGCGCCCTACAACTGATCTATTGCGCCTTACAACTGATCTATTGCGCCTTACAACTTTTCTATTGCGCCTTACAACAGATCTGTTGCACCCTACAACTGATCTATTGCGTCGTACAACTGATCTATTGCGCCTTACAACTGATCTATTGGGCCCTACAACAAATCTGTTGCGCCCTACAACTGACCTATTGCCCTCTACAACTGATCTATTGTGCCCTACAACTGATCTATTTCGCCGTATAACAGTTCTATTGCGCCGTATAACAGATCTATTTGCAGTAATTTCATGTTCTATGAGAACCCTTTAGCATGATTACGTCTGTTTTGCTGGTCGTGTTAACCAACTGGACAGATAGGTATGGTGTTTCACACGAATATTAGTTACGTGACATTTTTCTGCAGGTCCCTCGCCAGGAGGAACAAAATCATATAGCTGTGGAGGTGGAGCAGGGCATGGTGGCTATGGAGGAGGATCAAATAATGGAACCTTTGGTGGAGCACCATATGGATCGACATTTATGCCATTGGACCTTGGAAGTAAAGGTGGAAATGGAGGAAGCCAGGGTAAGTTTCTGATTACACTCTTACTAAGGTGCATGATTCAAGGAAGAATTTTTAATTAACTCTAACAGTTACGCATTACTAGACTTACTCTCCAGTCCGGAATAGACTTACCCCCCCCCCTCCGACTATTTTTTGTTCAAAAATTGCATACTGCACATGTGCCGATGATGATGACATTATCAACGAGGACGATAGACACATTTGTAGTATATTGGAAAATATGTAATAAACGTAATAAGTTCATTTTTGAAAAGCTATGTTTTTTATCAGATGCATATGTTAGCTTTCTCTCCACCTACATCTATAACGGCCATCTAGAACAACCCACCCCAAAGATATTCACCTTGGAACTTTCCCCCCTCGCTTATTGCAACCCCCCACTTATTTGCTTTCAGACTTCTCCACCCCCCCCGTTTATTATCACCCCCTTCTATTCCAGACTGGAGAGTAGTTGTTTTACCCTATAACTCTATGTCTTCTTGAGCGATTTTTTGTGGCTAAGATTAGGAAGCAAGTCATTGCTTATATTCACCTATGTTTCTGACGATGCAATTTTTATTTATTGTAGGAGGTGGTACTCTACGTTGGATCGCAATGAAGCTTTTGCACGTTGATGGACTAATATCAGCACAAGGAGGAACTGCTACTACATACAGATATGGTGCTGGCAGTGGAGGCAGTTTATTATTTGAAGTTACCAATATGACAGGTTTGTCTTCAAGTGCCATTTCTCTCAAGGTGCTCATAATGCTTAGAGAAGTCAGTCTTGCTGGCTTCTCTACTTTTGGAACTTAGGGGTCAGTCATTTATAACTCTGGGTACCGGGACGGGTTAGAATTTAAAAAATGGTCAAAAGTTTTATACCCCTTCAATTTTTATCCAAAAGTTTTCATACCCCATTGAATTTTTATACGTATAAATACAGTGGTCAATAGGCTTCTGCAATTCATTGAGTTAATTTTCTATAGATTTTGTCTTTGAAGGATTTCATGTTCCTCAAAAATTCTCCACAAAGTTTCATACCCCCCAAGTGTCCTTGGAAAAGTTTTCATACCCTACCCAATTCTAGCCCGCCCCGGCACCCAGAGTTATAAATGACTGGCCCCTTAGGGTTTGAAGACTTTTTAGTCGAAATTTCAACGAAAGTACTTTAATGAAGTAATTTGTTTCGATATTTTCTCTATGATGATATCAAGGTTTATTTGAATTCATAGCATAAAGTATGTGGTTAATTTTAGGACATGGTGAAATAAACGTCAATGGTGGGCAGGCTACGCATTGTGGCGGAGGAGGTGCTGGCGGGAGGATATCAGTTCACGCCCGTCATAGGATTGATTACGGTGGTAAGTTCAGGTCAGTTGGTGGCAGTGGTACGACAGAGCATGGTGGACCGGGAACTGTGTATACTTACCAAAGCAGGCGTGGCCCTCAATATCGTGAGATAAAATATGGTGCATCGCTTAATGAGACTGATTATAAACCACAGCATTCTAAGTTCATGGTTAACAACGAAGGAAAATCGACAAATGCTTATGGGGTGATAATGGATCAAAACAAAGAGCAGAGCTTGTATGATGTTGACGAATTGTATGTTAGTGGGAAGGCACATGTTCAATTTTATCATCCATATTCAGCCAGTAACCTTAGTGTGTATGCAAGGGAAGTAACGGGTGACAAGACCGGTGTTATTAGGGTAAATGATAAGCAGAGTCTGTTCGTGTTTATCGTTCAGTCAACACATACGTACATGGACGTCCCTTGCGGCTTTCACATCAGTGATTATGCTGAGATCATTTTGCCGTCAGAGGTCATCATCAGAGGCGAATATGTGACACTACGGGGACGCATGAAGGGTTGTGAAACCCTGGTTGTGGAGCGTGGAGGCAGTTTCGTCATCAAAGGAACAGCCCATACTGCTGATATTGGAGATGAAGCCAACTGGTTTGGAGGACATCCGTTTTTTCCTTTCACTCCTGGTCTTTTTAAGTTGCCAGAATTGTCAATCACAAACAGCGGGACGTTCAGAGTTGAGATGAACCCAGTTGTACCAGTCATGGAAATAGCAGAGTTTACTATCAAGAAAGGTAAACTTTTAATATTAGGGCATTTCTTCATGTGTACGCAGATTGCTTTGTTTTTAGTGAAGTTTGCAAATGGTGTTATTTAGTACGCGGTTTTGTGTAGATATTCCAAAAGTACAAAGGCTTCAGTTCTTTGAAAGACTTGATTTACAGAGATATGAAGAACCCCAGCTTAACAGAAAACTGCCTCAATTTATACATTGCAAGTCTCCTATAAGTTATAGCGTATTCTTGCAGATAGGATAGTTAATTTCTTGTATTTTGTTACTTATGTACTACACAGGAACTCCAGTCGCCATATTTCTATTACATCCTCGTAAGACTATTTTTTGGTAATAAATGAAGTGGTTGGTTGTCGCATTCCATTTTCCTTGACATGAGTACACTATCAATGTACATTAGTATTGAACTAATAGACTGTATTCGACAGAATCTTCAGCATTGAAATATTTCAATTAAAATGGCAAAACATATATTATTGGCAGCATAGATATTACTCGTTATGATGCAATAGTATTATTATCAAAAAAAGGTGTTAGCTATTAGTAAATCGTATTGATAGATTTTGCCACTGATCTGTATCAAATTCAATGTTCGTTGTACGCGTGAAATGAGCAAGACTGGTCATTTTATTCCTCGGAGGGGTTCTAAAAGACTTCCCTTTCGACTTTGGCTCTTATTAAACAGGCCTTTAGGTATATTTATAGTGGGACCAGCTTTGAGAAATATATTATATCTAATTGTTTAAGCTGATTGAAGGTACCCACATAGTCTCAGTTTCTTCTTATACTGCCTCTTACTTTTTATACAGGTGGGACACTAACAATACAAACGCTGCACACAATATTCAATGGTGATACATTAGTTGTTGAGTCTGGTGGGACATTAACATCATCATCTGCTGGCTATCAATCCAAACAAGGCCCCGGAAAAGGCTCATCGACGCACGTCGGTGGGAGCTATGCATCACATGGGGGTAACGCTGGAGAGAACTCTGTATATGGTCATTTCAACGACCAATTTCAACCTGGTAGTGGTGGTAGTGCTGGGTCTGGTGGCGCATTAGTTGAATTGAACATCGGGAAGGAAGTGATAATCGATGGAAACGTCTTTTCTAAAGGACAAAGTGTGTCTGCAACTTATGGAGCTGGGAGTGGTGGATGCGTGGTTATAAGAACCTTTGATCTCAGAGGAAAAGGACAAATCTCAGTTGATGGTGGTAAGTGCTTCACGTGTGTCCCACTTTCATTTTCATTTTTTATTTTCAAATTCATAGGCACGTTAGCGCATCAGTTAGAGAGAAACTGATTTACAGTGGGCTGTGCATTAGGTAGAATATAAATTAAACTGTTATGTTGTCCACTCCGTAATTTAATTGTCAGCCATCTCATCATTGTATCATCTGCATGATATTATGCTAGTATATTGAATGGTATATGCATTTTGCTTTAGGTGTTACCCTCCGTATGATAATGTAAATGTACGGAGGTATTATCTGCTCTACCAGTACATTCCCTCCTAACTGTTTTCGGTCTTTGTCAATAATTGTTTTGCACCATATGAAATATTTTAGTCATATGCATTGAACACTCTGGTCAAAATCGAAGCAAGTTTAGTAGACCTTTTCCATTAACTAGAGTTGCATATTTAGGCATTTCTGTAAATCAGTTTGCAGTACCATCTGTTTTTCAAGTGCTTACACGAGCAGCATTTTTGTAAACGTATGTTCTAGGTTTTGAGCTGTTTCAGAAGCTTGTAATCTTTCGTCAATTCAGGCTCGGCGTCTACTCTATCTGGTCACTATGGAGGAGGTGGATCTGGAGGGCGTGTTGCTACTTTCTTAACATCTAAATACCGATTTATGGGTACAATCACAGCTCTTGGTGGTAATGGATATCGTCAAGGTGGTCCTGGAACAGTGTACATTCAAGTCACAATTGCGAACCTTACTTCCAATTGGCTCGTCATTGATAACTTGAACAGGGCAGAATCTTATTACGTCACACTGAAAGTACCCTTCTCAACAGTTGATGTGCTGGAACTGAGAAGGCGGGCAGTTATAACTCTTCCCCAGGTTTGTACATTTGGAAGAATTTTATATCATTGATATGTTCATCATTAATGGCCTGTAGGATGCAGTGAAATGATGTATTAATTGACTTTCATAGTGATACAGATGTATCTTTGAATAATATAATATAATTCAATATGATATAATATTATATAATATTGTATAATGTAATGTAATATAGTAAAACATAATATAATATAATATAATATAATGTAATATAATATAGTACGGTTAAGTCCCGTTAAGTCGTACCCTGGATAAGTGGGACTTTCACTTAGTCGAACTGATTCTCATTTCTCTTGGATTCACTCCAACTTATTGAAAGGCTCGATTAACCCGGACATTCGTTAACCCGGACCAATTTCCAATCTCCCTTGAGAGCCCGACATAACGGGATTCCACTGTATGATAGTACATTACATAATAAAATATTTTGTTTCATTATATTTTGCCTCTGTTTTATATTTTTACTGCCTTTCATCAACAATATATCATTTGATTTATGTAATACGAAATTTCAGGATACGGATTTTACATTTCATGCTGGAGAAGTAAGAGGCGATCGCAGTGGCCTCTTGAGAGTGCGCCGGAGAAATAAGGTCTACTTATCCACTCTTGTACCGTCAAGCTTTGTGGCTGGAAACATAGAAATCAATTACGGTGGTATTTTGAATTTGCCTCCAATAGTTACAATCGCTGGCACAAGAACACCAACAATGAACGTGTATGGAACTTGTCTTGGGATACGATCATTTCGTGTATTTAAAGGAAGCTCACTCTATCTGCAAAGCACAGGACAGACATCTTGCACAACGTGTTTTTTGTCGTCTTCAAATAGTACAGAATTTCCTGGGAAATATTTCTTTGGCTCTTTAACATTGATGAAAAGTTCGTATATCTATGTGAGCAGCCGTTCAACAGACGTCGTGTCCAATTCAATCCATCTTTACATAGATGCCATGGATGTCGAAAACACTGCTTACATATCCGCGGATGTACTGCAGATAATATCGTTAAAGAGTAAGGTTGAATTGGACGCGAAGATAATTCTCAACGGACGCGGATTTTCATCGTCAAGTGGCCCGGGAAAGCCCTCTTGTGGTAGCTGCGCGGGTGCAGGCCATGGTGGCAACGGCGGTAAAGGTTTAACTGGATGTTATACATGTCACAATGGTATGTTACTATTCCAAATTGTTAGAAACCTGTTTTCACAACAAACTCTTATATGACCAAGCAATTGCGGGCATTTGTCGCCTTGGCTGGTTATTGCTTGCTGATCCACATTTATATCTAAGTAGTTTGCATTCCATACCACAATTACTTACTCGATATCTCGAACATTCGTTATCTTTAAGGAGTTTTTGAATTCCCCTTGTTTAGACTTCCTATAAATACTGCCAGATAATTTGAGCATTCGATGACTCAAACAAATTTCGGTTTCTCATTAAACTTCGAGTTGTTGAATGTCAACTGTATCCATTCGTAAATCCTTCTTCGCCAATCAATATTTCGTTTCAGTATTAGAAAGACGCTGACTAACCCTTTTACTAATTTCTATTCAAGGTGGCTCCATGTATACAAACCCCTGCAGTCCAGTTACCTGTGGGAGTGGATCTGGTGGATATGGCGGAGGAGCTGTATTACTCAACGCCTTCCACATTTTAGAGCTCGAAGGATCGATTATGGCTGATGCAACAGGTGGTTCGAGTGGCAGTGGCGGTGGTAGTGGGGGTAGTATATGGAGTGACGCCTTCGCATACGAAGGGCATGGCTATCTCTATGCAAGAGGTGGCTCCGGTAGTTGTTACTATAATTCACGCATCAGCTGCTCTTACCGCTATGGAGGAGGTGGAGGTGGTGGATTGATAAGATCGTACTCGCCACTTGTCTTGTCGCCAGGTTTGTTGCAAAATTTTCGTGATTTCTTATGCAGTTTATAACATAGTTTGTTGTTACACTATAGCGAGCTGAGCTATTTTATTTTTCAATAAGAGACCTGCAAATCAAATACAATAGCACTGTATTACCGACCAACACTTTAAATGGGTGCAGTTCAGATTTATGGAACAGGGCGGGACAGGGCAATGCTGTCCAAAAGCACTGTTGCTACCACGACCGTTCATAGAAGTGGGGAGAGCGGTGGAGGTAACAAGCCAGGTTTCTTCTTCATCACTTGCGGAGGGATTATAGAAAAGGTCTTGGTCATATTCACTGTCCCCTGAGTAAAACGTTTCTGAGTGGAACCCTGCAGATTATTCTCTTTAGTAATAGCATAAATTTTCTTGCAGATATTGTTGATCATCGTTCAGTTTCTGGCGGAACTTCGACATGCCATTCCAGCAGATGTTCCGGCAGTTTTAATGGGTCTCCTGGTTTGACTTGCTTGGACGGCAATCATTGTAGTGGCCATGGAACTTGGTCGCCTACAGACAGAAAGTGTACATGCTACACAAACTATCACGGTTTTAATTGTGGGTATTTCTGTGATCCGACAACCACATGCTCTGGACATGGCGTATGCACCAACGAAGGAAAGTGCACGTGTAACGCAGGTAAATTGTGTAGCTGATCAATGCAGACTGATTACCTTTGTTGACAATTATTTGCACTGGTTAAGTGTTTTGTTAGTTGTCGTATATTGGCAATCCATATACAAGTTGTTACCTCTGCTGGAAGTGCATCTGGGTAACCCTTGTGTTATTTTTTGGTATTGCCAGGTATTGTAGTCATATACCTTACATGTAAGTCCAGTACTGGCTGTTACTAGAGCTATATAAGACTATATAAGGGAGTATGCGTTGTTTCAGAGTTAAATCTAGGTGTGATTTGTACTTGCAATCTTTGAAATGGAGCATATTTACGTCAGAATCGTAAGTCCACAGAATTTATTTGCGGATGTCCTACAAGAACTTGTTCAAGGAGCAATAGTGTTAAATTGTTTATAGATAGTGACAAAAATCAGCATAGCCTAGAAAATTTCTTTAGTTTTAGCAATTCGCTACGCTGTATTGTGTAGGTGATAAAATCGATTAGAATTTATCACTGGCTATGATCAATGGGTGTGTTGATGAATTTTTACGAATTGGCGGGTAGCTGATTGGTTAGAGGGTCCTTCTGCTTTGCAGAGGATCGATGGTACGGGGCCAAACCTAGTGACATAGCTTAGCTGCTCGCTTACTGCTCACCCAGTAACAAATAAGTACCCGGTGACAGAACTTGGGAGATAAAGACGGTGAGAAAAGTCTGTCATACATTACGATGTCGATAGCCCTAAGTGCGTTTCCTTTAACAGGCCCTCCCAAACTTATGTTGTCGTATATGAAAGTATATGAAAGTAAACTTTACTTTTACATTGTCACTGATTCGGCGTACTCCTACAGTTTTCTTACGTTGTGTTTTCAAGCTTTTCGTTACGATTCTAGAATACGTTGGGTTCAAATGCGAACATAAATGCAATCCACAAACAGATTGTAATGGAAATGGCATTTGTAGTAACACGGGAAAATGCATCTGCGACCCGTGCTACGATGGCAAGGATTGTAAACTCAAATGCTCTGGTAACGGACAATGTATCAGTGGGGCCTGTCAATGTAACCCATGTTACCTGGGTGAATACTGTCACTCGCTTTGTTCTGGTAAAGGTACATGCAGCAACAACACATGTACTTGTATAGAAAACTGGCGTGGAATGTTTTGCAATACGCCGGGATGCCCTGGCCTGACTGACTGCTCCGGCCACGGAGTGTGCAACAGTCGGCACCATGTATGCTACTGTTTTCCTGGATGGACCGGTCGTGATTGCAATACACCGGATTGTCCCGGTGAGCCGGACTGCCATGGGCGTGGAACATGTATAGAACAAATTGGAAGAGCTATCTGTATCAACTGTACACGGTAAGATATTTGATCAGTTTGAATGACATGTTAATTCATTAGTCCACACAGCCTGGTACTGCTCAGCAGCTTAAATTGTAACTCGACTTGATCACTGACAAATTATCTTGCTGGCTGGTTACTATGTTGCATGATGTATCGATATCTCAAAGAAATTTTGGCTTGTCACTTGATCGGTGCAAGGAATTATGGAATTCCACTATACCAAGCAATAGAAATAATAAAGCCATACGCATAAAGAAAAGCTTGTCTGCAGATGAATTTTCTTCTTTGGATCAAGGATCTGTAAATCTGCTTAACTTAAAGTGTATGGTTAACAGAAGCACAAATGGAAGAGTTGTTTCTCGTTAATTCTAAAACAATAAAATGAAAGGTTGAATTACTATTGAAATTATATTATCTAGTATTTTTGAGAGGATTCTAGAATTTGCTTCATGTTTAAGGATGCTCACAAAGAGCTATCAAATATTGTAGAATGGATGAGGGTGAATAAACTCAGTCCTAATCCCCAAAAAACTGAATTTATGATCATAGGATACCTACTTAACATGAGAAATCTCGAGCTTCCAGAGAAACTTGAGCTAAATGGCTCGGGCGTAGCAATGCGGGATAAAAGGAAATATCTAGGAGTTATCATTAATAAAAACTTGGACTGGGATTAACAGTTTAAGCGCATTAGAAGCAGAATAATATATGTTTCTTGTCGATATTTCCCTTCTGAAATCAAGCAAATTTGCCCTCGAAGACAGCAATGATCTACGTTTCGTGTGATATCTCATGAGAAAAATTTAATATATTTATTTATATCGAGTGAGGCAATGATTGATGTCAATTTTTCACTGCAGTGAAATTTGCAGGCAGAAATTTGAGAATTGTCGAACACTTAACAATGCCCATATTTTGTTATCTATTCATATTGTTGAAATCTGATTTTATTTCTCTCAGTGGATGGATGGGACCAGGCTGTAATGACATATGTCTGCACGGCACACAAACACCGATGAATAGCGGCTTCTGCAAATGTGACCCGTGCTATGGGGGGAAAGGTTGTAACAGCCTTTGCCTTGGGCGAGGGACATGTAATGTGGACGGGAAATGTAATTGTGATCCCTTGAGTGGGTGGAGAGGTGATTTGTGTGAAATTCCCGGCTGTCCTGGGCTTGGGAAAGATTGCACCGGACATGGAGATTGCAATGCAGCGACAAAGACATGCACATGCTTTGAGGGATGGACTGGAATCGGATGCGAAGTGCCAGACTGTCCTGGCGTACCGGACTGCTTTGGAAGGGGTATTTGCAACGGTACTCTTGAAGTTCCAAAGTGTCAGAACTGTATAAAAGGCTGGATGGGTCCGGCTTGCAACCAGCCTTGTTTACACGGAGTCCAGTTACCGATGGATAGTGGAAATTGTGTTTGTGAACCAGGATGGGTCGGAGTCGGTTGTGACAGTGAATGTTCCGGCCACGGTGTAATTATTGCAGGTGCTTGTCAATGCCATGTTGGATGGAGAGGCCATTCGTGTGAAAATCCTGGTTGCCCAGGAGATGGTTCGGATTGCACTGGCCACGGTGACTGCAACGGTGTGACACATGTCTGCACATGCTACCCAGGATGGATGGGCAAAGGTTGCAACATCCCAGACTGCCCGGGAGTTCCAAACTGCTTCAATCGAGGCTTCTGCAATGGTACTCTGGACCCTCCTAAATGTCAGAATTGTATGAAAGGATGGATGGGACCAGCTTGCAATGATCCTTGTTTGCACGGGGCCCAAATTCCAATGGACAGTGGTAACTGCATTTGTGAACCAGGATGGGTTGGTGTTGGGTGTGACAGTGAATGTTCTGAGCACGGTACAATCGTGAATGGAAAATGTCAATGCAATGAAGGATGGAGAGGAACGACTTGTGAGCGACCAGGCTGCCCGGGTGTTGGTATCGATTGCACGGGACACGGACAGTGTAATTCAGGGACACATGTTTGCGAGTGTGACAATGGATGGACAGGCAAGGGCTGTAGCATCCCCGACTGCCCTGGTAACCCTGATTGCAATGGAAGAGGTGATGTTTTTTGGCTTTATGCAAGCTTTTTGATCGAAACAATTTCTGCTGTTCAATGATACTAATGTTTCATTCTACTGATGTTTTCATGCAAATGTGTTTTATTGATTGAACTGTTTTAATGCAATCTCACCCAACATTATACAATAGGCAGCGTATAATTCTGTAGGCTTCTCTTCTTCATCATCATCATTAACACCACCATCGCTAATAGCGCTGCCACAAACGCAGGCTCCATGTTGGGTGATCTCTATCCTGAAGAAAGAGGTTCAATTTTCAAAATTTTCAAAAGAAAGTTTGCCTGTTTTTTCTAGATTTTATTGTACTGACTGCTGTTCTATCTTTGATTTGAAAATTATGGAATTATAGTTTGAGTTTATTAGTGAGACTGGGATTCATGGTCATGATGATAATGATATATATATAATGACAATGTTAATAATGTTGATAATGATGATATGATAATGATGACATGATGGTGATGATGATGATGATGATGATGATGATGATGATGATGATGATGATGACGATGATTATGATTATGATGATGATGATGATGATGATGATGATAACGACGACGACGATGATGATGATGATGGTGATGATGATGATGATGATGATGATGATGATGATGACGACGATGACGATGATGATGATGATGATGATGATGATGATGATGATGATGATGATGATGATGATGATGATGATGATGATGATGATGATGATGATGATGATGATGATAACGACGACGACGATGATGATGATGATGATGATGATGATGATGATGATGATGATGATGATGATGATGATGATGATGATGATGATAATGATTATGATGATGATGATGATGATGATGATGATGATGATAACGACGACGACGATGATGATGATGATGGTGATGATGATGATGATGATGATGATGATGATGACGACGATGACGATGATGATGATGATGATGATGATGGCTCGGTCATGACTTCATACCTTCTCGTTGGGTACCGAGCGGACAGGGGAAACCCTGACAAAAGGAAGTCAAAGGGGGCCTCAAAGAAGCGAGAATCATACTGGTATCAATCGTTTGATCTCGTGGAAAGAGGATCTCAACGGAGGGACAGTCACCTTGCCAATGTCTGGAGCTCCTTAAAGCTATCGTCGGCCTACAATGCGGTGCATTGTGTCACTGACCCGAGAGCTATGAGAGCTCTTTTGAAAGATAAATTGAAAACAGATGTGGAGAAAAACCCAGGACCAATAAGCCAAGTCCAGAGACAAGCAAGAAACACCAGAAGAAAGAGGAGAAGAGCACGAAGGAGAATTAAGAAATTAATAACGTTGCAGAAGGAATGGATCAAGGGAAACAAAACAATAGCAACGTGGAATGTACAGAGGGCCAATATACACGGAAGAAGGTTTGGAGAAATAGCGAAACTATGCAAGCGGAGAGGAATGGATATTACCTGTATGACGGAGCTAAACACCTTTAGCCATGGTATCAAAAAATTTGAGATAGATGGAGAAAGTATGTACCTTCTACATTCTACGAAAACAGGAGTATTGATGAGAGGAAAATGGTACAGAAAATGGGAAACGGAAGGAAGAAAGTGGTACCCCGCAGACAGAGTAACAACAGTGGAATTCAGAGATGCAGTTCTGTCATCGGTATATCAACCAGTCAGGGGGAGTGTACAATATGAACAACAGATACAAGAAGTGAGGAGAGAGCTAGAAAGAGTGATACACGGGGGTACGGCAAAGAAGGTTATCGTTATTGGGGGGGGATATTAATGCACAGATTGGCAGAAATATAGGAGCGTATGACAAATCCACCACAGTGGGAAGATATGGATTCAGAAGAACAAACCCGCAAGGAGAAGATATAATTGACTGGCTCACAGAACAAGGGTTATGTTGGGTTAACTCATTTTTCCAAGTGAAGAAAAGAGGCACATGGTTCAATCGCTCCAATAAAGCATGGTATGAACTTGATGGATTTATAACAAAAGAGGAGGACAGACATAGAATTGTAAAAGCTCTTAAAATCAAGAGCAATGAAATGCTATCCGACCACAAGATTGTAGAAATGAAGATGAAAATGAAAACACCTAGACATTCAAATGAGAGGAGACAGAAGAAAAGACCAAATATCATCTGGGAGAAAATGATGAATCGAGAAATAGCAGAGCTGTACAGAAAGAGAACAGAAGAAAGAGCGAGTCAAGAAGCGGCAAGAAGAGGCGTGAAAATGGAAGACCTAGAATGGGAAACATTGGGTAAAATACTTAGAGCCACAGCGGAGGAAGTATGTGGCAAACGAGAGAAACAAACAAACCCATGGATGAACCAACACGAGGAAGATGCAATGCGACTGAAAGCAGAGATACGTGAGGCACTGAGAGAGAGAAATCGAGTGATACGGCAGACAGGAGACAGAACAAGCAATGAGTACATTATAGCCAAAACAAGGCTAACAGAGAAACGAACAAAATACAAAAGAGAGTTAAGACAATGGGAGGAAAATTGGTGGAATCAATTAGCAGAAGAGTGCCAACAAGCATGCCAAATGGGACAAATTGGGACGATGTACAAAATACTGCAGAGGCTGCAAAGAAGAGGAGAGTACAACAACAGCAAGTCCATAATGCTTTTTACCGAAGAGGAATTTAAAGGTCATCTCGAGAAAATCACTCATGAGCGATATGAAAACAGTCCGGACCAAATATCAAAGACAGTTGAAAAGGTGGTGGAACTGAAGGTGGAGGAAGAGACGTTGGAGAGAAACAACGAATTAATTGTCCAGATTCCGAGTTTTGAGGAAATAAAGAATGAAATAGCGAAGATGAAAGATGCAGCACCGGGAGAGGACGAGATACGTTTGAGGTACATTAGAGAAACAGGAGATGAGATCAGAAAAAGTGTGTATAGACAGATCCAGTGGTTGTGGGAAAACCCCGCACACAGATGGAATGAGGAACAGAAAGTTGGAATAATCATCCCACTACATAAGAAAGGAGATAAAAAGGATATGAATAATTTCAGAGGAATATGCTTACTCCCAATCATGAGCAGAATCTTAGCCAGAATTTTGGCGACAAGGCTACGAAATTGGGCAGAAGCTACTGGAGCACTAGATGAGAATCAAGCAGGTTTTAGACAAGGAAGATCGACGGCTGATGCAACGCAAATCTTTGTAAGAATCCAAGAAGATGTGAAAGTAGTTCGAAATATGGAAGTAATAGGCAATGGAAGGGAGGAAAGAAACGAGATGGCTATACTCCTAGATCTAAAAAAAGCATACCCAAGGGTGAGTCGACCAATACTATGGGCCATACTAGAGAAATATAGACTACCAAACAAAGTAATTGACAAGCTGAAAGATCTACACGAGTTTACATCGTACAGAGTCAGGGGGGAAGAAAGAGACAGTACGAAGTTCATTCCACAGAGAGGACTACGAGAAGGATGTGCAACATCTCCGGTTATTTTTAACATATTCCATCAGGCGGTTATTCGAGTTGCAGAAAAGGAAAGAGCATGTGAAGCAGAGAAAAATAACAGAAAAGTAGGCATTGAGTGGTCGTTTATGCCTGGCCATTCACTTCCACCGAAGAATGTAAAGAACACGTTCAACTCAGAAGCCAAGAATACAACACTAACAATGTCTTTGTTTGCTGATGACACCACTATCATTGGAATGAATGACGAAATAGACGAAGGCAAGCAAATAATCCAGAAAGTCATGGGGGAGTTTGAAGAGAGAACCAATGAATCAAAGGAGGAGAAAATGGAATTCGGAGCAAGAGACAGTGAGGAAATCCGTATGTTAGGAACATATATGGGAAATGAACATGATACTAAAATGCGAATAAAGAGAGCAGCAAGAACGTGGATGCAAATAAAGAAGAGATTTATGAAATGTAAGCTCAGCAAGAAAACGCAAGCCAAAGTAGTAGAAACCTGCGTGGAAAGTACCATTTTGTTCAATGCTGCAGTGAGACCTTTTTCAAAATCGGAGACAAAAAGAATTCAAAGTTGGGTAGACAAGAGGTATAGATACATATGGAGTAACAAGAAAGAGGAACCTTTGAGACAGATGGAGAGGAATCACATGAATATGCAAGATGTAAGAAACGAGCTAGATGTTATGACAATCAGAAGCAAAATAGAGAAGAGCCACTTAGTAAGAATTGGTCACATTGCAAGAATGTCAGATGAGAGATTAGTAAAACAGGCGACGATGGGTTGGATCAGACGAATGGAGATGGGGAGAAAACCAAGGAAAAGAAAGATGACAACGCTTGCTTACTGGCATAGACTATTGAAGGAAGCAAATATAGAAGTCAATGAAGTAGAAAGAATAGCGATGGATAGAGTGAAATGGAAAAATATGGTCGAAAGTAGAATGAGACACATAGAACAATTCGAGAAGCAACAGGGGCACCAGTATAGAAGACATGATGATGAAGAAATTATTGAGAGAAGATCACAGTACGAGGTACAGAACGACAACAAATGCAAATACGAAGGGTGTGGCAGAACATTCAGAACGAAAGCTGGATTGGTCATTCATCAGAAAAGACTTCACAGAACAGTGGAAAATGCACCAACTTTTAGATGTCAAAAATGCAATGGCCAATTTAGACAAGAAGCAACATGGAGAAACCATTCCAAAGCATGCAAGGGTGGAAGAATAGAAGGAGAAAGAAAGGAATGCAGGATTTGTAATAACTTGGTCGGAAGGGCAAATTATGCAAGGCATGTAAGGAGCTGTGAACTGAGGAACAATGTGCAAAAAGAGAGAGAAACCCAAGATAGAAGATCAGATCAGGCTAGTGCACAGACTGCAAGAAAGTATGTCTCAAAGAGAACAATATGCACATATTGCGGTGCAAATGTAACTGCTACCAATCTGGCAAGACACCAAAAATCAAGGGCCTGCATGGCCTCGGATCAGTGACACAATCAACTGCACACCTCATGCCTAACGGCGACAAAAGAGGAAGAAGAAGAAGAAGAAGAAGATGATGATGATGATGATGATGATGATGATGATGATGATGATGATGATGATGATGATGATAACGACGATGATGACGACAATGATTATGATGATAATGATGATGATTTTACTTTGATTTCGATGATAGCTATGGTCATAGTCAATGTGATGATAATGATTTGATGATGACGATGCCTACCCTTTTATTCTGCAGGTGTATGCAATGTAACGCATAACCCACCAAAATGTACGGACTGCATTCAAGGATGGATGGGAGCAGCCTGCGAGATACCTTGTATAAATGGCTTCCAGGAGCCAATGGACAGTGGAGTCTGCAAATGCAGTCCTTGCTATTCTGGTCGCAGCTGCAACAGTTTGTGCTCCTTTCACGGAACTTGTCTTCCAACTGGTAAATGTGAATGTGATTTCTTGGGCGGTTGGCGTGGTGATTTATGTGAGATACCTGGTTGTCCGGGCATCAAAACCGATTGTAGTGGTAATGGCATTTGTAACAGTAAGATAGGTATGTGTATGTGCTATCCTGGCTGGACGGGGGTTGGCTGTCATATCCCTGATTGCCCTGGTAATCCGAATTGCTTTGGAAGAGGTTTTTGCAATGCGACCGGCCGTTTGACACCTGAATGCACAGACTGTATTACCGGATGGATGGGACCAGCTTGCAACGATCCGTGTGTTCATGGTGAGAGATTCTTTGTTGCACTAGAGAGGAGATTTGTATGCAGATGCGATGCTTGTCATACAGGTATGCATTCGTGTTTCTTTGCTTTATGAATAACCATCGCGAAAAGTCGTGTTGAAAACTTGTTTGAATTCAAAGTGAGCTACTTGTTTAACTGTAGCTATTAACCTAGCGTCTTTTTCTAGTGATTCTCGGTTATCTGATCGTGGAAATCCAATTTTTGCAAATGATGCTTAAATATCAGCTTATATCTTATTTTTATAAAAAAGTATCTGTCAGCCAATTCAGTTCTTTTGTTAATGGATGTAGCATTCTGCGAAGGTGCATTTGTTCTACGTTAACTAAATCCTGTGCTGACGATTCTCCAGGCAGGATGTTGGTAGGGTATTATGTGACAAAATGGCGTCTCACCCAGTTCATAGAACTATTTATCCCACAGTATCTTACTTGCCTGAAAAACTAAACCCATAGTCCCCTGAATTCAGGACTGAAGTTGTTAATTTTGATAATCGTATTTGAGTCCTTTGTTTATTTACTGAAGGTGCTGCTTGTGATGTGGAGTGCTCTGGTAATGGTGTCTGCCAAAATGGCGTTTGCAAATGCAACAACGAAAATAAGAATGCGTGGTTCGGTGAGAAGTGTGAGATTATGACATGCCCAATTGGTGCAAATGGCCGTGTCTGCAGTGGAAATGGAGTGTGTTCCACCTTGTTTCAGGTTTGCTCCTGTGAACCCGGCTGGACTGGGGACGACTGTGGCACACTAGATTGTCCTGGCATTCCATCTTGTAATAACCATGGCATTTGTGAGAAAGTAAATCCACGGCGATGCCGATGCGAGCCCCAATGGACAGGAGAATCATGTGAACTACCGTGTGTCCATGGTCAAAACTATGGAAACTCGTCTGGCTGCTTGTGCAACCCGTGTTACGGTGGAGCCAGCTGTGATATTGAATGCTCAAATAACGGTAAGTGTGTTAATGGAAGTTGTATTTGCGATGCAGACAAAGGTTTCAAGGGAAGGTTATGTGAAAGGGGTGGCTGCCCTGGATGGCCGCTTGACTGTTATGGACACGGGGTATGTAATGTAGCAACAAAAAATTGTGTGTGCGAGCCAGGATGGATAGGAAAATACTGCAAAGAAGCTGATTGCCCCGGAACACCTAATTGCAACGGCAGAGGAAAGTGTGTCCCACCAGTAGCGAGTGGGTTATCACCTCAATGCGAGTGTAACCTTGGATGGGGTGGACCGGCCTGTGAGTTTAAGTGTGTGAATGGCAACGTGTCTAGCGACGGTACCTGTAACTGTTTCCCTTGTTATAATGGCGCCGCTTGTGATCAACTCTGCTCTGGTCACAGTAAAATCTGTACAAGGACTGGAAAATGTGACTGCGGTTTTGCTGGATGGCGAGGGGACTATTGCGAACGTAAAGGGTGTCCTGGACAGGGGACGGATTGCTCTGGAAATGGCGTGTGTTTACCAACTGGTGCGTGCTCCTGTAATCCTGGTTGGACTGGTAAGTAGAGACATTTGAGTTTTTTGTTAAGTAGTAGGCCTAGCTCTTTCTGGATAACCTTGATACTATTTTTTGTCTCAGACAGTTCTTAATACTCCATGGTGCTACTGATTACTCAATACATGCATATTCCATTTCATGTTTCAACGATTCGACATTTTGACTTTTACGAAGAAAATTGGATGTACGAAGTTTGTGCTATGCTTTTAATGTTTGTCGAAAGACTTTCCGTGACAGTTTTTTCAGAATTGAAATTTTGCTAGCGAGTAGCTGTGACTAATTCTGTTTCTCATTTCTCGTTTCCATATGGCCTCTGAGGTTACGAATAAAAGGAGGTTAAGGATAGATTGGACATTAGTAAACCATTATAGTTGAATAGTAGAATTGTTCAGTAGGAGGAGAAGTTGGGAATTTCAATGGACAGCAACCTTAAGTTAGCTAAAGAATAACAAGGAATCTATAATTTTAAGAACAATCTTGCTCGCAGTGTTTCTCAGCTAATCTACTTTGAGATATTTATAATTTGATTAGAAATTCTGAAAAGCATTGTAATAAAAACCTCAAAAACAACCTTAAATTGTTACAGGTAATTTTGGCGAAAACTTATGCAGCTGAATGGTCGGTTTAATCTATCAGATCACTATGTTTATGGTCTGGCTCTGAAGGTAATGAGCCACATTGATTCCAAGACAACTTTCCTATGGTGTTTTTGTCCGGCTTTTGCACTGTTCCATTTACTTTTTGGCAGTAAACCTATTTCAGTATACTTTTCGGTCCATATGGTCGACATTTAGCACTCGTAAAGCATATATTTATGACGTCATAGCTCCACCACACTATTGCATGCTGGTGCTCTGCTCGGAAAGAACATCCCTTATCACGGAAATAACTTTTTCCTTTAAATTTGATGGCAAGGTTTTTTAATTGTTATTAGTCAGGCATCTTTTCCGCAACTTGAAATATATATCCTTACTCAAGCCAGAATTCGTCTATGTTTTGCTGCTTTTTCATGCATAACACATGGTATATTCTCTATTCAGCAGACAGTTACTTTGTTTTTTCCTCTACGTAATTCTGCTTTCTGTGCACACAGGGCTTGGCTGCGAGGGAAGTGACTGTCCTGGAGAGCCAGATTGCTCCGGTCGAGGTATTTGTATTTTGGGTAGTCCACCATATTGCTCTAATTGCACAACTGGCTGGATTGGCAAAGCCTGTGAGCTTCCTTGCATACATGGCAAAGCTCATCCAGACAATCCTACATTGTGTGTTTGCGATGCATGTTATACTGGTGTTAACTGTGATCAGTTATGTTCTGGTAGCAGTGGAGCTAAATGTGAGAATGGCGCTTGTAAATGTGGCTTTGATGGCTGGAGAGGACGGTTCTGTGAGAGATTTGGATGCCCCGGGATAAACGAAAGAGATTGTTCCGGACACGGAACTTGCAATAGTTTGACACATACTTGTGACTGTGACCCGGGATATGCCGGAATTGGCTGTCAGAACTTCACTTGCCCAGGTAAAAATATAAACTGGCTTTTAGTACTCTATCATTTAGTGCTATACAGTGTCATATTATGTTGTGTTATGTTATATCTTTTTGCTATCATGTCATATATCATATCATATATCATATCATATCATATCATATATCATATCATATCATATCATATCATATCATATCATATCATATCATATCATATCATATCATATCATATCATATCATATCATATCATATCATATCATATCATATCAGATGCAATATATCATTTCCATATCATATCATATATCATATATCATATATCATATATCATATATCATATATCATATATCATATATCATATATCATATATCATATGTCATTTCATTTCATATCATATCAATCATATATCATATCATATCAATCATATCATATATCATATTGATCAATCATATCATATCACATCATATATCATATCACATCATCATATATCATATCATATCAATCATATCATATATCATATTGATCAATCATATCATATCACATCATATCATATCATATCATATATCATATCACATCATATCACATCATATCACATCATATCATATCATATCATATCATATCATATCATATCATATCATATCATATCATATCATATCATATCATATAAATCATATCATATATCAAATCAACCATATCATATATCATATATCATATATCATAAATTATGTCAATCATAGATGGAGTAAGATACTCACCATAAGAGTGGCTTTCTGTGGTCTTTCCTGATCTTCCGATTTACTAGTCTTCTTATCATAGTGTTAGATATTGTCAGTTCGTATTAACACTTTGAATTGACGGTAGGCCCAAATTAGGCACTAGTTGCCATCAGATTCAACGCGTGAACTTCTGCTTCCAGGTACACCAACATGCAACAACCACGGTAAATGCAGTGTCATAGATCCGCAGAGATGTGACTGTGATAAGGGCTGGATGGGTATTGCTTGCTCAGAGAGGTGCTTGAACGGTACTAGTCGGTTGAGAGCTGATAGCACGGCTGTATGTGATTGTTATAACTGTTTCAGTGGAGCTGCCTGTGATAAAGAGTGCTCAAACCACGGAAAGTGTAGCAACGGAACTTGCGATTGCGGATTCCAAGGATGGCGTGGTGCAACATGTGACATTAAAGGGTGTCCTGGGTGGGGTAAGGATTGCACAGGGCATGGCAGTTGTATTCCTTCAACAGGACAGTGTATTTGCAGGTCTGGCTGGGGTGGAGTAGGGTGTGAAATCCCACAATGTCCAGGCGGTGGTAACTGTAGTAACCACGGTGTTTGTGATGGAATAAACTATGACCCACCCCAATGTGTAAAATGTGATTCCGGCTACATGGGACGTGGTTGTGAATTCCAGTGTGTCCATGGCAACGTAAGTGCTACAGTAAACAATGCAAATGGAGAAATTTCCTACACGTGCACTTGTGATGGATGCTATAGTGGAGTTGCTTGCAACCAAGAGTGTAGTCTCCATGGCAATTGCTCTGATAATAAATGCTCTTGTGATATTGGCTGGAGAGGTGATGTTTGCAACGTGAAAGGTTGCCCTGGCATAAACATCGACTGCTCGGGTAAAGGAGTATGCATGAAATCAACAGGACAATGCGTTTGCTATAATGGCTGGAAAGGCATCGGTTGCGAAGTACCGGACTGCCTTGGTACACCGGATTGTAATGCGGTTGGTATATGTGATGGAACTTCTGATCCACCCGCCTGCATTAACTGTACAAATGGAACTATGGGAATAGGATGTGATCAAGTGTGTTTACACGGCAAGGAAGATATGACTAGAAGGGGAATATGTATGTGTGATCCCTGCTACGAAGGTTTCTCGTGTGATATCTTATGTGGTGGTAATGGAAACTGTACCAACGGGAAATGCCAATGCAGCCCAGGGTGGAAGGGTACCTATTGCAGGAGTGTTGATTGCCCTGGTGAGCCAGACTGCTCAAATAGAGGTGCTTGTATTGCCGTTCCTCATTCACTGCCTATTTGTTCCTGTAATTCTGGTTTCCGCGGCCCAAGTTGCGCGGAGTTGGTCTGTCCTGGGGAGCCGATGTGTAGCAGTCGAGGAACATGCACGCTTGTTAATGACAAACCAACTTGCATATGCCAACACGGATTTGCTGGGGATTCTTGTGAAAGATGCATGGCAAACTTTGCACCTCCATTGTGTGACAAATGTATCGCCAATTACATCGGGTATAATACTGACTGTAGTTACAGGTGTGTTAATGGAAGGGCCAATGTAAGTGGGGGCTCAGTGTGTGTTTGCAATGATGACGATGTTCTAGGTCACTGGAATGGATCTACTTGTGAGCAGTGTATGACAGGATATGCCTTACCAACTTGTACCGAGTGTGACCCAGTTCATGTCGGTACAAAGTGCTTGGTTGATTGTGTCCGAGCCAATGCCATATATAAAGATCCATATGATACAGATGCGGTGTGGAAATTGCCGGTTATACCAATCATGGATTGTGTTGAGCATGGTCCAAATGATTTCATTACGTTTTACCTTGGCTACGACAATCGCAACAAAGCAAACGTTTATTTGTACCACGGAACAGGCAATGGTATAGTTAAAGTGCCGGCACCTTATGTGCTACCTGGGGGACGCCTTGGTTATGTTGAAGGCTATGTTTCAAATGCAAGATCATCGTTTGGGAACTTTGGACAGATAACAAAATTCAATGCTGGAAGGCATTTTATGGCTTTTAAGATCAGGTAAGCAAAAAAGAAGAAGATTACTCACGTTTTACTTCCTCAGAGTTTCCAGCCTTTATGAATTATCCCTCTACGCCCCCTTTTTTGGGGCAAATTGGTTTTTGGCTGCTATGTAACTAGATCCTGAGTTGCAGTACTTATCTCATGTTAGTCATCTAACTTGGTCTGCCAATCCAGCTCATCACAACACAAGTGAAGATAGCGTCACGTGGTATATTTTCGCTCCAGTTGACCGAAGCAACTATCCGAGTATAGATGAAAACAAAATGCATCTATATATATATATATATGCATATGACTTATTTACCTTGGGTAGCACTGTACAATCAAAGAGAGACTGGTATAGGTACTGGCCCAGCAAAAAACAAATGAAGGAATAAATATTACAGGCGTTAAATAGCAATAAACATTATGAAATACTTCTAGAATACTTGATATATCTATGCATTGTACCTGCAATACAGGATAATGCTGTCATAGCATAATCTCGGCGCAAGTACGTAAGTAGAAATCGACATGAAAAACAAGGAAAGAGACCCGAACCCTGTAGGTGTACCATGAAACTTTTCCAGACTTATAAGTATCACTTTTTATGTCATGAAGAGGAGCTATGATAATGCGATACTTAAAGGTAGTCTATTGTTCTATTTTCAGAGTCAATGAGAGCCAGTTGCCATTGGCTTGGACACTGTCATATCCACCTTCAAACCAGAGACACACGGTGGTGCTGAATCGAACTATGAATGTATGCCCCAGTGCAAAACTGAGCTCTCAGCATTCTAAGGTACTTTGAATTGTTTTGAATTGAATATCTCAGTATCTTCATTATATCCTTCTAAACAGTGGCAGTTTGTTAGGGGGACCAGGGGGGGTTTGTCGGTATTTGTCGGCATTTTGGCATATATTGGGGCGATTCTCAAGTCGGCAAGTCTATGTTTTAAAATATCGGTAACATTTACCACCGGTGCCCCATCTGAAGATCTGCAAAACTCCACCACTGTTTCTAAATATATATGATATCCAATTAGGTTTATTTTGTACCGTGGTATTCTAATGATGAAATTATTGAACATTTAGAACCGACAGTGAAAGAGGTGTTTCTTATAGCAGAATAATTTGCACACTACGGTATTTCTTATGTCATAGGGGAACTTTTTGTTTATCACCTCAGTTGTTTTTGCGGCAACCCAGTAACTATCATCCATTTGCTTATTATTAGATCTTAAGTTTATGGAGATACCGAAAAGTGCAAATGGAATGTCATCATATATTGCATGGATATTATGACTTCCAGTATCACACTTCCCCTGCTTTATTCTCAGAATATCTGCCTCTTTGTCTAGGTGTTGTTTTATATTGCAATATCATCGATATTTTTAAATACTAATGTAATATTACCAGTATTTACAGCACAATACTATCATTATGATCAATGCTATTATTTTGATATCACTGAACGCATTTTCAACAGGAAAATCGCAGATGTGTTTGCAAACATGGCTTCTGGGGACCAACATGTATTGAAACGTGTCCAGGCGGTTCCTCAGCGCCGTGTCACAATCATGGGCACTGCAATAGTACAACTGGGAAATGCAGTTGTGATCCAAGATGGAGAGGAGATAGTGCTTGTAATGCATGTACCACTGGGTGGACTGGTGCTGATTGTACAATATTTATAGTGAACCAAAATGTCACTAGCACGAGAATTGTTACGGCTCATGCTTTTAGTCTGGGCATCATATTTTCTCTAGATGGTTTGGCCTTCTTCAATACCCTCAAAGGAACTTCTTACTTGCTATACAATCCAAGCATAGAGTTTTACATACAAGTGCAACATACGCCTTGTCACAAACATCATCTATGCATAGACTCTGTGGGCGTAGAATATGAGAAGACATCTATATCGATCTTAGCCGCAAGAAGTGAATCAGAGAGCATCCTAGCCTACGTGAACAATAGAACGATGACATCAACATCGTTTGGATTCTCCAGTCAAGAAGGACTACCTTGTTCCTTCAAAAAGGTATCTCGTGTCCGCTTCAATTTCAGTATTGGATCAAAGCTAACTCTGGATGTAAGAGCCTATTCCGGATATCTCGATGTATCGTGCATTATTCGAGATCATTCCCTCTGCTTCAATAGCAGCGGTTTGTGGGGCTCCTGTAACAACAATTCATTGGACGATTTTCATGACTATAACAGTTCCATCCGAGGCACATTTGACAACACGACACAGTACAACTCAACATCTGATGTATCAGTGATTGCGCAAAGCTTTATCAAGGACGTATTTCTGCCGTCATGGAAAGTCAGTGGCAAAAGTGACATTTTGGTAGAGCGTGGATTTAATAGAAGTGACGGACCGTTTTCAGTAAGAATCAATGGCACAATACTTAAGACAGGCGAACTGTATACCATAACAGGATTTTCCACTTCTATTGAGATACACTTGAGAGTCATTGAGGCAGGTGTCGTTTGGGCATATTCAAACCGGGAGATATTTGGTGTGATCGCAAACAGAACAGTTAAGATTTTCCAAGGACTCAATATTATCGATACTGGCATTTCATTAAACTTTTTGAAATGGTACAAGATCAGTGTAACGTTTGAGAGCGCGACAAGGCTCCTTAGCATCTATGTAGTGGACATGAATGGCTTTTTCAACCTGCGTACATATACCAACATATTTAGCGCAGATACATTTCACCCAGGTGGTACATTCACAATTGGAAGGGCCTACGTTCCTGCTTCGGGCAAAGTTGATAGTAAGGCATTCTTTGGTGATCTATTTCAAATAGCCATCTGGAATAGAACTCTGTCTACCGATGAGGTTCGAACCCAGGTTGCTACCTCTATTTCCTGCTTTGCCAAAGATCTCGCGAACATGTGGAAATTTGAGCAGATTATGAACCATGGGATCATTGACTGTGTTTCTCACGTAAAAATGGAAATCACAAAAATGGCAGTTGAAAATCAGGTTTCATGGAATGATGCGAACTTGGCAATTGTCTATCTCATAGAAAATTCAGAGAGAATCTTTGCAGAAACAGAGAAACTGAACCAAATAGAAGCCAGGTGTATGCAAATTATTGGAGCTTATTCAAAATGCATTGGAAAATACCAAGAACTCTTGAGCATTTTTGGACCCCTGTGCATTCGAGAATTGTGGATGGCAAGTTATTCAGATTTTCCTTATCACACAACTGCTGCGATTACAGAATTTTGTGCAAAGGCATACCGAGAGAATGTGAGAGAAAATTGCCAATTTATCGAGTCTTGGAATCGTGAGTGGTCCGGAGGAAACTGTAGTAAACATTGCATCTTTGGGCAGTTTGATAAGAATGATAAATGTACTTGCAAGGATGGATTCTATGGACAAAGCTGTGGATACGAATGTCCAGGAGGCTTCGATAAATCTTGCTATGGCCAAGGACAATGTGACAAAACAATTGGAAAATGTAGTTGCCTGCGGAATTTTGCTTTATCTTCATGTAATGGCTGTGCTGCGAACTGGACAACAACCGACTGCAGTATTGCCCTGGATAATAGTGATCGATACTTGAAACGGTACACATGTCAATCATTTAAGAGTAACCTGATTGGTTTTTCAGCTAGTGGAGTTCGTATTGTGTCGGAAGGAGAATACTTTCTTGTGAAAACCATGGGAATCACCGTGCAGGCACGATATATACCGTGTTTCAATGAATCTTTCTGTCTTCATGGTATAGGTATTAATGTTGATGATGCCAATCTGACCATTTACAATCCAAATATCACAGAGAAGGACAAGAGTTCATGGCTCAATGGTCACCCTATCAAAATAGCACATCCTCAGATGATCAATGCGAGGCTGCAGGTTTCCCTACTATCCACAGCAATTCTTGAAGTACAAGTTCGTGGTAGCGAGGCTTTGAATATAACAATAACATTCCTCGCCAGTGATATGATTGCTACCTTGGCATCAAGCAGCTGCAGTGCCATTGCTGGACTGTGCGGCTCTTGTGCCACTTACAGGACTAATGTTGATAGGCAACGAACAGGGTATAGCATAGTTAAAGATGTGATGACGAAAGCGCAAGTCAATAAACCATCCGATAGTTTGTTTTTGTACCAAATGCCACCATTTTATGAAAGTAGGACTTCATCTGATTTTGAATATACGATCCACCTCAATGACTCTGGCGTCAGTTCAGATGAGATTGCAAACTTGTTTAGTCCAGTCGCGGATTTCACAATTGAGATTTTTGTTAAACTGTTTTCATCAACTGGTACTGTTCTATCGTATTCACATACTTCTACAACAGGCATAGTAATATCTGGTTCATTGAAACTCTACAGAGGTACGGAAGTTTTTGATCTCAAGATTAGGCCAAAATTGAATGTCTGGATCCGCCTGGTTTTCACCTACGATGCTGAATTGTCCATCTTATCAACATATCAGTTTACATCTAGATATGACTACGAGGTACAGCGAATCGTCTTGAAACAGCTTCGTTTTGAAACAATAGGCCATTTGAATTTAGGCTACTGGCAAGTGACAAGCAGCAGACCAAACTCAGAGCAGATTGCACCTTTCATTGGCATGATCGATGAATTGCGCATATGGAACAGACATTTGGGACAGTTCTATTTAGAGAGTCTACATCATGCACATATCCCTTATCTTGCTGGGCTGACAACGTATGTAAAATTCAACGAAGGTCATGGATCAGTGCTTTTTGACTCTGTTGGGAGATTGCTCATGAGAATACCCAAGTCAGTTGAGCCATTGGAAGTCTGGAAGTTCTCAGATCAAGTCAGTTTTCCATTTATCCGCATCCGGGCAGGATTGCGCTCACTCAAAAATGAAACATTGAAGCTGCAGATCAACGCAAAGTGTTCAGCTCTGATTTATCACCAGGACTTACAAGAACGTTGCGGTAAAGTTATTGGAAAAGCATTTTTGGATTATTTCTATTTAAGCTGTGTCCGAGACTGTTATGGAAAGAGGAGCGCAGAGGCAGCGTATCCAAGTGTGCTAGCGTATATAAGTTATTGCAAGTCGATCATGGATGTGAACAAATGGCCTAGACTAAAGTTGTGTGATGTCATTCCATCTATGTATCACACTGGCATAAATGCTATGGATTGCTTCATACCATGTGTATTTGGTAAAAGAGACCTTGTCAACGCACTTTGCATATGCCATAATGGCTACTGGGGAGCAGATTGTTCCAATTTGTGTCCTGGTGGGAAAACCAACACTTGCTCCGGCAGGGGAAATTGTAATGTAACAACAGGTGCGTGTAACTGCCAAGAGAACTGGAAAGGGAATTTCAACTGTTCGGCTTGCACCCCTGGCTGGACAGGTGATAAATGCCAGCTTGTAATAACACCAGAACCCCCTTCATCAGCTTGTGGTTTCATGCCAGGGGGTCACTTAGTGACATTGAATGCTGTTCATACAACATTTTACGGACATGGAGAATTCTACTTGTTGGGTAACTCAACCAGCCAGACACGTCTACATATGCACCAAGTCCCGTGCCTTGATGACAAATCGAGATGCATAACTGGCATAGCATTAAAATCTAATAGGTATTTGTTAACGGTAAAAGCAGCTTTGGATGACAAGCAAAACCCAGAACTCTCGATAAACCAAAGACCTTTGCAGTTATCTGATACAAGATACTCTTTTGATGACGTGACAATCCTCAGAAACGAGGGATCCTTGTATGAAATAGCGGTCGCAAACAATACGCGAAACAGCCTATCTTTGATCTTGCGAAACCTTGGAAGAGAGCTGGCAATCACGTTAAGAGCAAAAGGGACATTTTGTGATGTGTCTTCTTCATTGTGTAGCACATGTTCTGAGAAAGACCGTAAGCTGTTCGATCTATCACATACGGCCATCGAAAATGCAGTAAGAGTATCATCTGAGGAGTTGGTTCTGAGCAAAAGCACTTACGAAGTGACGAAGTTTCGTTTGACGTTCAAAGGCGTCGGTGTTTCCACAAATGTTTTGCCATCTCTTTACTTCAATAGAGACATCACTATTGAACTACGATTCACCGCGACTTCGACATCCGATTACCACTTCACATTATTCTCTAGCAGCGGCACAATAAGTTTTGGAGTTATCGTTCAGGGGACACTAAAACTTGTAATATCAAGAACAATTTACGATACAACGTATGTTGTAGAAGTAAACAAATTAAATCAGATTACGCTTGTGTACAACAGAGCGCTACGAAAACTTGTCTTGTATTATATAACCAATAGTGGCGTTGTATGGCAATATAAACGAGATCTGTCCCCGTGGTTTACATTCTTAGAGCCAATGGATACATTTGTTGTTGCGGAATGGATATCTGGATTCCGAGATAGGTTTTTTTATCCAGCAGGAGGCTTTCAAGGGGTTATACATGAGTTGAGGATTTGGAAGCATGCGTATGGAACTGTTGATGTGAGAAAGCATTTCAAAGAGACAGTGGCAAAAGCTGACCCGGATCTGTTAAGTTTGTGGAAATTCGATGAAGGTCGTGGTTATGTAGTCAGAGATTTGGTTTCCGGTGTGAACTTATTCTTACCTCTTACTGCATCCGGGCCTCAGTGGATAAGAGTGACGGCGGATGAGAATGCTGTATCCGTAGGAAACGACGTTCACTTTGTAAGCTTCGTTAAGCAGCAAGAAGCTGTTTCATGGTGCCATGCGCAGATTTACTCATCTCCTTTGTACATTTCATGCAGTGCTTTGAGTCGACCTAGCATCAGGTAGGAAGTGCTCAGAAATCTAGCTTGTAATATTGACTTTTTCCATGAGTTGCTTCTATTTTATACTTAATATTTCGGCAATGTTTCTTAATAACTTACTATATCTACTCTACCTTCAATGAAAATTTTTTGCTTTCAACATGGTTACGTTGTTGTGGTAGTACAGCTAGCAAATTAAAATAGGGATGGAGAGCTATTTTCATTCATCCACCTTTCCAATGAGACACATAGTACCTTTCATGTTATCCAGAAGTCTTTGAAGTTTGTGTACTAAATAGCAACTATGTGCCTGCAACAGCAACTGCTTACATATTTCATATTTAATCCATAGTTAAAGTTGGTATTTACAATTGTAATGATAAAGATACTAATTTAAACCAACTATTTAGAAAAGAATATACATTACATAAAAAGTAGCGGCATATTTTACAGGTGCAGTTATCACCAGCCCAGTCTTTGATCCTCTTTTTGAAAGCCGAAATTGTTGGCCCATTTTTTACGCTATCATCTAGGGTGTTCCAGAGAAGACTCCCTCTAGAACAATGGGCCAACAATTTCGACTTTCAAAAAGAGGATCAAATACTGGGCTGGTGATAAATGCACCTGTAAAATATGCCGCTAATTTTTATATAATGTATATTCTTTTCTAAATAGTTGGTTTAAATTAGTATCTGAATTAGTGACAGTGCTAGGCCTATAGACAGTTGATTGAAGGAACGGAATCTTTTGGTTTTGTTTACATGTGAATAGTTTTGTGTATTCTGCATAGCAAAATAACATGATTGAGACATGTTTGTTTAGTACATCAAGTTATATTCTGAAAAAGTATGACTTTGATTTACAACATTGTTGCATTTGGCCAGACCCGCTTATTATACTTAGCATTCTCTTCATCATTTCTAGCTTCTTCTATTTGTCATGTTTGAGAATGATTTCAAACGGTGTAAAAATCGACTTTGGGATCAAAGCAGTTCTCGGTATGGCAGATTACTGCCAAGCTGCCCTCGACACATCCACCTGGCCAGCATGGCAGTTGTGCAACATCTTCTCTTCTATTTCATGGACAAGTCGCTCACTTACATCATGGTATGGCGTTGGCTGCTCTTCTAGGTGTTACTTTGGCACACATGAGAACACAAACTGTAGATGTAGCAGAGGCTTTTGGGGTACTGAATGTCGATATGTTTGTAATGGAGGCTTGATTAGGCCGTGTAATGGGCAGGGTTTTTGCATTAAGTCGAGTGGAACTTGCAAATGCAATACAAACTGGCGTGGTTCAGTGAATTGCGATATGTGCTCCGAAGGATATGAAGGTAAAGATTGTTCAGTATCTATTGTGGATTCAGGAGAGGAAGAAGTGCATTCATCTACCCTGTTTAGTGGAGGCTTCACGAGGACGCTAGATGGGGTGCGTGTGAGACTAAATAGAACTGGGGAGTTTGTTGCATACAAATCAAAGGATGGCACGGTGGAAGCTCAGACACGGCTTGTGCGAAGGAGAAGATCTGTTTTTGTTGATGCTGCTTCAGTACGGGTTGGACGTGATAATGTAGGGGTTACATCAAAACTCGATGGAAATATCAGTGTGTCAATTAATGGACAGGAAATCGATCAGAACAGCAAAGTGCAATTGAGCAGTTCTGGCGCTAAGTATGAAAGAAAATCCAGCCATGTTTATGAAGTAAGTAGTGGAGGTGGGTTCCATATGGTCATTTATCGAAAGAACTCAGCTCTGGATTTGGAGTTCAGTGTTCCCAGAAACACATGTGCTGGTGCAATAGGTATACTTGGCTCTTGTAGTAAGCAGTCAAATGGAAGTGGGGAGATATTTGGAGGCTATAATGTGTCATCATTTACAAGGAGTGATTTGCTGAATTATACAATGAAATGGCAAGTGAAGTTGAATGAGAGTTTGATTCAGCCGGCCTTGAATGCTTCCAGATTGCCATCATTTATTACGGCAGCTGGTAGCTGCCTATACATCAGTGGTAACGGCATCGTAACTCCAGAGCTGGTTGGAATTTTCTCGGCTAGTGATGTTAGTCTTCAAATTATGTTTAAGGTCTCAGACTCAGACAGTGCAGGGTCGTTGGTTTCATTTGGCCGCAATAGGACAGTATCAATCGTTGTAAATGGAACCATCTTTATTCATGCTGGAAAAACCACAATAGACACAGGACTGATTGTCGATTCTGGAAAATGGATTCAGCTCTCCCTTGTTTACCAGCGAAAAACAAAAGTTCTTCAAATTTACTTGTGCAGGAGTACGGTCTTTATTCAAAGAAAGGTACTCGTTGTTGATGGAGAGTGGTTTGAGGATGGAAGTATATTGGGTATTGGTCTCTGGGTTGCATCGCTAAGAAACCCTGTTTCCCTTCAGCTGTCGAAGTTCGTTGGATGGGTTGATGATCTGCGCATATGGAACACACGTATCGATGCTGTTACAATTCAAGCAATGTGGGGCAAGGATGTAGTTGAAGGCGAGAGCAATCTCGTGGCCATTTGGAAAATGAATGAAGGAGGCGGCGGTATTGTGAAGGATGGAGTAGGATCGTATGACATTGTCTTGCCGTCTAAAGATTCGATGAGGCCTGCTTGGATGGCTGCCGACTATGTAACATCAGAAGCTACTGTTAGTGTGAACGAAACAAGACTGAATGAACAGCGAACAGCTGCAGATAAGACTTGCTTTGGAATAATCTATTCAGAGGTGATGAACAGAACGTGCTTGACTGTGCTGGGAAGTGGGGCAAATTTCTACTTCACATCGTGCATTGAGGGTATCCTTTTGGGAAATGAAAATGCTGCGTTCGATGCCCTACTGGCTTACTCTACAGAATGCAAATCTGTTGGGAAGTTGTCAGAGCTGCCTGGTCGTGAACTATGCAATTTAATGCCAGGAAAGTATTTTAACCAGTGGTATGGCCCAAGCTGTAGTAGAAAGTGCGTATTCGGTACTGTGTACATATTGAATGCTACGTGCATTTGTGACAAGGGCTATTGGGGAACAAGCTGTGACCAAGTCTGCCCTGGAGGTGCTTCTTCACCATGTAGTGGGAATGGTGTCTGTGACGTCAAAACCGGAACATGTTTCTGTAATCCAAACTATCAAGGTAGTGTGACATGTGACAAATGCTCTGATGGATGGTTTGGTACAAAGTGTGAATATGTTAGAGACCAATGGAGGGGTGATGTGCAACCGACATGTATAGTTGGAGAGGATGGAAGATACAAGGCATTTGACCTGCTAAGATTTGAAGTTGACAGAATAGGGAGATACTTGCTATTGAATGATGGAAGTGTTTACATTTACGCTGATCATATCCCTTGTTATGCTCTGTCGTTTTGCATAAATAACATCGTCATCCAAGAATCGGGTCAGAAGATTCAGATTCCGACAACATCAAGGAGCACTGATAGTCTCCTGCTGAAAATAGGGAACAAAACTGTGAGTGACATAGCGCCAGAAGGATTTGTTTTCCAGCACACAATAACCATACGACGAGTTGATCCTGTCATTGTTGAGATCCAATTAAGAGACAATTTCTTGCTAAAGGTCAAGCAAAATAATGATTTCCTCTCGATTTATTTAGAGTCTGTCAAGTCAAGTTGCACAAATTTGACAGGTCTATGTGGATCATGTAAGTCAGTAATAGATACATCTTCAAAAAGGTTCCTCTCTGTTGGAAAAGTCGCTGTATCCCACTATGCACTACACTGCTTGTATTTCGAATCTGCTACAATCTTTTCTGATAAAATTCCTATATTGACAAGCAACTCGATTACGTTTGAATTTCTGGTCAAATCCTCCTGTTCAGCATCCATTTGTGGAGGAGCATTAGTTACCTACGCAAGTCATGTCTCATTCTGTATTAGTAATTACGTCACTTTGAGGGTTTACATTGACAATGAAGTGTATGACACGGGAATTGCAACAGAGACAGGAAAGTGGAATCAAATCTTTGTGTCTGTATCTACAACTACCTTGAAAATGGAAATATTTATTGCCAGTAGCTCGTCGGTTGTGTCTTATGGCCAATTCAAATTGAAATCTAACCCGATTTCTAGTGGAGGTGTCCTGTCAGTAGGGAGTTGGACACCATCTTTGCGAAGAATCACAATCCAACCAAAGGAATCGTTTAAAGGAGAGATAGATGAGCTTCGAATCTGGGCTAGAAGTTTCGACTTTTCATCAGTGAAAGCCAAAGTTTTTTCCAATCCAAGGTACAAAGCTACAGATCTCCTTTGTGCATGGAAGTTTAATGAAGGACGTGGAGATTTCACAGTTGATCTGGTCAATGGATTGAAACTGTACCTGCCAGCATATCCTTGGAAGAGACCATCATGGAAACAGTCAGATGCACCATTGGTAGCTCCAAATTTTGGAAATGAGGTTGATGATTCTGATTTAAGAAAGAGGGCAGAAGTGTTCTGCACAAATGTGCTAGTCAAAAGTCCAATGGGCGTATCATGTAGTCCAATCAACAAAGACGCAAAAACTTTTTATGTAAAACAATGTGTAGAAGCCATTGTTAAGAAAGGAATTCTCTCGGCTGCATTGTCAACAACAATCAGCTTTGCTGACTATTGCCAAAATTCTCTGAAGCTTGGCTCATGGCCAGCCCAACCTCTTTGCAATGCCTTTCCCGGAACGCGATTTCCAAACTGGATTGGGGATGACTGCACTGTACCATGTTCCCATGGAGAGAAAGACAAGCTGAAGCCTAATATTTGTAAATGTGATTTTGGCTATTGGGGGGATTCCTGCAACGAAACATGTGATGGTGGATTCACCCATCCTTGTTCAGATCATGGCATCTGTGATACAAAAACTGGTAAATGTGCGTGCTACCCAAATTGGCAAGGAGACACCAACTGCTCGAGATGCACGCTTGGATTGACAGGTAAAGATTGTACCATTGTTGACAACAATCAAGTTGCCAACGCTGTCAAAGTCAATTTTGGGCAACTTGGATTCCAGGGGCTTATACTGATGTTTGGAAGGACTGGAATACATATAGATAGTCCTGGGGAGTTCACACTATTGTACACCTCCAAGTTCAAATTCGTTATTCAAGCGCGGTATGTGTCATGCCTTGATGATAATTCTGTGTGTTTGGTTGCCATTTCTATTAAGATCTCGAAGCAAATTATCATTATACGAGCTCCATTTGTGTCTTCACAAAACATCATCGTTTGGTTGAACGGCAAAATTCATGATATATACACAAGTCCTATTTTGAAAAGAGATTTCGGGTTCACACTGATTCGTGTATCAACATCAGCATACAGGCTGTCAACACTACATGGAGATATTCGCATCGTTGTAGCTGGCAAGTATCTGTCACTGCAACTTGACATTACAAGGGAGGTTTGTGAAGAAGCAATTGGACTTTTAGGAAATTGCAAGGAATCAGTTGGAAAAGTTTTGACAGAACAAGCAACTTTACCATCTTGTAGAGCAGGTGTGTTTGTCAATGAGACTGTTGTACATTCCCAAGTTGCTGTAGATTTAAAATCACTGACAGAGGCCACAGTTCAACAGTTTATCAACCAGTATAGTGTTAAAGAGTGCGATAGTCTGTTTATCTATAAGTACAAGAATGTCATCGAATACAGGGAGGGAAATGCCGGCTATTCGTTGAAATTCAATGACACTGCCTTCACGTTACAAAATACCACATATATCACAAGCAGCAAGCATTTCACTCTTGATTTTATGATCCAAGTACTCAGGCCAGGGACAATTTTATCATACGGTTACAGGACAGTATTTGTGTTAGCTGTTAATGGAAGTGAGCTTTATGTACTAGTGAACAATATCAGGTACAGCACAACACTTCACGTACAGCTGAATGTTTGGAATCAAATCATCTTACAGTGGGACAGAGGTCAACGTGTCCTTTATCTATGTGTGATTTACAAGGATGGAACTTTGGAACGAAACGAAATCGCTATTGGTGTAGAATTGTTTACTTCACAAGATATCCTTACCTTCGGCAAATGGCAGCCCGCAATGAATGTAAGCAACCCCCATCCTCCTGGCACTTTTGTAGGGTTTTTCGATGAGATAAAGATTTGGTCAAGGTTGTTCAGCCCCTCACTAATTTGGCAATTGATGTCAAAGACGGTAAAAGTCGATTCTGAAGGTTTAGTTAAGCTGTTTGAATTGAATGAGGGAACTGGGGTCAAGGTGATGGATAAACTAACGGGTACTAGCGAAATACTAACGAATATTCCTTGGAGAAAGCCTGAATGGGAACACTCGAGCCTCGTGTTGACAAGACAACCTCGTTTGAAGACACTATCGGAAGATGAAAGGACTACGAGGAAGTCACAAGATGCTTTTACCACCTGTAAAAAGCTGCTGAAATCTGGGTCGCTCGCGATGTTATGTCACAACACTGGACAAGGAATTATTTCACAGTATTTCAAGTCTTGTCAGGATGTATTGTTAAAGGCAGGAAGGTCCAAAGAAGCATTACGCATCGTTGTGATATTTGCGGATTTCTGCATGCATACCTTGAACCTATCTAGATGGCCTGCTCATGAACTTTGTGATCAATTTGCAAGGACAGAGATGCCACTTGAGATGTACGATAGATGCAGGATCCGGTGTCTGTATGGAAATGAGTCCAACAATGCAACATGCGACTGTTTTGCAGGGTATTGGGGAGAGAACTGCAGTCATATTTGTCCGGGAGGTAGCTGGAATCCCTGCAGAAATAATGGCTTCTGTAACTCACGTGACGGTTACTGTGAATGCGCTGTGAATTGGAATGGATCATCAGACTGTGGAAAGTGCAAGCATGAATGGCAAGGGAAAGACTGCTCCTTTTCATCTGTAACATTGAATGAAAGGTATCCCACGGTTTATATCTCCGGTGGAACGATATCTGTGCTTGGTGGTGTTGCTATAGAGTTCAGGTACACAGGAGCATTTGTTTTGTATGAGGATCTAACAAGCAAGGTCCGCATTGAGATACTGCAGTTGCCATGTCACTCAATAAAAGTATGTACAAAGTCAATAGCAATTCGAATTGAAGCAAGAGTGCTTATTGTAGCCGTTGGGTTAAATGGAAGCCCGCCTAGGGTTTATGTAGACGGCAGATTTATAGCGATAACGAGCACAGATGTACACATTAATGGAGTGAATGGAACTTTGAGTGCCTCTTTGGAATCCTCAAGTGCAATTGTTGTCCGGAAAGATTCTGGTTTGAGACTGAAGATATGGGGGATTGATCAAGAATTAATTGTGTCATTGATGATAAACAACAGGGACTGTCATATGCGTAGAGGCTTGATAGCCCACTGCAAAATAAACACAACAGAGAAAACATCGGATGACATATCACGGGAACTTTACAATGATACATTAGTGGATGCTACAAAGTCGGACATTCCAAACTGGATCATGATGAACTCGAGACATAATGCTGGTGAAATGGCTGTCTACTTTCACAGAACGATGGCGCTTACGTCACCGCTTTGCAGATCGCTCAAAAACAGCAGTGACATCACATTTGAAATGCTACTCAGGCCGTATAGCAAGAACGGCATTGTCATCTCATTTGCCAAGACAAGTGTTTTCTCATTTTTCTTAGCAGATTCTTTTAGACTTAGCATCGGGAGACAGGTTCTAGATACAGGAATGGTTATTAAAGTTGGTGAGTGGTATTACACGGCATTTGTGTGGAAGGCAAGCATGTATCGCTTGGAGGTTTATATTGGGACTGGTCATTCTTCCATTGAGCGGAGAACATTTTTCCTAAATGATGAGCCATTCGTTAGCTGCGGTTGGTTATCTATTGGGGGATGGATCCCGTCTGCAAATATGCTAGTACCACCGTCTACTGATGCGGCAGCATTTAGAATTGACGAGATTCGAATTTGGAGCAAAGCCATTGACTCTGTAGCAATACAGCAAAACTACAGGATGAATATCATCAAGTCGTATGACTCATTGACAGCCTTGTGGAAAATGAATGAAGGAAATGGACTGCTTGTCAAGAACCATGTCGGTGAAGAACATATCTATCTGTCTGAAAAGTTTGCAACTAAACCAGTCTGGGTTTTATCAGATGCAGATGTAGAAACAAAGATTTCACCCTTGGTTGCTGATTCAAAGAGCCTGACTAAAGAATCTGCTGGAGTAAAGAAGTACTGCCATGATTTGTTTTTCACTGGCTCCCTACTCACTGAATGTCATGGCTTAGGAGCCACAAGAGATTTGTCGTATGCAAAGTGTATCAAGGATGTCACTGCAAATTCTTACAACCGTAGCTTTGCTCTTCTCTCAGTTATCTCATTCGCAGATGAATGCCAAGTAGTATTGAACCTCACCACTTGGCCTGCTAGGCTGCTATGTAACAGTTTCCCTGGACTCCAATTCCCATACTGGATAGGTGATAAATGTGATCTCCCCTGCATCTTTGGTCAAGCTGATTGGAACAATAGGAACATCTGTCGATGTGATCTTGGTTTTTGGGGACAGAACTGCACCAATGAATGCCCTGGTGGTGCAAATAATCCGTGCAGCAGACATGGCAGATGCGACGTCAATAATGGCACTTGTGATTGTTATGAAAATTGGAATGGAGACAACAGCTGCTCAAAATGCGCGGAAAACTGGAGTGGAAATAATTGTGAGGTAGTTAGGACGTCGAAGACTTTTATGTCGTGTTCGTTTTTATCAGGAGGCAATGTCATCACACTGAACGGAACAGCAACACGACTTTTGAATGCTGGGGAATTTTATATGTACAGGAATGCGAAGTTTAATTTGAGTATCAAAGGGCTCCAAGGACATTGTGGCAGTGGTCTGGTTCTATGTCTAAGAGCCATAGCGATTGAGACAGAAGGCAATGAAATTAAGATGTTTGCACCTTGGAACAACAATGATAGGCCGAGAATACAGGCGAATGGAGCAGCGGTGTTTATGTCAGAGCGATTGATGGACTTGTCTGGGGTTTCGATATTTCAAGCAAGCAAGAGCAAATTTGAATTCACGTTGCAAAAGACTGTCGTGTTTCACGTACGGGTGATCAAATCCGAGCTGTCTTTAAACCTGAAGATCACGGGTGAATATTGCTCGGGTGATATCTCGATTTGTGGCTCTTGTGATGATGCCGTGCATAGGAATTTGACAATTGATGCATCACGGCTAGAATCTGCAGTCAGGGTAGAGGCACAGTATCTATCATTTGAAAGTGACATCGAAAGGATGAGCCGTTTCAGTCTCCAATTCCAAAGAGTGGGCATATCAACAAACGTTCTAACTGATATCTACCTGAGAACTAACCTCACATTTGAAATACGATTTATCGCAACACCTTTAGCCGTAAGCAATTCGACACTAATTTGCTACAGCCAGTCAGCGTCGTTTGGAGTCATCATCAAGAGGACAGTGCATATCGTAATATCGACGAGCATCTACGACACTGGCTTTGCAGTGGAAGCTAATGCTACAAACCAGGTTACATTGGTTTACGAATATCTAACTCGTAAGCTCACTTTGTATTTCACAAATAGCCGGGGATTGATCTGGTTTCATCCCATAGTACTTCCAAAGAGTATTGTCCTGTTTGATAAACTTGGAGTGATAAGTATTGGGCAATGGATTTCAAGCAAAGAAACTAAGTTCTTCTTGCCAGCTAGGGGATTTGAGGGTGTTATTGAAACAATGCGAATTTGGAAGCGAGCATACAGTTACCTTGATGTTAAAGCCTTATTTACGAGCGAGATATCATTATATGACACTGACTTGATTAGCCAATGGGATTTCAGCGAGGGATCTGGGAATGTCGTCCGCGATGTTGTATCAAAAGTTGGGTTTTATTTACCAGCTGATGCCAAGGCGCCATCATGGATATTGTCTAGTATGAAAAAGAGAAAGACCAAGGTCTTTGAAGACCCAGAATTTACATCCAAGCATTTGAAGGAAGAAGCAGCAAGGAAGTGTCGATCAATCTTGTTTGAGTCGGATTTATATGGCAATTGCAAGAACCTTGGAAATGATACAATAGGGTAAGAGGCATTTCTGTTTAGCAAAATCTCCTCTTATCTATCGTAATATGTTACATTTGTGATGCCCAGAATGTAGAACCTTTGCATGGAAATGGTAGAGATTGTCAAGATGGCTTAAACTTTCATGATATATTTTGGTATTCCTTCGGTATTTTGAATTTTCTGATACTCCAATATTTCATTGAAGCCTTACGTTACATATACTTCCTGGAATATATGCGATACTGACTTTGAATGGCTCTTTTAAGTATATTCTTATTGTTCATTTTCAGATTCTTCTATATGTCATGCCTCAGACGCATTACCAAGACACGATCATCCAGTTCTGTAGTAGTAGCAGCTGCCTTGCTTGCGGACTATTGTCAAGTATCATTGCATCTGAAGGAATGGCCAGCAAAGTCAATGTGCCGTGAACTCTCTGTCAACACGTTAACCAGCGAAGTATTTGAGTACATTGGTCAAAATTGCTCAACATTATGCCTCTTTGGACAATCAAGCAATCAAAGTTGCGTTTGTCATCATGGATATTGGGGACTCAATTGTATGAATGTCTGCCCTGGTGGGGCAAAAAGTCCTTGTTATGATCATGGATACTGCTCACCGGAAAGCGGCAAGTGTGAATGTGACACAAATTGGCAAGGAAATGAAAACTGCTCAGCTTGCTCACAAGGATTTTACGGCCCTGATTGTTTGATCGGCTTACAGAACTTTGAATCATCGAAGATTTCATACGTATCCAAGGTATTCACAAAGAACATCTTGCAAACATTTGATAACATTTTCATGACGGTGAAAAAAAGTGGTGAATATACAGGGTTTGAATCAAGAATTAGTGATCTGTTGATAAATCTTCGTTTTGTTCAGAGATTCCGTTCTGTGGCTTTGATTGGTGTGGCTATACGCTTAAAGCAGAACATTGTGGTCATTTATGCTGGAGCATCCAAGGGCCTTACTATTACAGTAAACAGAAAAGTTATAAACATCCAAGACAGGATAGCATTAGGACATGGATACGAATATAGTCGACTATCCCAACATCATTTTGCAATAAAAGCTAGCAATGGTTTTGCAATTTCTATCTATAATGAATCTCTTTCATTGTCTGTGGAGATGATGGCCTCAAGTTCTATTTGTGTGGAATCAACTGGCTTGTTTGGAGCGTGTAAAAATTCAAGCCCTTGCGCCATTACTTCAAAAACTTGTAACACTTCAAATATATCTTCATACAACACCTCTGACTGGACGTCTGCAACTTTGGAGAGCATCTTTAGGCAATGGGAAGTTCCAGCTAACAGCAGCGTGTTTACACATATCTTGGGAATAGTCAAAGCCCCACTACACCAAACCAGTGCCCAGACATGTCTTCAATTTGATAGGGCAGGACTTGTGACAGGACCGCTGCATGGCATCTTAGTTTCAAAATATGTTAGTATTCAATTGATGGTTAAAGTTGCAAGTAGCATCAACGCTGGAACGATCATTTCATTTGCCCACAATACGACTTTGTCGATCATCCTGGATGGAACGGTTAAAATACACCGTGAGAGTATTGATATTGATACTGGTTTGATTGTACCAAATGACATCTGGACACAACTGACCATAGTTTATCAAAAAGTGACCGGCGTGTTGCAAGTGTTTAGAAAGTATGACTCCGGCTTGTCGCAATCCGTTGTTTATTTTGTGGGCTTTGGCTGGTTTGAAGATGGACTGAGTTTGGGAATAGGAATTTCTCAAGTCTCTAAAGTTGCAGCTGTCTCGCTCTCATATCCAATGTTCTCTGGCTCTGTTGATGATGTCAGAATATGGAGTACGAGGCTGGATGGTGTTACTATTGATGCACATTGGAAGTCCGATGTGGACATTTACGATCAAAGCTTGAAAGCGTTGTGGAAAATGGATGAAGGTGCTGGAATGACAGTCCATGATTCTGTTGGTACAAATCACATCTCTATGCCACCGACTGGTTGGGTCCTACCTAGTTGGGAAAATGCTGCCTACGAACTGTACGATGCAAAGCAGATGCCACGGAGGAGAAGACAGATACTGAAAATCGCTGCCGAAGCAACATGCAGAGACTTTCTGTATGACAATACCCTGCAAGACACTTGTAGATCTGTCCTTGGGAATTCCACATCGATTTACTACCATGGTTGTGTAGAGAGCATTTTGGCGGAGAACAGCACCAGAGCTGCAGACGAGGCTATGCTTTCGTTCTCGTCCACTTGTATGAGACTGTTAAATCTGACTACCAACCCCGCAAGGCATTTATGTAACCGTACAGCAGGAAAACATATTGATGGCTATTATGGAGTGAATTGCTCCCAAAAATGTGAATATGGTGAACTGGCTGACGGCAGTTGCATCTGTTTTAAAGGATATTGGGGAGCGAACTGCTCATCTGAGTGCCCTGGAGGGGCCAGCATGCCATGCCACGGTCATGGTGTGTGTCTACAAGGAAATGGAAAATGCATCTGTGATTACAACTGGAGAGGGGATACGTCTTGTAGCAGCTGTACACTGGGGTGGCAGTCACCGCATTGCCTGAAAGTTGAATCGCCAAATTTGTTCGCATCACATCAAGTGTGTTCAGTAACAAGACTGGGTGTCTATCATGGGTTTAATGGCATAGAACAACGACTAGTCGAACACGGGAGTTACAATCTGGTTAACAGCTCAAAAGTGCAAGTTTATGCTGTAACTGTGGACTGTTTCAAGGATGCTGTTTGTACAACTGAAATCAATATTACCACTAGTTTTCATCAGATATCGCTGCTAAAGAATTATGGATCAATCAGCTCAGACGTCATTGTTGACCGAAATCCCATAAAAGTTGATGGCTTCGTTCAAGTTTCCTCTGATATATCTATAGCATTACTGTCCTTTGATAAATATCTCATCACTATAGGAAAATATCTCCAGATTGAAATCTCATCTGACGGATTTTACTACAGCCTATCACTCTATTCTCAGAAACCAACCTGCGACGATTTCAGTGGGCTCTGTGGATCCTGCATTCCAGGAACATCCTCCACTTCTGTTCCAGTTGGTAGTCCACCAAAGTCCCTATATTTTGGACAGTTTTCCTTGTATTTCAGCAAAGCTACTATGTACACTAGTGAAGTGAATATATTCTCTACTACTCAAGCCACAATCGAGTTTATTGTAAAGAGCTGCAACCCCAAAGATTGCGGTGGTCCTATCGTAGCATTCGCATCAGTGAGAACTGTTTATATCACAAACTATCTCACAGTTAAAATGCTTATTGGAGATACTGTTTATGATAGCGGCATTCAAACAACGATTGACGAATGGAATCATGTGATAGTGACTTGTAATACACTGCAAAGAAAGATCGACATATACGTAGCGCACGGCAAAAAATATTTATATCATCGCTCATTTCTTATGGACACGTACCCATTTGCAGGATCTGGCATCATTTCAGTTGGCAGTTGGACGCCATCAATGACAGGGCTAGATAAGCAACCCTTCAGAACATTTACTGGTGAGATTGATGAAATGAGAGTTTGGGATCGATATTTTGATTACGCAATGGTGAGACAACGTGTGTTTTCAAACGTAAATAGACCAATTCAAGGCTTGAAAGCTGCATGGAAAATGGATGAGAGAGACGGATACGTGGTGAAGGATCTTGTTGGAGATAGTGATATGATAATGCCTGAATATCCGCTAGGAAGCCCAGCTCGGAGAGTCTCTAGTGCACCCTTAGGAAGTCCTGTGAAGAAAATATCATTTGATGATGACACACCCGTACGATTGGTTGCAGAAACATTCTGTCAAGATACTCTGATTAAAGGACATGTTGGTAATGCTTGTATGGGAATTGCAGAAGCTGTTAAACAGTTTTTTGTGTCAAACTGCATCTTGGAAATCGTACAAACTCAACTGAAATCAGCTTCACTAAGAGTTATTGTTGAGTACTCAGATATGTGCCAAAGAAGCTTGTCCCTAAGTGACTGGCCTGCCAGACCATTGTGCAATCTTTTCAAAGGTTTGAAGTTTCCCAACTGGATAGGGACAAATTGCTCTGTCAAATGTGTTTTTGGTAGCCGTTCTTACGACAATGCTGACAAGTGTGTTTGTGATAATGGCTATTGGGGCACTTCATGTAATGAAACATGCGATGGAGGCTTCATTCGCCCATGCAGCAACCATGGAATATGTAATCAAGATTCAGGCCGTTGCACATGTGATCCTATGTGGACTGGTGACAAGAACTGCTCGGCGTGCAGCAGTGGCTTCACAGGTGAAGACTGTTCAGTTTCCAAGACAACAGCCGCAATGCTCCAGTCGTCTCATGCTTTTGTTTCGTTGCGAGGTTATTTAACATTGTTCGGAGGCTATGGTATTGTTTTGAAGCGTACCGGTGAATACAGACTCATTTACTCCCCAAGTCACAACATTTCTGTGTATGGTCGGTTTGTTGTATGCTTCGGCAAAGAATCATGTTTGAATTCATTGGTGTTTAGGTTTTCAAAAACTCAAGTTGTTCTGCATGCTCCTTACAAGACAGAGGAAAACATCAAAATCTGGCTAAATAAGAAACTCATGGATATTTACAAGAACAGAGATGAAATCCTTGCGGGCCATATTAAAATTGTGCGAAAGACTCCATCTTTGTATGCTATTATACATGTACTTGGAGAATACAAAGTTTCTGTCATAGGCACTTACCTTACATTTGACATCAGTGTGAGTGGAGATATTTGTACCAGCTCTTATGGACTGCTTGGAAGTTGCCACCAAAACTTGTCTGATTTAATCAACACGGCCTCATCACCTCTACATTGCTCGAGAGATACCTTTACCAAATTTGTTACAAAGAAGAGTGTACAATCGTTAACAGTCAATCAAACGAATATCCAATTATTCACTAACCGACAAATGATCCAGTTATGCGAGAGTTCCTTTATCTATAAATATGATCAGGTTACAGAACACAGAGATGCAAATTCAGGATATGCTATGAAATTCAATCATTCCTCGCTGGTTCTTCTTAACTCAACAGTTCTGAACAGTCACCTGTGTACATTCGACTTTATGATTTACCTGGAACAAGACGGAACAATCTTATCATATGGAAGCGACACAACGTTCTTGTTAGTGACAATTAACTTTGAATTTCAAATATGGATTGGTAAGCAAATTTATAAGACGGGGCTATACAGTGAACATAAAGCATGGAACCAGATCATTTTGCAATGGAAAAAGTCTAGAAACCAGTTCACCGTGTTTGTTTTTGATCAGCTTGGAGTATTACATTGGAGAAAGATTGATGTTGCTGGCAATATTGATATATTTCAGCGCGGAGGAGTCCTTGGTATCGGACAATGGCAGCCTGCTTTTAATGAAAGTTACACAAAGCCAAACAGTACATTTGTAGGCTTTGTGGAACAGCTGAGAATTTGGGAGAAGGAGTTCAGTCCAGCAGTTATTTGGCAGCTATGGAGTAGAGATGTACACAGCGATTCTAGGTATTTGACTGCTAAGATTGATTTTGACAATACGGAAGATAGCTACCTCACTGATGAAATATCCAACAGAGTTGTAAATCTAGCCAGCGAGCCTTGGAGAAAGCCTTCAAAGTTGTTCTCGGGAGTGTTGCAGAAGAGTCAGCTAGGAGTTAACGTGAAGAGAACTGGTAACACTGAGTTGATCGGAAGAGCTAGTGTGTTTTGTAAACAGTTCATCGTTCAAGGCCCCCTTTATGGGCACTGTAATGCGTTAGGAAACGGAATAGCAATGTTTTATTACCGATTGTGTGTAGAGATGAGCAGTGGATCGGTGGAAATGTACATTGGATTGCACGCTGTTGTATCGTACTCTGATTACTGTCAAGCCTCTTTGAATTTGACATTCTGGCCAGCAAGAGATCTCTGCGGAAGTGTCAACATGACAAGAAGTCCAAAGCGAATGCAGGAACATTGTGCAGAAAGTTGTTTTTATGGCCACCTAGACACCAATGGAAGCTGCCGATGTATCAAAGGCTATTGGGGAGAGCGCTGCAATAGGGTATGCCCTGGAGGAGCTTATAGCCCATGCAATGATCAGGGTGTGTGTGACGTCGTGAGTGGAAAGTGCAAATGCAATGTAAACTGGAATGGAGATGAATCTTGCAGTAATTGCTCCCTTGGATGGATCGGTAGAGACTGTCAGATTGCGCAAATTGATAGAACAGTTTCTTTGCGAGTAAATGGCTTCCAAGCATTTTTAATTGACGGTAATGTAATGCTATTTTCTGGTCATGTTCTTGCCTTTAAGTATGTTGGTCAGTATTGGCTTTACAGAGACATTTATCTAGATGCTGATGTGAGAATCTGGCAAGCACCATGTTACGTTCATAAACTGTGTATATCGGCACTAAGAATGAGATTTACAAATGTAGCCATCGTGATCACTGCTCCAAAGCCAGGACACTGGAAAGAAAGGGTGCTGGTAGATAATGAGATCGTGAAACTGACCAGTGCACACCTTACAAAACAGGCTGGAAGCCATTCTATTTCTTTGCGTTATGCAGCTAGAAATCAGATCGTCATCACTATTGGAAAAGTGAACTTTGCATCAGTTACAATATTTGAGAGGTCATTGAGTATTCTTGTCGATAGGAAAACCGACAGTTGTTCATCAAATAGTGGTATTCTGGGAGCATGTATTAATGATACAGACAGCGTAACTGCTGGTCTCCTTGCTGAAAGATTACATCATGAATGGGAAGTTAGAACATCTGAGGCTATTGTTGGCATCACAGAAGAGATCAAATCTTTTTCCTCTGCTGAATATGCAGTCTTGTTTGAGGACACTGGTGCTGTTTCCAATCCACTCTGCCATTCTTTTGAAGGAAATGGAGATTATACTATAGAGTTTCTTATAAAACCAATGAACTCACAGTTTTTTGTAATGTCATATTCCTTAGCAAGTACCTTTGCGATGTATGCGAACGAAACATACAGAATCATCGCCACAGGAGTGGAACTCGACTCAGGAATCAAAGCCAGGAACGGAATATGGCAGCAGTTGACAATAATGTATTGGTCAGATTTTAGACGTTTGGACTTTTACGTGTTCGAAAAGGATAGACTCGTGCAACGGCGTGCTTTTCTCTTGTCGCATTACCCCTTCTTCCGCTGTGGTATCATGGCTTTAGGACAATGGTTGCCTTCAACAAATATGCCAGAAGGCCCACGAATAGTGAATAGCGGTTTCTACATTGACGAGATACGAATTTGGAGTCGTGCATTCGATCCATTGACAGTGCAGCAGAACTACCGGATGAATGTGCTCAAGTCTCATCCAGAGTTAAAAGGGTTGTGGAAAGTAAACGAATTCGACGGAGACATTCTGTATAATTTGAAAAGTGAAAGGGAAAGTTTACACTTGCCAAGCGCACCATGGCAAAGACCTTTGCGTGTATTGTCAACAGCTGGTATTGGCTCCAACATCAGTGATATATTTGGGATTGATGTCGCAGACAACATGACATCGATTGAAGAGCATTGCAAAGCGCTTTTCTTTAAAAGTGAATTGTGGACAAAATGTCATTCACTTCAGTCTGCTATGTCATATTTTTATTTGGTTTGCATCAAAGATGTTGCCCTTACAAACACCTCCTACGCGGTTTATTCTGTTATCAATTTTGCTGACACCTGTCAGTCGTTGTTGAATCTTACAACCTGGCCAGCAACCTCGCTTTGCCATGCCTTGATGAGTGCTCCGGGTCTACTTTCGATTGGCAATTATTGCAAAACAGTTTGTGTATTCGGAAAACCTGTTCCCGACAATTCCAGCCAGTGTATTTGTGACAAAGGTTATTGGGGTAGAGATTGCTCTTATCAGTGTCCCGGTGGCGCAATTTTACCATGTTCAGGACATGGAAGGTGTATTCAGAGTACAGGAGTTTGTTTGTGTGACCAGAACTGGAGTGGAAATGCAAACTGTTCGGCGTGTGGAACAAACTGGTTAGGAACATCTTGCAATGTGACTATAGAGCCGTTTAATTTATTTAAAGAAAAGGCGTCTGCAATTTCCTTCGTAACTGCCAACGGACAGGTAACAACGTTCAATGGGTTTACAATTAATATTCGGACAACAAAAGAAATCATTCTCGTGCATAATCCACTCAAACAGTTTTTAATCTCGGTAAAATCGTCTCCGTGCTCTGCCGTTGGCATCTACAACAGCCTCTGTTTGACATTCCTGACAATCCGCCATCATGGTTTAAGCATCGTCTTGCGCGCTCCATACTTTGTTCAAAGAGCCGTTCCTCAAATCGTCACGCCAGTTCTTGTCGTAAATGGTAGACTCTTAAAAGTAGACCACGTTACTTATATTTCCGCTGAAACATCATTGAGTAGAATCAGTCGTAATGTTTACACCTTAATTTCAAGCGGCGTTTACGAACTGCGAATTACAATAAGACAGAAATTCGACATCAGTATGAAACTCTCTCGTGAATACTGTACAGCAGCAAAAGGCATCTTGGGAAATTGCGATTTGGTACGAGAAACTTTGGTAGCCTTGAACGAACGATTGGCTGTAGGTAATCTTGTTCCATTATCAGACAGTGCAATTGATTACAGGATGTTGAGTTTTGAAGAGAAGTCTTTTGTGTTTGGGAGTTTATATGGTGTGCATATGAAGGACACTGGGATGGTTTCGACCTTGTTTACGACATTAGACTACCCAATTGTTTCCTTAGAGATGTACGTATACCCATTGTCACATGGTGGAACATTGATTGCTTACATGGGTCGAAACATTTTTGCGCTCAGTAACGAGGCCACTATGAGGTTGTTTATTGGAAGTGATGTCATCAATACAGGTCTTTCAACAGAAACAGGTGAGTAGCTTTAGCTTGTCCCAATATTTTATGAAGACACTTAATGTCTCGCATTGTTTTTTGTCGCGATAAGCTTTTTCAGTTATTCGCCACAGAAGTTGACTTAGATTGCAAAAGAAATCTATGTGCATTAGAATCAACGCCTCTTCTCTAATCAACAGTGTTCTTTGAGAAATATCTTGGATTGCTGCGTCAGATTTATTTGCCTCTACATGTCCAGAATGTTATCACCTTTTGCATTCTACAGTTATTTTCCAATTGTCTCCAGTGGGATTTTTACTACTCATTATTTCACTTATTGAACCGTTCTAGCATTTGTACCAATTTGTAATTACATTTTCAGAAGTTGTCAACAAAACACCCATAATTATTCGCTCTTACAGTAAATCCCTTGTATTTTTTATTTAGCACCATTTCCTTTCAGGAACATGGAACCAACTGTTGATCGTGTACAGACGTCAAGCTGGATTGCTGACATTATACCTGACAGCATCCAACCAAACGAAAGTACGTGCATTCAGAACAACCAGCGATATTTTACCTGTAAATGGAAGGTTTGCTATCGGTCAATGGATACCTTCTTCGGGTAACATTTCTACACTGCCAAATAGCACATTTAATGCTAATATAGACGAATTCAGAATCTGGAGTAGAAGATCCAATCCATCTTTGATCTATCGAAATCCAAAGTTAAATCCAGCGGCATCTTACAGTAAGGATTTGCTACATCTGTTCAAGTTTGATAACCTCTCAAACCACTTCGTGAAGGATGAGCTAACATCTATAAGATTCATATATCAACATTGGTACCCAGCCGTTCCACAGTTTTCTTCTTTGGATATAAGTTTTGTACAAGAGACAGTTAGCTTCAGGAATAGAACTTTTGAAGAAGCAGCTATGAAGCGTTGCAGAGAGTTACTGTTTGAAGGACAAATCTACAGTAAATGCGAGCCACTTGGCTTTGGAATAATATCGCGGTTTTACATTGATTGTCTCCAAGAAACTGCCAGAGCAAATAGTATAGATAGTGCAGTGCATATAGTTGTCTCCTTTGTAAGCCATTGTAGGTATGCACTTGGGATAGAAGTTGATGGTTTATTAAGACCCTTCTGCGGCATTACTCTTAAAGATTACTTCAACAATTGGAGTGGTGCTACTTGCAATCAGTCTTGTATATATGGTGTATGGTGTGAGAATGTACCATGGAGCAGGAACGGCACGAGTGGGACTGAAGATCGTTGCATCTGCGAGGATGGGTACTGGGGTGAAAATTGCTCACGGCTGTGTCCGGGTGGTGTGCTAAATTCGTGTAGCAGCAAAGGAAAGTGCAATGTGGTAAATGGCTCTTGTACATGCCGCGGAAATAGAATCTCGACTTATATGAACGACACTGACAGACTTCCTTGCTCAGAATGTCTTCCTGGTTGGAAAGGTGCTGAATGTAACATTGGAACCAAAGAACTTAGTGTCAGTGTTGGAAACAAAAACATCAACAGGGGTTTCTGTATTGCGATTGGGAACACTCATTTTGTAACATTCGATAGAACCAGTTTAAGCATCGATCTGCAGGGTATGCACCTTCTTGTCAGCAATGAACAGGTGCACATTTATGTGGCAACTAAAGCGTGCAGCATACATCCAACATGCAGGCACATATCGGAGGTGTTCATCATTGGCAGGTTTGGAGAGTCATCAGTAATGCTTATTAACGGCCAGCTAAAGGTTACTACCAGGAAGAGTAGCACTAATGAAGTCAGCGGAATCAAAGAGACTGTATTATCGGAAGTAACACCAAGTGCGTTTACGCAGAGTTTGTCGAGAGACACTACCATAAGATACGGAGGAACTAAGAAGGAGCGATTAGAGATTCAAGCAGGCGACAAGTTCTATGTATTGATTTTCCTATATAGCAATCAATTGTCTGTTATCGTTGAAGAAAGGATTAAGTCGTTGTATGTCAATGGAATATGTAGTTTTGCAATGAGGAATTCCTCCCAGCAGACACTAGAGCCGCAAGCCAGATTTAGAAATGGTACTTTCGTTGATTTAGATGCAGGAAGCAGAACAGTCATATCTCAGCAATTGATCGCAAATGAGTTTATGAAATCATATAAATGGAACAACTCAACCGACGTTTTGTTGTCAAACACATCAAAATTTTGGGCGCAGGGACCTGGCTATATGTTATATTTTGCACACAATCGTATCTCAGGAGAGCTCCTCTCTTTAGATGGAGTTTTGAATGAATGGACAATTGAATTGTGGCTTCACCCTGGACAACCAGCAGAAAATAGCAGTGATATGTGCAACAAGGCAGTTGCCACGAAATTTGCAATAGAACAGCAGGTACTCTCAGTGGAGCATCAAGGAAATCGGTATTTGTCCTTATCGTACAACGGGTTTCTACATTTCCAGTGGGATGAATACATTGTATCGAGTGGTATCCAGGTAATGTCGAACATCTGGACACACATATCGGTATCTTGGAGGTCGTACGATGGCCGTTTGAGAATCCAAGCTCTTTCCCCATGCAGTAATGCACAGTCATTCACAACGTACAATATTAAGTTAGGACAGACTTATTCGTTCAATGGCACACTTGTCTTGGGACAATACCTAAGGAACGGACGCGAAATCCTTGAAAATGATTTTGTCGGAGCCGTCGATGAGCTGAGAATATGGATGTATGCAAGATCAGCAAATGATACAGAAAAACAAGCCAAGAAACGTCTGTACTTTCCTACACCTGGATTGCTTGTAGCTTGTTACTTCGATGAGATAGCCAAATCAAGAATCCCCACTGTCCTGGCAGCTTACCCTCTACCATCCAACCAACCAACCATTGATGATCAGAACACATTTACAACTTCTGAGAAGCTTGATCTGCAGTTAATGCCTTTGGAAGCTCCCCCACATTGGCTTCCATCTACAGTACCTTTTGAAATAGAGGCAGATTACACAGTCACATTCCGTACCAGCAATTTATCATACACTGCAAATGAAATATGCCACAAAGCCTTCTACACAGGGGTATTAAACACTTATTGCTCTAAAAATCTGCCACGCACTGCCGCATTTTATTACCAAGCCTGCATATCAGATATTGCTGCGACAGAGAATACCGGTATTTCAGAACATTTTAAGGTGGCATTTGCATTAGTTTGTAGCATGGAAATCGAGGTACCAACATGTAGACTGCGTGACGTTTATGACGGATTCCCGTTCTGTGAAGATGCGGAGGAGCAGCCGGTTTGGACAGAAACTAGGATCTTTCTTCTGCTCTTGGGTATCATTCTTGCCTTAGTTGTGGTAGTTGCAATTACTATCTACATCCGAAAGAGCAAAGCACCTACGATAGCTCCAGAAGACAGGTATGGAGGAGAAGTGGCCCCACATAACGACGAAAGGCCTCTTTTTGAGAGAGATTCGTTCATAGCAAGCTCCTTCCAAAGTTTACCGCGAGCAGGACCAGCAAATGAGGAAGATGTAAGTGGCCTTGTAAAAACTTCCGAAAAGTTTCTGGACGATGGCGATATACTTATAAAAACATCCCCAAGGCGGCCATACGAGACAAGCAAACCGAGCTTGTTTAATGCATATGAAGAGAATGAGACGGAATTCTAGAGATTAAAGGTATGGTTTTGGTATGCTTTCTTGTTCTTATTATCGCGATTAGTTATTCAAAATGCATTCAGTTAGTGGCTATTTTTCAGTATTTTATTCACAAATATCCTCATTGCTTGAACTCGTGCCGTCATGACAGTGATTAATCCGTGGATCGATTTATTGATCAATTGGTTGACCGATCCATTAATAAAATTTGTTGATTTATTTATGGTTTTCATTTTGATTTGATTGATTTGATTGACGAGTGTGCTGTGACATGGCCTATAGCTTGTTGCTTGCCATTTTAGCTAATTCATTCATTGGTTTACTCATTCACTCATTCATTCATTCATTCATTCATTCATATATTCATTCTATTTGTATTCTGCAGGAGTTGTACAAGATCGCACAAGAAAGATACCTATATAGTGCCAGAAAATTTACTACCCATGCAAAATTTGTACATTAAGATGCTACAAAACACTTTAATACCTTTTCAAGTTTACATCGCATATGATAGTTTATTTCAGGTAGAACCTTGAACGATAACACTGTATTATGATAACCGATAGTCAGTTTGTATAATTTCAGCAAGAACCCGCCAATCAGTGAATAGATTGAAGGAAATTACCCGCCAATCAATGAATAGATTGAAGGAAATTGACTACTGGTTAACCAGTCACATTTTACTGATGGATGCAAGATACCTTTACCGGTAGTGCCCTAGGTCTGCGTTCATTTTTTTAGCTTGATCATGTACCCATCCCATCTTGTACTGTACTGCATTATCTACAATAATTTATAGAAACATAACCATAACTGCAAGCAGGCTTAAGTTTGTTTTATCCCATTTCTCTTTATCATGCCCGTGACGCTTGTGAAACTTTGAGAAATCAGCAATACTGTATGACGGACATCCATCACCATCCAGCAATATTTATGTACTGTTGTGTTCTTGCTGCAATTATCTATTTTAAACCTTAGCATACATGTATCTCCCTTGTAGTTGTTAGCTGTGTGTTGAACGTTAGCATGAGATTTTTATATCAACAAGAGATTCAGTAGAGATTTCATCAGATTTAGGCTTATTTTAGCTTTCATAAGACTATCGTTATCATCAATATTATGCATGTAGAACAGACTTTCACGGCTATCTTATATCTTTCAATATTAATATTGCCTATTTTATTAGTACAATAGTACGGAATTTCAAGTAAGACAATTTTTTACAAATAAGCTGGCAGGGGTTTTATGCCCCTTAGTATATTTTCCTGTCCCCTCAATTGTTGCTAATTCAATAATCAATTTTTTCGCTGAGAGCTCAGAATTAGTAGGTATGCTCTCATCGTAAACTTAACATGTCTTACTGCTTAGCGCAGTCTTACAAGAATATTAATAAGTTTGGAAATTCATGACTGTATGACGCTTAGAAAGCTAACCATTTGGATTACTGCCCCTTTTGCTTTTATTTGATACTTTTCATGTTTGAAATCTTACTCTGAAATTCCTTTTATATTAGCTAGATACAAACAACAGATACCTATTGTTTAGTTCGAATATAATATATCAAATGCTGCCCTGTAGCTGGGGCTTCTTTCATTCGCATATACTTTTTTATATCGATACAAGTAGCTCTCTGCTTAAATTTCTGCTTGTTTGATGTGCGTTATTGGCATTGATCTCGCAGTGACAGGGATGAATGTGCGTTAAACCGGCCGAAATAAATAAATTTCAGATAGAAGAACAACCACTTGTCCATAGCTGCCTCCGCTACTGGTTGTGTTTGCTTAATTTTTGATCTTGTCATATTTACTGAAGGCGGCGATAAAGCTTCCAAATGAGCCACCTTGTGGCCCGTATACTTACTGCTTATTCATTCCTGGTTTTTACCAAGAAAAGGATGAGCGAAAGTAATGATTTACACAAGGACGTACACGTTTTTTTTTATAAGAAAAACACTATTTTTCCTGAGGCTCAATTTTCTTAACTTTTCACGAATTTGAGGCTGAGATTTTCTTAAGATTTTCTTAACTTCTGGAGGAAAAACCTGGCTGAAACAGGCTACTCTGTATTTGTTGGGTCACCATAAGTCTCGATCTTTGTACGAGAGTTTGCAAAAATGAGCCAATATCAATTTCTGGCATGTAAAGAAGATGAACTGTAATTTTCTTAGCATTTTCTTGAACTTGAGCCTTGTGATTTTCTTAGGATTTTCTTAAGATTTTGGCCATTTGAGCCTCATTTTCTTATAAACTTTTTTCGTATAAAAGAAAAAACGTGTATTTACTGTCGAGACCTCTTTTGTACCTGCCTGCCTCGTATTGAACGTGTTCAACAAATGTTTTGAGAGCAAGATGGAAAAATGTATTTGACATGCGCAAAAAATGCGCAGCGCACTTCATGGATACGGCTATCAACCTCACTTGACAACAGGCACCATATTGAAATAGACAACATTTTAAAGGCAGCATGGCCAGTTGCTCTATTCCGTTGCTTTAAAGTGGATTGTTAGAGCATATTACTGCTTTTAGCATTGTTGCTTTAGTATTTCCTTGCCTATCATTTATCAAATGAAAGCAGAACACTTCAAAGAAGATTCGGCGATCCGTAACAGGTTCACATTCGACGTACATTTAGACCTTTGGATCCTTTCCTACAGTGGGGAATATAACGGTGTTCAGATTAGAACGACTAGAAGGACACAGCTGCATGAACTCTCTCGCAGTATTTTATTTTATGACCACCCTACCAGGACCGCCTGAATTAGGGCCGCTATTGCATAGACAAACGAAATGATATTGACAATATGGTTAATTTTGAAATATTGTTGATATGGGATAGAGGCTAATAGTTGACTTCATAAAACTGAATTTATCTCAAAATTTTGACAAATGCCACAAAAAGTTATGTTCACTACCATGTTGTATAAGTGTTGTACTTCACTACTTATGTGGTGGCACACCTGGGAAAATTTGCCTCTAGCCAGGAAATGTTGTTGAAAATATGGTTAATTTTGAGCTATAGTCCATATGGGATGGAGGCTAAGAGGTGACTTCATAAAACTGAATTTATCTCAAAATTTTGACAAATGCCACAAAAAGTTATGTGCACTACCATGTTATATAAGTGTTGTACTTCACTACTTATGTGGTGGCACACCTGGGAAAATTTGCCTCTAGCCAGGAAATGTTGTTGAAAATATGGTTAATTTTGAGCTACAGTCCATATGGGTTGGAGGCTTAGAGGTGACTTCATAAAACTGAATTTATCTCAAAATTTTGACAAATGCCACAAAAAGTTATGTTCACTACCATGTTGTATAAGTGTTGTACTTCACTACTTATGTGGTGGAACACCTTGGAAAATTTGCCTCTAGCCAGGAAATGTTGTGGAAAATATGGTTAATTTTGAGCTATAGTCCATATGGGATGGAGGCTTAGAGGTGACTTCATAAAACTGAATTTATCTCAAAATTTTGACAAATGCCACAAACAGTTATGTTCACTACCATGTTGTATAAGTGTTGTACTTCACTACTTATTTGATGGAACACCTGGGAAAATCTGCCTGTAGCCAGGAGATGTTATTGAATTCATGGCCGCTTTTGAGCTATTGTCTGAATGGGATGCTATGAAACCAACCATATTGTCAATAACATTTCCTGGCTAGAGGCAAATTTTCCCAAGTGTGCCACCACATAAGTAGTGAAGTACAACACTTATACAATATGGTAGTGAACATAACTTTTTGTGGCATTTGTCAAAATTTTGAGATAAATTCAGTTTTATGAAGTCACCTCTAAGCCTCCATCCCATATGGACTATAGCTCAAAATTAACCATATTTTCAACAACATTTCCTGGCTAGAGGCAAATTTTCCCAGGTGTTCCACCACATAAGTAGTGAAGTACAACACTTATATAACATGGTAGTGAACATAACTTTTTGTGGCATTTGTCAAAATTTTGAGATAAATTCAGTTTTATGAAGTCACCTCTCAGCCTCCATCCCATATGGACTATAGCTCAAAATTAACCATATTTTCAACAACATTTCCTGGCTAGAGGCAAATTTTCCCAGGTGTTCCACCACATAAGTAGTGAAGTACAACACTTATACAACATGGTAGTGAACATAACTGTTTGTGGCATTTGTCAAAATTTTGAGATAAATTCAGGTTTATGAAGTCACCTCACAGGTATACTGTAGAGTATGCGCTCATGGCTCTTAAACCACGAGATGTGATTGTGATTGGAGTAGTAAAAAGAACTGGAGGATGAAGGTTATTCGTTTAAATCGATGTTTATATAGGTGCCTACATGGTATATGTTTGCGTTAATCATATTTCTGTTGGAAGCAGCGATGTTTCCAGCCAGTGACTCTAAATGAAAAGTGAATGAAGGTTCGGTGGGACAGTACACAGTAGCGTAGCATAGTAAGAGTAGGTTGTACTGTTACCTATCATTGAGATCAGGCGTTAATTGACTTCCGTATGAGTACGTGCACAACATCGATAACATTTCTGTGTGAAAGGGTAATAAAAGACCATTTAAATAACCTTCTTGCAGTACTGTCCTTATCCGACATGGCGTGTTTCTGTCTTCGCATTACGGAGCGCCTTCGCAGTTACTGCCGCCATTTTGAGCTTAAACATTTTTCCATCTTGCTTGTTTTGAGATGGGATGGCGCGCGGAACCTTTATGCTAACGCGGAAGAACTTTGTCTTCCGTGTACTCGAGAAGTTGAACCGAACATTGTGAATTTCAAGACATATTTTGAAGATACATCATCCCAATTCTAAAGAGAGGAGTGAAGTTGCTAGGATTTTCTTTTATTGCTTTGAAGCTGGCGACAGTTTTATTTGAGCAACCATGGCTGTGGAAACCAAGGAAATAGCAGCAGTGTTAGAAGGTATGCTCCCAGGGTCCAAGATAGATCAATTTTTTAATATTTTCATTGCTGTTGTAGTATGTCATTATTTCTTAGGAAATGAGGGGTTTATTTCTAACTGATAGTATGAAGTTAAAGATGCACAAGAATCAAATCCATAACACAGAAGCTCACCAACCGATTAGTCTAGTGTTAAAAAGGCGGGCACATGGACTGAAAGATTATTTGGTATCCTATACACGCTATTTATTTTATAAGTAACCTAACTCAAGGCCTAGTTCCAAGTGTTCCTTATTTTTGGGCCTCCAGTGATCAAATTGTAGTTCTTAATAGTTCCTTAATTTCACTGCACATTTAGTGCCATAAAAATGGTACAGACACAATTAAAGCATTGAAATTCTGAATTTTGCTTTTAAGTTTGGCGATAACTTTATTAAACACACAAAGAAGGTAGGAAAGAAGTTTTATAAATGTTGAAGCATAATGTCGAAATATAGAAGCATAAAGCATTCTCAATAAAACACTTTGACACAATCATAGCAAGCAATCTATGTGGATCTAGGCTGCAAATGATTAATTGATTAAGCTACAAATCAACTGATTAAGCTGCAGTTACAAATGTCATTATATTACAAGGTAATAATAATGATAATAATTATGGCTAATGCTAAAAGTGGGTAGCTTGTTTAGTCAAGCAAGTATTCAATTTTTGCAACTGGACACACTATAAATATGGATATTATTTAGAAACTTGTATTATAGTAGAAAGAAGATATATTAGAGATATATATTATATATATTATATATATTAGAAATATTAGAATATATTAGATATATATATTAGAAGATATATTTGTATTATATTAGAGCCCCTATTTATAATATATATGCATTTTGAAAGTCCTGTATATAATTAGATTAGAAGGTTGTTTTGAAAGGAGTAAGCTATCGAATTTTGTTGTTGATGCTGGTACAGCACTCCATATTTCAACAGCCCCCTGCCCTCAATGTTCTGATTTGCCAGACCTGTGTGTCTTTTCAGTGCAATATATATGGATTTTTGCTTTTGCTGATCTTGTACCTTATCCATGCACATCATTTGAATACTGGAAGCATTACTTAAGTTCCATCAGAGTGAGCTTGTTTATGCCTCTTGATGTCATAATAACTATGCTTTCTGTATGTTCTCAGGAAAACTATTCTGTCTTTAATTGCAGCTTTTACATCACAGGTCTTGAGATTTCTTGAATTGCTTAACAAGCCATTTCAAGCATGTCTTGCTAGCAGGAGACCAAACTTCACTGTAGTAGTTGAAATAGGCATTTTGTATAATGTATGCACTCATTATAGTAAGAAGATATGCATTCATCACCATAGATGTAGGAATAGGTTGCCTGAAGCTGGTGATTAGCTGAAATGTATAGATTGACTATAAGGTTGAACCCCCCCCCCTAATATAGCATGTATCATTAAAAAGCAGTCACCACACACTTGAATATGCAATAGAATTAGTGACAATGCATGCAGGAGGGAAGTTACAACAAAGAGGCACTCACCCCCTTGGCACAGATACACACACATACCCCATTAAACTAGGGGCATGCATATGTGTGTTTACGTATTTTCTCATGGGATCATGGAGCAGAGGGTTGGTGTCAGCTGTAGATCATATGATAGAAATACTGTGATAGCCCACCAAAAAAGTAATATAGCAAAGAATCCTCCTTTCTTCTAGTTATATGATCACACCTTTTCAATGCTGCAAACAAATTCATAATGTGTTTGCATGCAAATGAATGGGTGTTTATTTGTTATAATTTCTCTCCCATGTGCTATGCCACCAGTACTATTGAAATTTTTTTAATGAGACAACTGCTTTCCAGTGATATATAGTTTATAGGAAAATTATTTTGCTCATTTTTCAGTTTTAGCAATAGCAGAAATGAACTTTGCTCTTCCACTCTAGAACTTCAGAATGGCAAAAAGGCATTTTAGTTCATAAGCTTACACTTACATACCTCTTCTGTTATATCCTGCTGTATGTTTCTTCTGTTGTTTGTTTGATGTTGTTGTCTGATGTTTTAGCTGTGCTTTCCTACTTGAATATCACACTTCCCTGCCAGTCACTTTCACCTGATGCAGAGATGGGAAGAGAAGCCCTTCTGAATAAGGTTCAAAGCCTTGCAGACAAATTAGATGGCCCACCTTGCAAGCCAGAAGAAACATCAAAGGATGATTCCATTGTAGACCAAGAGATTTATGATGATGTGGTAGGAACAGGTAATTACAACATTGGTTCTCTGTGCAAGGCACTCCTTTTTGGAGTTTGACTTTGTACCATTTGAACATCATATCTCATCATCACTTACGGGGTTCTCAGTTTCATTTTAACAATATTGAAAGTAATAGTGAAACATCATGATGAAAATAAAACTTCTCTGAAAGGTGAAAGTTTTCTGCTATCACATTACCTCATGATTGGACCCTCCATCTTTTGTCTTAGACTAAATCATGATGGGTCAAAGCCATTCTCTCATCTGTGGTATAAATTATCGAATTTTACATTTTATGAATTTTGTATTTCATATCTTTAAGACATTATACCAAGTCAATCATTAAGTTGATAAAATTTGTGTAATACCATAAATTATATTATTGATTTGAAATGATATTTGCTTTTGCAAGTCATGTTCTCAGTATGGCAGTTGAATGGTCTGTTAGTTAGAAAATTGCAATATTGGATGGGAAAGGTGAAAAGTTCTTTATTTGCTATAGAGCTCTTTACCTTTTTGTGTCTCATACCTTCCAGTGAAAGCCTCTAGGTATGATCTTCTGGTATATTTTCCAGGGAGCTCTGCTAATGACAGCAATGAGGGTGCTCAAGCAAACAGACAAAGTTGCTATATTGACATGCAGCAGCCAGGTAAATGCCTTAATATTGTATCATTTTTTGTGCTAGGGAATGACATAAAACTTAACAGCTTGTATTCAAAGTGCACTCACCTATAGGTATCTAGAGATGGGTCTGCAATCTATTTAACATTTTAACACACTGAACTGTTGAGTTTTCTTGTGCTTTAGAACACAATCCAGATGTTGTTGATGGTATTAAACCAACCGATCAGTCATCTGAAGTTGGGGACTATGAAGTCAATGAAAGTCCTATTCAAAACCAGGGGAGTCCCACAAATCAGCAGAATACTTTGATACAAGATGAAGATTATGAGGTGCCTGGTCAAAAGTCAGATGTTGCTGAACTGTTGGAAGAAGAAGAGTATGATGGTAGTTACATTATATATATTATTTATATATTATTTTACTACTCATTTGAACTTCATAGGATGATAAGCTACAAGGGTTACAAGGTACTCTACTAAATTCAAGCATGCCATATCTATCATAATAATTGTTTGACTTAATGTATAGATTCACAGAAGGAAATCACAAAGCAAAGAATTATATGAGTGTTAGAAAGATAGATAACATACCACAGATGGTTTTGCAATTCTGCCTGAAGGGCTTAAAATGATATTCAAAATAATGCTAGGGGATGAATGAGTGAAATGAAAGGACTCCAAACATGCAGGTGCATCAATCAAAGAATATTAGCAATTGATATAATCAATAAATGACTTTAATCTCATTAGCTTTGGCTGTCTTTTTAGATGTAAACAACATTATGACCAGTGGAGATGCTAACTTTGAATTGACAGAGGATTTGCTTCTTCAGAAGTTAAGAAGTCTTGAAAGCACAGGCCCAAAAAGTATCTTAAATGGCTCACGTTTTTCAGGTACCTTTTGATTCCTTTTCTGTTACATGTTTGTGTATTATTTCTCTAAATCACTTCCATCCACATTCTTGTTGTTTTCCATATCACTTAAAAGAATAGTTGATATTTTTATTCAACTGTGTGTGCATGTGTGTGTGTGTGTGTGTGTGTGTGTGTGTGTGTGTGTGTGTGTGTGTGTGTGTGTGTGTGTGGGTGGGTGTGTGTGTGTGTGTGTGTGTGTGGGTGTGCACTTGTGGGTGTGCACTTGTAGGTGTGCACTTGTGGGTGTGCACTTGTGGGTGTGCACTTGTGGGTGTGCACTTGTGGGTGTGCACTTGTGGGTGTGCACTTGTGGGTGTGCACTTGTGGGTGTGCATTTGTGGGTGTGCTTGGAATTTTCTTTTTATTAATCTATTAATTAGGATGGATATGGTTTTCATTTTCACACCTTCCAACCTCTACAATCTTACATCCTTGAGACCTCAACAGTTGACATGGAAAAACCTTGAGATTGAATTCCCAAACTTTGAGGTTCATGATGTGTTTTGAAAATGCCCCTTTAAATGATGTGTGCCAAAATTAATGAATGCTTTTTGTTAAGCATATAGAGCATATTTATACATGGATATAGGCATCCTATATGTCATCATCATCATTATCATGTTCCGTCAAGTCATTTTCGACTCCTAGTGATTTCTTGCACAAAACTTCTTGCTTCTATCTTGTACCAGTTCTTTCAACTCTATTAAATTTTTACCAGTTACTTCCTTCAAATTGTCAAGCCACCTCATCCTTTGCCTCCCTCTTTTCCTTTTCCTTCGCATTTTCCTACTAGTATACTTTTTTCCAAACTATCTTTGCTTCTCATAATGTGCCCTTGGGCTATTTAACTTTTGTTGGTTTTTTTTTCCTTCAAGTGATATGACTGGTTTGATTTGTGCTAATACATTTGCATTAGTAATTTTATCTATCCATTAAATTTTTAATAGTTTTCTCCAACACCAGAGCTCTAAAGCATCTATATTTTTTCTTTCTTATATCTATCCTATATGTAGGAAGATTCAAAACAGAAGGTACTGTATAGGGAGGTTTTTTCTTGTATAGTGCTCAACCTAAGGAAGAAACAAAAATAAATTATTTCATGAAAGACCAATCATTACCTTTCCAATACTTATGATTTATTATTCTTCACAGAAAACTATGAGATTTTGGTGCTATTCCATGAAGTCATAAGATAAGACCTGAAACCTTGTGTTTCATAGCAAAGCCATGAGAGTTGGAAGATCTGCACCTATAAAATAAATCACCCAGGATTTGTCCAAATCACAGTGCTAAAATTGATATTTCTTGCCTTTATCCTTGTAATAAAGCATGCTGTACCATAGTGATGGATACTCTCATTTATATGCTTATTTTTAGGTGTGCTCCAGAAACAGAAAAAGAAGAACTTTTTGTCAAAATGGCACAAAAGATATTGCATTCTAAGGGAGCAGTTTCTCTTTTATTACCAATCAGAGTCAGATTCAAAATCACTTGGTGTCATTGTTTTGCCAGGTTACATTATTTCTGAGGAGAAATCAAGTTCTAAAGACAAGTTCACTTTTAAGTTGGTGCCTCCTGGGAAAGGGAGGTCAACATATCTGGTATGTTTCTTTAATTGTTTATTTAGTATGGTCTCTTGTTAAGTCAATGAAGGTATGGTAGTTGATTTTATAGGGACACTTGTATAAGTAAAACTAGAAGGGCTCTTTTGATATCTTTCAAATGCATTATTTTTTTGTAACTAGTTCCAAGTTGCATCAAAGATTGAATATGATGCTTGGCTATCGGCTCTTAAATCTGTCTGCTGTCAGAAACTGAATCGTTTGAGTAGTGATGCATTTAATCGTGTTGCTAAGAAGATGGATGAAGACAGTGAAGAGGGTAGTGGAGGTGAGCCAATCAAACAAAAAGAGCCAGCCATTTTAGAGGAAGGAGAAGTTTGTAAGTACATTTTAGTGGAAAGCAATGTTTGTTGTAGCATTGTATATTTGATAAAAACTAACGTGTTGATGTGACCAATTCCTTTTTGGCTTAAGGCTGGTGTACATGCACTGATTTATGTAGGAAAAGATTGGCTATTGTCACCCTTATAGGAAGATGAGACTAAAATGTTTTGAAAGTTTTATGACTTGTAATTAATTGTCATGACTCCTTTTCATGTTTACTAAACCACACCTGTAGCAGTCAGTGCATGCACTTGCATTCTGTGTAGTACTCTTTATACTAAGGGCACTACAAATGTTCTTTTTGATTCATATGTGCTTAGTATCTGGGTGTTCACTTCAAGTTACCATTCACTGCAAAGAGTGAGCCTGGACTGGCAAAGAGTCCTTGCTTTTTTGCTTCCAAAATCCATTTGAATTTTCAGTATATTTCACATCATCATATTTTGTAAATTTTTAAGTTTTCTTTTCCTGAGTAACAGTCTTTTCATTCCACTGGCATTTTCCCTACTGAATGGAAAAATGCAAGAATCGTACCAGTGCACAAATCGGAATCAAAAGCAAGCCTTGACAACTACAGGCCAATATCGATATAGCCAGTTCTGTCTAAAACTATCAAAAAATTGGTTCATCAGCAGCTCATGAAATTCCTTGATAAAAACAGGTTGTTATCTGAGGTCCAATTTGGCTTCAGACCGAAAATGTCTACATAACTGGCAGTAACACTGTTTCTCGATAATATCCGCAAAAATGTTGATCAAGGACATATGGTTGGTGCTACTTTCATTGACCTCAGTAAGGCTTTCGATATGATAAGCCATCCAAAGCTAATAGCAAAGCTCCGTAGCTATGGTCTAAATGGAACTGAGCTTGAATGGTTTACAAATTATTTGTTCAATAGAAATGCTCAAGTATCGTTCAATGGTTCTCTCTCCAATCCACAAAAGATGATAAGTGGGGTACTGCAGGGATCAATCCTAGGCCCTCTCTTATTTATTCCCTTTTTCAATGATATCGCTTCTTACACCAAAGGTGCCAGCATAATAAAATATGCAGACAATACTGTTATCTACGTACCTGGTAAGGAGATCAAAGAAATAAATGCAAAATTATCGAATGCCATGGCAGAACTTTCTGCCTGGCTTAGTGAAAATGAACTAATCCTCAACCTGAAAAAAGAAAAAACCGAAGCCCTATTATTTGGAACAGCACAGAGAATGTATGGAAATGTACAGAGCCTTTATGCATATTACACGAAAATGGTCAAATCAACATCACTTCAACATATAAGTATCTTGGTGTGCAGCTAGACTCTTCACTGAATCTTAACAGTGATTTTGATGCTAAATACAAGAAGGCCTCAGGGCATTTACAACTCTCAGCAATGATTAGAAATCATCTGGACATAGAGTCTGCAAAAGCCATCCACCGCTCAATGGTATTACCAGTACTCACCTATTGCGGCATATTGAAACTGAAATTGACTAGGACACAAGAAAATAAACTCAATTCGTTGCACAATCGCGCATTGCAAATAATCACAAAAAAGCGAACATGTGAAGTTATATCACCAGTAAATGCCATCAAAAGGAAAGCCTGTGTGTTAGTACACAATGTCCTACAAAACAATGTCTGTCATGCTTTAAGCCAATATTTTACATATCAAAAGCACTGCAAGAACACAAGGAACAATAAATATAGTGTATGCCTTCCACGGATAAGAACTGAATACGCAAGGAAAGGCTTCTTCTACATGGGTCTTCTTCTGCAAGGATGTCGGACAATGTATTTGCTTTTAGGGAGATTATGAACAATGTATATGTATAAGATTTTACCATGTAGATAATATAAAACTGTTTTTAGACTTGCAATTGTAATATATTTATGTTTTCTTTCTTTTTAAGCATCTTTCTTTGTACAGGACAAACAATGATAACAGCAATTTTTATAATTGTTGAAGTTTTTATCCTGTTAAAAAATTCGTTATTATTATTATTATTATTTATCTCTTTAGCTGAAGAACAATATGATGACTGTGTAGGAGGACAAGTGGATGAGGAGCAAGGTGGTAAGTCCTTGCCAGTGAGTTAGACTGCATTTAAATATTTTTAGTTAAGATGTTAAGCAGTTTAGTCAAGTTTAGACTAACACCTGAAGCAAAGCTAAAATTATACTTGGAGTGCAATATGTTGAGCATCCAGTCTTTGACTCATAGGCATGCATTCTTAGAAGGGGTGTGAAGCAGATCTGTAAACTATTCAAGGAGCTCCTTTTTTAGAGCACCTTTCGTTTGCCCAGGGCAAGGCCTGTTACTTACATGATTATTTGCAGCCATTGCAGTAATGAACAACATTTGAGATGTCTCTAAGTAGTATTTGTATGCAATAGTGGGAACAGTAACGTTTGAATGATCTCATTCTGTTTTCTTTTAGGTCTTCTACAAGAATAATCTTGCATTACTTATGTTTTAGAACCAAAAACAAAAAGTTTGAAGTAGAAAATGATGCTTGATTTTGTTGTTGTTTTTTCACACGTAGAATGTCTCTATGAAGAACTTGGTGTCACACAACAGCCATCAGGGATTCCGCCCAGAACAGCACAGAATATTGCACCTCCACCACTTCCATCTCCAAGCTTGCCACCTCGTTTCCAGAAGCCACTGGCTCCTCCAGCAGGTAACCACATTTGTTAAGTGTCTTGAAGTGTGTGTGTGTGTGTCTGTCTGTCTGTCTGTCTGTGTGTGTGTGTGTGGTGTGTGTGTGTGTGTGTGTGTTTGTGTCTGTCTGTCTGTGTGTGTTTGTAGGTCATATTTCTTTTTGTACAACAAAGTGGAAAGAATATTCAAAGTTCAAAGTTCAAAATTCAAAAAGTTCAAAGTTCTTTTATCAAGTGATAATACTTGCCAATGGTTCCTCATGTGTGAAAAAATTCTCTCACCCAGACTCTTGGCTTAACTAGTTGAGTTCTTTTTAAGACCATTGTTAATCTATCTATCTCCAAATAAGAACATGAATTACTTCTTACATTATTTCACGCTATCTCATATAGTCTCAAATTTTATATTGATCATCTCACATCATGATATCCTGGTATGGTCATCTCACATTTACCCATAATATAAGCCCACAATTATCTCAAAGTTAATTGATAATGATAATGGTATTCAAGCTGTACTAAACTCTGAATTTGACAATAATTTTAAGATGGGATTTTTTAATATAACAGCATATTGTTTTTCAAGTAGTTTGCTTTTTTGATTGAAGATGACACACTCTATGATGATCATATTGACCGCAGAGATGACATGGTGCAACAGTCAGCAACAGGTAATCTGTAACATCTATAAGGCCTGCCATTAAGGATGTGAGAAATATTGCCCTGTGCATTTGTGTATTACATCATAGTGTTATATTTTATTGATGCATTACTTTACTTCAAGTGTGTTTCATGAATACACAGAACTTCTCACAGAAGTCCTGCAATTACCATTGTCTGGTAGCTAGTTTATTATTGTAACTTCATTTTTTGTATCTTTTATTTGTATCAAATTAACTTTTATCACAATATTACACAACTGTGCAGTCAGTTCATTGAGGTCTCCATCTTCAGTTCACCTGTCTGTGCTCTGGAGCACACTTCCATGACATGCAGTTGCATTTATTAAAAGTAGTTGTAATTCATAACTCACAAAGCAAGATGTAGGAAGATCATCTGATCTGATCCTCTGGAGGCAACTGCTTGGGGGGAGGGGAAATGGGAGACATATCCTCCCTGTCTATTTTCTATTTCCAGTATTTGTTTTTCTAAGTCAATCACAATTGATGAGAAAAGTTTGGATCAGGATTTGAAAGTTGTAGCAAACTGCTGTTTCGGACCATTGCTCTTCTACTTTTGCATCACCTGCTGTTTTACTGAATAACGTGGTCCCATTGCACATAGTATGTAAAAGTTGTGGCCCACATTTTGTCCCATATATCACTGGATATAACTTGGCAGGCTTGAATAGAGTAGCAATGAAGAGCTTTTGTTCTATGTTCAGTATGAGGATTTTGCTATCAAGCATTGACATATAAGTGTTATTTTGCAGTTCCTCCTGATGATATGTATGAAGGAATTCCTGGAGAAAATTATGAACCAGAAACCAACCAGGTTGTTCCAGGTAGGAGCTGTTCAGTAATTGTGTCACTCCTTGGGGCTAGGTGGCTCTACACTTTTTCTTGATTCCCTGTGATGGTGAATTAGGGGTGGGTGGTACTTGATTCAAGTACATAGCATCACATTGACTTTTTTTAATGAGATGTTTTGTATATTTGATCCAACATTTAGTACACAGCCTAAGTTAATCAGGCTGTCAAACAAAACCTCTTTTATGGTTAAACCTCTTTTATGGTTTTTGTGTATTCGTTTCCCATCTTACATTGTAATGTAGATAGTGTTTTAGTCCTATGTTCAAGCTACTTCACTGTTGGCACTTACTGTAGTTGAATAAAGCATGAAAGAGGAGTGATGTTTTTTTTACTTCTTCCCTAGCTTTAACTAATTAAAACTTGTTTTATATTGGGAGACAAGTGTTTGTGAGGAACATGACACAATGCAGATGGGGGTCTTATGAGCAAATGTGACAGAGTGTGATGATAGGGGTTGGTAGTTCAAAATAGGCAATTTTAGTGTTACCTAATTATTTAACATTTTCGTATGTACTGAATAGAATTTAGTAAAAAATAAATGTATTTGTATCAACTTCTGGTTTTGTTATTTTTTTATTTTCTCTCAGTTTTTAATATTATTTTTTCTACGGAGCTAGTGAGCAGTTAGAGAGTTTTATGTTAATGCAGTGATCTTTGTTATCTGTTTCAGTGCAAGAAGATCTTTATGAGGATATTGCACCATTCCAACAGAACGCATCAGGCATGGTTCCCCCACCACCACCTACCTCTCTTCCACCTCCTATAAACCAAGGACCATCTTTGCCTGCACGGCCACCAATCATTGGGGAAAAGAGGCCAGTGCTACCAGGTATATGAAGATTATTATATTATATATATAATATATATAATAAGATTATTATATGTATTTATATATATAAACATAAATGTTTCCTTAGCTTTATGATTCAAATAATTACAGAGACACTTTCAGTTACTATATTTGTTCTAGCTGATAAGCAAATGCATATTTATAGTTTCAATAGATTTATTTAAGGCATTGATGTGAAAATCAGAAATGCTTCCAACCATTTAAAGCAGTGGTTTGTAACCTTTTTTGCTCTGAGTTTGCAACCTTTGCAACCCCTACAACAGATATTTTGCCCAAGGCCAATGGAATACAAAAAACAGACCATGTTCCTGTCATTTAGATGGATCCTTCTTTCACCCCTTGCAATGATGCCTCGTACCCCTGGTTGGGAATCCCTGATCTAGAGATTAGCAGCTAAATGAAATAATCTATGGTACTGTATCTTAGATCAGAATATTTACCCTACATTCTACATTTCACATTGACTTGGTTTATAGAGAGTTAGTACCTTGTTTATTTATTATCTATTGATTACCATATGGTGAATACTGGTGTTGTGCTTATTTTGAAGGTATTGGAGATACCCAACAACCTCCTTCACCTCCTCCAATTCCAGGCAGAAATGAGAGGCAGATGGTGACAAGAACTGAGTCAAAAGAGCCAGGTAGAGATTAAATTTTAATTGAGTTCATTGTGGTTGATCTAAGTATTTTTCATTTTTGATTTTTCATTCATTTTTCATTTTTTTATACTCCTGCCCAGCCAGAAATGTTTGAAGGTACCCTCCCTGTTGTGCTAGTGTTCCACTTCTGGTTATGCCATTCAAGTTCCACTTCTTGATTAATTGTCATACTTCTGTTATTGGGATATGTTTCAGCTAGGGGTATTTATTGCAGGCCTATGAATAGCATTAAATAGCTGCAGTGCTTAGTTATGCTTGCCTATTTTCTCTCTAATGATTTGAGTCTGATGGGTCTTAAAGTAAGACTGAAGTTTCACTTAGAATTCTGACAGTGGTAGATACCATAATGACTCAAGTTAAGCCCCTGGGGGATTACTTGTTAAAAAAAATTTTGTGGGTGGGGACTTATTTGAGGGGAGGGCTTATTAAATTTAGAGTTCCTTGGGTGTACCAAAGACAATGTCTTATATCATTTTTCAATATGATATTCTTTGATTAAATGTAAATCAAGATGAGATCAAGGAGGAGAAAGTTGTTAAGACCGTTGTTTACATCAAATATTAACTCAAATAAGCAGATCAGTAGCTGAATTTTCTATTTTCATTGCTTTTGATCTATATCACAGTAAATCCACATTGCCCCCATGGGACTTTTCAAGGGTGGGGGCTTATTTGTCAGAAATCATCTTGGGGATAGGGGCTTATAGGAGGTGGGACTTGATGGAGTCATTATGGTAAGTGTACAACTGTCCAAATGTAGAAACCCCCCAACAAACAGATTTACTCTAGACAGCAGAGTTGTTAGATGCTGTCGCTAAACAGTTACTGTATTTGCTGATTTTTAAATGAGTACCCCCCTCTAATGATTGCCCCCTCAATTGAGTACCCTCTCTCAAAGGCTGACTCTTAGATGAGCACCCAGGTTTCTCTTTCAAGGAAATAGGGTATCAGGCCTTTTAGTAGTAAAATTGTCAACAAGGCAGTACATTCTATAAGTAAATTGGCTCAGCAGAGCAAATACCCCTCCTAAAGTGTGTTACTTCTGCTACAATCACTTTGAGCCTTTGTCTATATAAGCATTTATACCTCTTTCAATTATTTCATTTCTTCTGGGCCTTTTCAATTTTTTGCCCATTCATTTGTGCTTCATTGAAAAAGTGCTTTTGTCCAGCTAAATGTTAGTCAATGTACTGAAAGTGCATTTAACAGTTGAATTAGATCCACATTGCTTTTAAAACTACACTACTCAAGTTATCTTTACCAATTTCTTTAGGGTAGAAGCACATTTGTGTTTGCATGGCAAGGGTGATCACACACATGAAGTGAAAAGGCCTTGACAATTTATACTATCTCATTAAATACGCCATTCAAATGCATATCCACAAATCTCATAGTTTTCATTAGGATGCTTTCAACAGAGAGCCGATACCATGTCATCTCTTTTTTATGTACAGGGAATAATATTATTACCCTATCTCCCTTGAATTTTGTGCAAGAAAAGTTTTAGTGGTGCATAATTATATGGCCATTTTCTCTAAGGTACTCCACCTCCCATCCCAGGCAGAAATGGGAAACATACAGAAATGAGAACTGAGTCAGTGGAACCAGGTAAAAATTAAATTCTGATGAATTTGTAGGTCATATTCATTGACCTGTTAACTCTAAGTTTGTAATTTGTGTTATGTTTGTAGTATATTTTACATGCATTGAATGTAGCTGTCTTTGATACCTGATTTCATCATTTTTCTCATGGCAAAGTGTTCAAAAACAATGTCTCTTGGATAATATTGCAAATCTTGTTAGTTTGTTGTTTGTTTGTTTGTTATTATTAGATAAAATTGGCCTATCCCACTCAAGATTACATAATGGCCATGTGACCATTTCTAGTATCTCATTGCATTTTACATCATTTTTCAGGTAATTATATTGAGAACCAAACAGCTTCTATTTCTTGGCAGGCTTTTTGCATTCCAAATTTTACTTCTTCAGCATTTTATTGCCATCTCAATATATCTCAATATGTTATACTACTCATTTCCCTAGATCAAAAGATACCATCTGAAGATGAATTTTCATATGCAAATGTCTACATTGGGACAAAGTCGTATACTCCTACAGAAGCAGATGAGCTTGCTTTCAACCGTGGTGATCCTATTTACATTCTGCAGAAGGTTAATGCAAATTGGTGGGTTGGATGTATGGACAAGAAGGTCGGTTTGGTTCCAAGTAGCTTGCTTATTGCAGGTTTTGCTCACTAGCATTTGTATATTTCACACATTGTTTTTTCAGATGACGTGTAGAGATTCTTTTATTTTTTATAGTACCTATATATATATTAATTATATAGCTCTTTTATTAGTTGTATAGTTACCTATATTATTTGTACTGTGCCTATAGTAATCAATAGATTTTTTGCTTGTATATGTTGTAGATCAGAAGTAGACACTTTGTGAATAGAACTCATTCCTTTTTTGCTCTATATACCATACTTTCCTTTTTGCCATGTATGTTATTTTTGGTTATAAGCAATATGTTCGGTTTGAAGCATTTTATACCATGATTATAAAAACTAGAACGTACTGACAAGAAATGCAGATTATAGGGCTGGTGAAATAGAAATCAGTAGGAGACCATTATTATTCTGGCATATCAAGAGGTATCTAATCACCTTAGGGGTCATTCATTTAGTACATTCATACATAAATGGTGAAAAATTGACTACTCTGCCTTTGTACACACATGTTCACTTGCTGCACACTCCCTCATAACTATCTCCAATGGAAGTTATATAATATTTGATATTAATTCCTTAGAAAGACACCTTTTTAAGAAATTGAAGAGATGAAAAATGATCAGGACAAATAGCATTTTTATAAAAATAATGAAAGTCTTAAAACACAAGAAAAATATACTAGAAAAATACTGTTGACAAAATACTTGATAAATGCATCAAATATTTTTAAGGACCTTGCAAAATAAGGAAATATTGGGTAAAATTGGAATTTGAACACATATTAAAAGTTATTAACTTTGTTTTTATTTTGCATATGTATTCTGATGTATCAACACCCCCTTGTATGCAAGCATATTATTTTACTTCACTTCCTATCCCCCTTTGTGTATCTGTACTAACTGAACAATTCCTTCGTGTATCTGTACATTGAATCATGTGTTGTGCTTTTGATTCTTAAGTTCTATTAGCCATCCTAGCAAACTATTACATATTTATTTTGAAATTCTGAGAATGATAGAGTTGATGTGGAAGTTTTTCTTGCATTCTCTGCATTAGGGAAAAGCAGTTAATTGCTATTTTTCTATTGTGTTTTCAATTACATTTATCTACAATATTTTCTGTGTCAATCTTGCTTTCTGGCTACTAATACTTAACAAATATATGTACTAAAATAGAATCGAGGACAATATTCTGGCGACCTATTTCATTTGTAAGGCAGTAGTCTAAATCCTTTTAATTTCATGTGATAGTATTTTGTCATGTCCCTCAAAGAGAAAATATGCTTCAAAGTTCTGTCTTTTGAACAGAAAATCATACCACATGACATCATCAGGCCACATCTTATCATATGGGATTTTGTCAATGTCAAACCATTTAGGAAACATCTCTGAAAAATAAATGCAAATCATTCACTTAGACATTAACTAATAACATTGTAAAAAAATAAACAAACAAATCTAAACATGTGAAGTAAAGATACATACTAGTATTGAGAGTCATAGCTACTAAGCTACATTTTTGTACCTTCAGTTTCTTTTGGTGTCCCTAGAAAGTCTTCACACAGGTAGACATGCACTTCCATGAGTCGCTTATCACCAAGAAATTCAAAGATAATCTTTCCAATGTGTTGAAGTCTGTTAGCTTCAAGACAGCATTCTTCTATGGTCTCCCTATCAAATGGGTTGAAGTCTCATTCAAAATGAATGAAGCTAAGATAATGGCGTCAACACAATGAATGGTGACAGCAACAAACTCTTGGCTACGGCTCGTCAATTTTAACATGATTCCACAATGTGATAACTGTGAAATGTAGCAAAATTGGCTATGACAGGCTAAATTAAGAACCTTCTGGCTGCGTCCAAAATCGTTTCACCCTCGTTGACCTTTCCTCCAAATCCATTCCACCTCCCTTTTCCAAAACCACGCTTTTTCATTCCAAGTAAGAGCTGTTTTTCTTTCATTATCATTACTAAAGTCAAGAGCTGATTTGGAACTTGCTGCCCAGTGATATCCGTCATTATGCTACCTGCAAAAAGACACATGATTTAAGAATCATTTATAGATCCAGAGGCCTGCAAAATCAAAATGCAGCACAATTTCCTTGACCATTCCTCACATGTGAAAGGATTCAAAAGCTTGTGTAACATCACTCTTATTTGTGTCTTCCCACAACAAATACTCTAAAGAAGTCAGGAAACCTATAAGATAAACTGTAAGGACGAAATACCCAATAGAAAAATGAATGCTAGTGAACCAAAGGCAAACAAAATTCAAAATTGAACCGGCTTCAAATGCTTTGTACGTCAGTCAGCTTCGTTCTAAGAATTATAAACCATGAAGCTAGCATCTTTGTTTTCGCGCCAAATGCCACATGGAGATTTTACACAGGAATGAGGCTATAACTGTCTCTTTTCTTCCGTCATCAAAAGAACAACGGTGAGAGTAGAGTGGAAACAAATAGGAAAGCTTTCTGTTTTCAGTTAGAAACAGATGACATTGTGAAGTAAAGAGAGATGCGTAATGATGCTTGTTTTACACTCACTTGAGGTAGTAAGTAAATAGCCTGACCTTTACGCAAAGCTGGAAACTTGCTGAACAAGTAGTGAGAGGATATATGTATGTCTACCACCACCGATCTGAATATTATTCTCTGATGAAAACACCCCTTTAGCGGTATGCCGCAGTCATGCTTCTGGGCGATAAACCGCAGTGGCCAGCCATTCTATCTGACCCTCAGAGATATGGAATGGAAATTACTGAAACCAAATGTATCCAAGCAAAGCTTCAAAAAGATCTCTGCTCAAGAGCATTGCGCCTGGGGAATCGGTGCAGATCAGAAGGTTTACATGTGTATGTTTACATCTGACATCCCTATACGTTCTCAGGTCTCCACGTATGAGAACCAGCGGTGGTCAGTTACAAAGGGCTGGTCAAGTTCGTCTGTGAGTATGCTTAGAAGTGTTATTTTTATGTTAACATGACTGTAGTATTATGGTAGGTATGTAAAATGTGATGTATGTATGCTGTACCTGTAACCAGGTTGGAAAACCTGTATAACTGTAGGATGGTTATGGTTATGGTAATAAAAAGTGTCAGTGTTATGAATGGTGTCTAGTGTGCAATATTCAGGCTGGAAAACTTGCAGCTGCATTTCTGCTCAATATCTAAATATCACTGCAATTTTTATTTATTTGTTTAGTTGTTTCTTTTTTGCCCAGTGGGTACTTCATCTCCTTTTCCAATATCCAGTCATTGATAGTTTGTCCATAAGGTCTATTAACATGTTAGGTAATTATTTTCACAGATGATTGTTACTGATCGACCTGCATGGAGTTCAGAAAATGGTAAAGTCCCTCTCCCAAAAGATTCTTTTCAACTTGAGCCATACTGGAAGTGGGAAGGAGAATGGTATAGAGACTATTCAGCTGAGTTTGATGAAGAGGTAAATTTTGAAGAAATACAGTCCATTTTTTGTCACTAACCTCTTAAATGAAATCAGTTCAGAGGCCCATAGACAGCTGGCCCATATTGAGAGGCACTGCATCATTCTGTGAGATTGGACAGCTGTTTAATACATCTCAAAATACAATCTTCACAAATTATTGGGGAGTGCTGTTCATCCTGCCCCACTTCTGGCTACAGGTCCAGTTCATGCATATATCAAGGAATTCTTGGTTTTGTGTTTTTGGAGACCTTAAATCACTCTGAATTTGAGCTAGATAGGAGAGGATCCTAGTGTAACTAAATGTAGCAAGTTTGTCTTCTGCTGTCAGTGAGATGCAAGCAATCTGCCAAATGTCCCTTCCTTCAATACCAACACCACAATCCATGATAGTTTATCTTGGTCTCCATTTTCACTTGCCAACCTGTAAAAGGATTGGCTGCATAGTTGGGTTTCAGTTACCATTTTATTGTCTATTGTGCCAGATTCAATGTGCCACATCTTTAACACTTGGCTTCTCCATAATTAGATTTACTCTATTCCTGGGTCAGCACAAGTGCTTTGACTGTTTAAGATTCAAGTGAACATGCAGACTGAATTTTTATCTATGGTTGCTGCCATAGGAAATGAGGGGAAGATTTTGAAATCAAGCTAAGATTTAGTTTTGACATTGGGATATTTCATAAGATATACCTGAGGACAGTCAAAAGGACACAGTTAAAATGGGAGTTAGCGTTTTTGAACTTAGTACAATAATATTTGGTATGATGAACCTTTATTGACTATCTCAGAGAAGTGCATATTAACTGCCCTTAAATTTTCAAGAAACACATTAGATCTTGAATTTCTGAAATATTCAGATGCAAGCTGTGCAAAATATGTATTCCAAATGTTTAAATTTCTAAGGAAATGGAAGACAAATGGGATGACACAGTGTACCTTTTTTCTCTATTCATCTTTTGTTTGCATAGCTAGTGTACTTCTATATGTCTCTAGGTATGGATTGTATCTTTCACATATATTCTTTTCTAGCCTTGTAAAATGCATGTAGTAGAAATCAGATTTATTGAATGTTTGATATTTTTTATCAAGATGGTATCTAGATTATGTTGGTAGATTGAAAAACATATGTAGTGAAAGTGCAATCTCTTTTTGGTATATCAATTTGTGAGTTATCTTTTATTTCTAGGGCTGGCAGTATGCAATTGACTTCCCAAGGAAGTACCATAGGAGTAAGGGAAAGTTTTCCTTTGTCAGAAGGTGCAAATGGTCCAGATACAAGACCTTTTCTGGTTTTGGGAAGTGGATTTGGGTATTGACCAATTTTGATCCTTGTATACTTTTTAGATGTAAAGCATTGTTACCATGATGATTTTTCCTATGGATCTTTGGATCTGATTCTAAGCTTTGCCATTTAGGCATTGCTCTTCATGCTACTTTATTGTGATAAATTCTATTTTGCCTTTTTCACAGGTAAACTGGGAAGAAGACAAGAAGGACCCTTTCCAAGATATATCAATTGGTGGCTCATTATTACCACGGCAGCCTGCTGGATACCTGGCTGTTTGGGCTTTGACATTTTGTGGCAAGGTATTTTAGTGTTCCCCATAGCCCAGATTATTGAATGCAAAAATATGTGAAGCCCTTTTTGTTTATCCAGTTATCCATTGAGTAGTGCCATATATTTACCTAGTGTCTTGGCATTAAAACACAGATAAGCTTGAGTCATGATGTTGGCCATTCAGTTTACTTTATGTTGGAGCTATGCTTGTATTCAGATGTAGGCCTCTTTAAGGGTCTGTACACAAAAGGGGTTGTCTTTTGGAAAAAGCAATATATTAGATTAACAGGAGGTTTGAAGCAAATTAGAATAAGATGATAGGATAATTTGAGGAAGAGTAGAAGAGGACTATAGGATGATTGAAAGAAGGAGGATTATAGGAGAGTTAGAAGAAGATTGTAGGAAGGTTGGATGAAGAATAGAAGATTATAGGAAGTTTACAAGAGGGTTAGAAGAGGGTTAAAGGAAGACTAGGAACAGATTAGAAGAAGAGTATAAAAAGATAAGACAAAGTTAAAAGAAGATTATTAAAATAGGATGATTAGAAGAACGCTATGAGAAGATTATACGAAGGTTAGAATAGGTTACAAGAAATTTGGAAGAATATTAAATGATTAGAAGAAGGTTTGGAAAAGATTGTGACTAGATTTGAAGAAGATTTGAGGAAGATTATAATCTTTGGCTACCCTAGAGTCTAGAAATATGGAACCTCTGATGCATTTTTGCACTATTTGTCATTGCCTGCTCCTCTGTTTTGTGCTGCCTTTAAGGTGTTAATCTTGTCCTTTACTGCAATATATTCATTTCTTTATTTTCCAAAACTATCTATTTGGATAGGTCAGGTATTGATACCCAGAGTCACACTATTGGAGCTCAGAACATATTTTATAGATGTCCATGGTCTTGTAGAAAGTTAGTGATGTATAGTCATCTTTACACATTGGCATCTGATGATGCAATTACTTTGAACTTTGTAGTTGTTGTATCGTGATGGGATCGTTCAGAATTGCCCAGAAGGTACTCAATGGATTCGAATAGAAGGATGTGAAGATCTTAATCTTACGCAGATATCAGTGGGCCCATCTGGTTTGCTTTGGGCAGTACAATGGGATGGTACAGTTCTAGTTCGTGCTGGAATATCACACCAAAATCCAATGGGTATGTAGCGTTAATATTTATCTCAAGTGCAGACTGATCGCATATGGTTTGTGAAGGACTACAGATGCAAGCCAGGGCATGCACCTCCTATTAGAAGTTCTTTACTTCAAAGCTTTTTGGATCCTTTCAAAATTTATGCCAGTTTGATCTGTTATCTTCTATTTCATTTATAATTAATTCGTTATTCACTTAATGTACCATATCATTTTGTCGTTGCAAGTGTCCTAGCAAACTGTAGATTTCAGCTAGTCATATAATTCTTGCAGCTTGTGGATTGTCTTGCCCTCTGCTGTATTTTATTTTTCCATCGTGCTAATGTACTGTAAATCATTATTTAATGTACTTCTTAGTACATTCCTTACTTAGCACTGCATTTTTTTGCTTTGTTTTCATTACATCATTCATTACTTTTATGTTCTATAAATTTGCTTATAATCTAGGAACGTCTTGGAAAAGAATTGAAATGCCCACAAAGTGTCCATCCGATTTCCGTTTTATCCATGTATCAGTTGGAATGGGTGCAGTCTGGGCACTGGGAAACAATGATCAGGTTTTTTTTAAACTACGTCATTATATTGTAGTAAAAACAAGCTTTGATAATTTTGTTGAGTGACATTTCTATGTTATCATTACATTATTAACACGCTAAAGAAGAAAGAACAATTCAATTTTTTGGATTGCTTTTCTAAAGTCAAAGCAATTCAACCTCATATTTAGCATTCTTTTCAGCCCACTGTTTAACCTCTTATGCACCTCCTATTTAGCTTTCTATCTGGCCTCTTGTTTCGCCCTCTATTTCACTTTCCATTTTTGCCTCCTATTTCGCCCTCTATTTCTAATCCCTATCGTAATCTGCAATTTTTTATTAACTTTCAATCCTCTTCAGGTATTTTATCGTAAGGGAGTTAACGGAGCTCAAGCTTATACGAATGTTGAGAATGCTTGTGGTACTGGCTGGATTGATATGGTTGGTGCATTTAGGCTGATTTCTGTCGGACCAAACGATCAGGTAATTGTTTTGCTTATATTTTCGCGTGTATTTTCGTTAGTTGTCTTTTACACTGCAACTATCTCCGATGCACTTTAGTCCCGTCGCTTCACGCACTTTGAACACTTTGCCGCGGAATTTACTGCAGTCTTGTAGATAAATGACAGATAACTCAAATGTAAATCACAGATATATCGTCTGCTTCACCACATAACAAATCTGTCGTGGTGTTACCTGTCTTCTTTACGAGTGTTTTCTTGCTTTTGTGACCAGGGCTATAGATACACTGGCATCCGTAACTTATGACACTACAGCTGCTAAAGCACAAGCCTTCAGAGCAACCAGACTGCGGCAGCAGATGTTCAACTTTCAGGTCTCTTCATGCTGTTTTGCAGGAAGGCTACCTCATTTTTGCAAGAAGGCTACCTCATTTTTTCTTTTTTCACTTCTCAATAGTCCTTGAGTGGTCTTCTGAAATAGACTGGTACCTTTTAAGCTATGTAAGATAACGTTTTACCAAGTGAGTGGTTCAGCACGGAAGCACTTGAATGGCTGAAATGTATGAGAATGCTAGTCCTTGCATGAAAATGCTAGTCCTTGCATGAGAATGCTAGTCCTTGCATGAGGATGCTAGTCCTTGCATGAAAATGCTAGTCCTTGCATGAGAATGCTAGTCCTTGCATGAAAATGCTAGTCCTTACTGCAGACCTATCATGTATTTCAGACATGGAAAATTACTCGAAACAAATTAAATATTTGAGCTTCGTTTTGGTTATGTGTCCATTTTGTCATCAAGTTACAAACAAGATACGTTCCAAAAGCTTTTGTCTCTTTGTTGTATATGACACTGACTTTCACGCATACGTGTCTTGGTGCAGGGATCATTAGAAGTACGTTGTGCCTGCGTACTCTTATCTGAGCTCAAAATTAATCTTTTAAAATATTACGGTACCTATAGTTAAATAGCCAGATGTGAGTTTCAAAGAGGAATCACTATATTCTCAGGTTTGGTCGATTGACAAAGCTGGAGCTCTTGTTATACGAACAGATATCACTCTGAACGAGCCGGTTGGTAGAAAATGGAAGTTTCTGAAAGCTCCGCCTGGTCTCTCTCGAGAGGATTTCGGAGGTTCTAATGAAGGTTTGTTCTTGTTCGCTACAGCTTTCCAGGTATGCAATCGAATAGACATCTGAAAGATATGACCTTAGCTTTCTTTATTGCAATTGACCATCGATATGGTTAATCTTTGTTTATGTTCATTATTTAACTTTTCTCTTGTCAAAAAATGAGAAGTTTTCCGCAAATTGGTCTTTAATTCACTTTTTTTTATTTCAGTCATTCAGACAAAAATGCGAAGCAGTTTTAGGGAACTTCACTTATTTTAGGACTGTTTCATTAGTTTCCACAACATTCTTATTTCCTTTCGTTCTAGTATGCAATCATTGGATTTGGGTAAACAGTGGGGGATGTAATGTCGATGCAACGTTTCTTAAAAGTTTAGGGGACGCCCTTTTGCCTACCAAGGACAGTTCCAAGAGCTTGTCATCAATGAGGCATAAAATGTTGAGCGAACCATGGAGGATTAAAGTTGTCGAGTATTTGAAACAAAGAAATGGCAATGAGATTGACAGATATAAGAGCTTCAATCAAGTAAATGACAGTGATGTAGGTTTTATGCTCAATAAATTATTCGTCCTTTAAGTATGGATAGTTGTTAGTGTATTTATTTCTATGCTAGTGTATTATGTATTTATTTGTCTATTTATATATTTATATACGATACAATTTCAACTAATGAGCTTAATAGAAGCCTTTTACTCCACTACTCTATAATACTCCACATCCTTCTTCATATTTCCTGAAGACAAAAATGGCATATTTATTTACTTCGATTCATTATATCCTTTCCAACTATATTTTGTCGTCTACCATTCCCCTTTTTTATCAGAAGAGCCCCATTACTGAAGCTATTTTCATCATACCAGAAGTTTTTGCGAGCTTAGCTATTATGACCATGAACACTAGTTAATTTTTTGTTCCCATCAAGACCAGTAAATTCTTCGAGGTGAATTGAAATTCAAGATAAGACTTGAACAAAGCCAACAGACTGTGTTTGGGAGAATTAGACACTGCAGGCATATTTCTAATTTTTTGCAGCCTTCCCATTGCTAGGAGGTCAGACCCTTGCCCGTGGAAAGACACTTCACTGCTGTTGTGTATTTTCCAATTAGATGCGCTTTTTATTGACATTAGTGCCTTGCAATCTATTTGCTTGTGTTTTGGGTCAACCATAATGCCATTGCATTCTGTTAGAGTGCAACTCCACAGCCTTAGCCAGTGAGCCACTGCCACTTATATTGGTTTGTACTTTGTTTCTTGTTGTTCTCTAGGGCACTAACCTTTGGAGTAAGTCTGCAAAATGCCACATGCTATTGGACAAGGAGCTGAATACCTGGTGCGAATGCCATATCAAGCTCCAAACAGAAGAGGACCCTAGGGATAATGTGGTACTTTTTTACTTTTCCTATACAAATCAGATGCATTTGAGTGAGATTCGAGTTCCACTAAAGGAGATTTCGTGTGTGAATCGCTCGGTGATACCATCTCACCCGAACACTTTTGTAGTGAATACACTGGAGCGGACATTCCGTCGAAACCCTGTTATCATTTCAATGGATAGTGAAAAAGAGGCGAATGAATGGATAGTGCTGATCAGCATCAATGCTGCAAAAATAAGACTTTGTCATTCCTTACGGAAACCTACTAATAACTCCATATGGGCTACAACTATGAGTGGTGACGTGTTCTTCTGTCCACGATTCACCTGTGAAGGTTTTGCATTGGACCAAATGTTCTGGATGCAAGTCGGAGGGCATATGAAGCGTGTAACTGCAGGAGTTGATGGCATCGTTTGGGGTATAGGTTTCGATGGGACTGCCTACGCGTATTCAGGTGGTGAAGGAGGTGGAATACTAGAAGGACAAGGATTTGCAGACGATGAGATTTATGAGCAAGAAGATTCTGAAGAGGTGTTCATTTATGAGAATCAAAGATGGAATCCTTACGAAGGGTTTACTGACAGGTGTGATCACATTGCTGCCTTTTTCAAGGCGTTTAGACTTTACAAATTCTGCTATACTGAAATATTTGAAGAACTTTATGCCTCTTTTATTTGTTATCACATATCTGACTTACAATAGATTTTTATTGTATCGGATGTTGTGCATGTATGTTTTTGTGTCGACTGATATCAAGTGCCAGAGAATGTTGGCTTTTTATCATGTGCATCAAGATTTGTTAGTGATATCTGCCTTCTTGGGTGATGCACTTCAGATACTGACAGTTCTGATATTTATACTGAAAATTCTGATATTTTAAGGATTTACCTTTTCCTACAGTTGCATCAGTTAATTAGCAATTGTAACTTCATATTTCGAACATCAGAAAACTCTGCTACTTTATGAAGATTTATATTATTTATCTTGTAGACTATTGCCAAGTGATCGCTGGGCGTGGAGTAATGAAACGGGGAAGTACCATTGTCCCAGAAATGGATACCAACTACCGTCATCGCAATGGAGGTGGGATGGCGATTGGGAGTATGTGTTTACCGAGGGAGAAACAGATAATGATGGATGGCAGTATGCTGTCGATTTCCCAGCGTAAGTTTGTTCAACCTCAAAACTCCACTCTATTTATATCTATAATAGAGTACTGATATCATAAGTATAACTGTATTATTACTATATCTATAATAGATTACTGATATCATAAGTATACTGTATTGTTACTAACTTGCATTACACCTCTTGGTGCAATAATTATATTTTACAGTGCTAAGTATAACTCTGATGCTAAGCCTCATGTTACAATAGTAATTTTTTACTGTGTTATGTTCAGTGTTATCTGCTTTGTCACAACTTCTAAATGAAGTCTGGGGCAAATCCTGTACTGCCTAATATTCACTGTTTGTTGAATTTCTCTCCTATTTTTCTACTTAAATTCCTCTCGTATTTTTCTGCCAATAGGAAGTATCATTGTCCTAAAAATTTGCACGATTTTGTTAGAAGACGCAAATGGAAGAGGTAAGTTAAGTGATCACTGCTCCCGTACGTCTATCATTTGGCATTGTGATTCTGTTGTTACCGTGCCGTGTAGCTTTAAAGTGGTTGTTTACAGTTTGAGCAACTTCTCAGAACACGTAATAACTCTTTTAGGAAATGCAAGTTAAAGACAACCGGACCTTGGTTACTTGTCGAATCCGATATGAAATTAGCTGACGTAGCCATTCAAACTGATCCGGGTGATACTGTGGCATACTGCATTGCAGTGTGGGCCGTCAGTACGAGCGGAAATGTCCATTACAGGGATTCTGTTTTTGCCTCAAATCCAACAGTGAGCTATTGTTTTCATATCATTTAAGCATCTGTGATCTTTATAGGCAGTTTTCGTTCCCGTAACTATAGTAAGATAGTAGGATAAATGTTAGTCCCATATACGATTTTGTTCGTTGGAGAATGTCTGTTTAAGAGGGCACTTATTCTGGACCATCCGTATTGTGATTTGGGGTGGCCAGTCCCTTCCCCCATCGCCTTCTTCTCCCAGTGTTGCCACCGGGTACCCATTTGCTACTGGATGGACCAGTGAGTGAGGACCCCAGTCATGACCTGAGGGGTCGCCTTGGACTATCGACTTTCCGCACAACAGTCAAGCGCTCTATCCCCTCACTCATATGACAATAATAGTGAAGATGTTTTATTTGATTGTCCGCTGGATGTGGGGTTGCTTACTCTAGTTGCCGGCTGTGCCCCTCAAAATGAAAGACTACCCCCTTTGCCCATCTCCTCTACACTTTCCGTATTCACCATACCCTTGGGCACAGCAATTCAGCTCTCTAAATACTAGCTATTTTTTTCAGGGATGTTCCTGGAGGTATATACCAGCTTCTGTTAAATTTGTCAGCATATCTATTGGTTCGCATAGAAAAATATGGGGTATAGCACATGATGGGTCGGCATATCTTAGAGCTGGCTTTGGATCAGATGCTCAGATTGGTAGGCCCTTCTCAATCCCTCTTTTAAGCCATGTACTGTAATGTGACTACTCATTTCTTGCTTGTTCAAATTTTGACATTGCAAAGACAGTCTTGTTAGGTTGAATCTGGACAACATTGAGGTTTTTTTTGGAAGGGCACATTTGTTTTTGCTTCATGTGTTTTCATTTGACATTCGTATGACCTCCATCAGGGTCTAGATTTAAACACAACTAAACGACAATGATCATAGTATATTTTTTGTGAGAGTTAGTATTTATCAGAATTTGATTGTTTTCTAGTTTTCAGTTATATTAGCTTTGTTTGTTATAACCATTGTTAGTTTCTCATTTTATTTCATTTTTCAGTCGTTTTTGCTGACTTAGGAGTATATATCTTCACTACAACACGAAAAAGCTGCACCATGTTTTAGACATACTGAAAACCTTTTTCTCGTCCGACACTTGTCAGCGTATGAAACTTCGGATAACGAAGAGTGTCGGACGAAAAAAGTTTATGTCTAAAACATGGTGCCATTTTTTCGTACTGTAGTGAAGTTCTGTAGTACCAATAGTCTTTTCACAAGTATTTATCTAGGTTGCTACAAGGCCATACGGTACGCTAAAATCTGATTACATTTGTACCATTTTCCATTTCCTTGATCAGGTTCACAGTGGTTTCGCTGCATGGACAACAGAATCCCCTTACGAAAGATTTCTGTCGGTACCGATGCTGTATTGGCTTTGGATAGTGAAGGTATTAAGTCACCCACAGGCTTTTGTCTCCTTTAAAGTTATGTACTGTTTCCTTTCCGTTTGGGCTGACCGGTTTTCTCCCACTTTGAATTGCAGAAATGAATAGATGTGATACTGGCTGAAAAAAGTAGCGTAGCAAAATGGTAGTAAAGGTTATGTGCAGGTTTGATATCGATATGGAATAGAGGCTAGATATGTAATAATTAGTATGGAATATAGGCTAGGACCATTTCATGGCTTTTTATTCGCAATCACTTAGCAGCCCTGCAGTTTACACCCCTCCCCCCCCCCAGTACCCACATAGGTCTGTACGTTTGAGAAGAGCTTTAATTATGAGAATACTTTTTGACTTTTTTGAAAGGAAAGTTATGGAGACGTGACAAGATTACACCCACTTTCCCAGAAGGTACAGATTGGTTGGAATTAATGCCTGGTTTCTTACATGTCTCTATAGCCTACAGGAATGAAGTGAGTTCTCCTTAACTGTAAATACTCTCCTAAACTATATTATCAGTATAGACTGAATTTTTCAATTGCACAAATTCGTTTGTTATGTATCGAAGATCTTCGGCGCACTTGAATTGCTACCTGAAATCTTCATATTGTGAATCTGCTTTGAAGATCTACTTATCGTGCTAATAATTTTGACTCAGTTTATTTTATGAAATAGTTCTGGCATTGCAGGTTTTCTCAGTAGGGTAATGCTCTGTATATATGATCGTGTCAGAGTTTCGTTGTTAGAACGGTTTGTTTTTATATTTTTTACAGACTTGGATTGTTCGAAATAATGATGTAGAAATTTGTGTTGGTAAAGATATGATAAACCCGGTTGCATCTGGAGTCATCTGTGTGTTGTCGGTAAGTTTATTCTTTTGTATTTTTATTACTTCTGGCGATGATTTAATAAATTGGTTTTGAATATCAAAGTTATTTGAAGTTGGCTTGTAATCATCAGGTAGCTTTCACGTTTGAGATTCAGTTTGACAGGCACTTCCGTAGCTAGAGCAGAGCTGGGCAACGTACAGACGGAGGGCCACATACGCCCCTTTGGCTGACTTTGAATGTGGCCCGTGAAAGTTTAATTAGAAGGTGCAAAATCAGAATATTTTGTAGCTTTATCCCTTGCACGCACTAAATCTTTTATTTAGAAGTTGTTTTTATTCATATACATGAAAAGCAAATTATATTCTGTAAAACTGAGTTCAACCTTTGGATCTGGCCCTCCCTGGTATTCTCTGTTTCTCTTGTGGCCCCATGGCAAAAATACTTCCCCACCCCTGAGCCAGAATATATATTTCGTAATGACTTGCAAACTTGCAGATTTTATGCGAAGTTATAGCCAGATGCTATCGCTGCGCTTTCCAGACGTGTTTATCAAGTTTTGAGTTCCTCACAAGCTGTATCGCTTAATCAGCTCTTTTTTACGTTATAAGAGCTGTAATTTCAAATGCAATAAAAAATGCAACGTTCATATTTGGACGTAATTGATTTCTTTGAATGAGTGGAGTTGGGATTGTGAATTTGACATCAAATACATAATTTTGCCTAATCATGTTCTATACTTGCCTCAGAAAGTGCAGTTGTTTGTAGAAAATCTGAATTCGATTATTGCGAAGAATCTTCAGTCATCCGCGCTGTAGATCTAATTAGACCGAAAGAGATTTATGTAATAGGTTCTAAAGACTCAGTTAGGAGCAGCGCTTTTAGCAATCGTGTGGATAACTTGCTATGACTCATCTGAAAATAATAGTAAAAACCGAACTATGAAAATGAAAACTCGCGAAGAATACGAAACTTCTGAAGTGATAATAATCCCCCCTTTTCTATCGTTTTAGGATCGTCTGAATTTTCATCAGATATACTCCCGATTGCTCTTCTAAGATATTCTTCCTTGACAGAACTTTATTTACCATTTTGTGTCTCCGGGTCTGTTTCAAACGTGAATTTTGAATTTCCTCGTGTAAGGTCATTGATGATATTAAGTTTATTCTCGCTCTACCCCATGCTTGGACCTGAATCCTATTCAGTCCATTGTTGTACGTAGGCACTATAATTGACAATATACAAATAGAGGTATATAAGAACACACTAGCAGCGATATAGGTATTAAATTGATTTCCTAGCGTGTTATATGTGTTGCATTCAAGCCTTCTTGCATTTGTTGCCTAGTCTTGGTGAGCCAAACGCCGCTAGGTTTGGATCTGAGCCACTGATGTTGCTTAGTTGATGATGCGCTGATTGGTTCCTTGGTGTAGAGTTTGTCAGTAATTTCGACTGTTGACTTGCAATGTTGTAAAGTACAGTGTCTATGTGCCTCTCCGTTACTCTTTCGTAGGCTGCGTATAGATGATTTTGAAAATATCCCCTCCTTGCTTGGGGTTGCTTCCTTATTAAGTCTATATAGGATAGTGTGCCCATTATGATGATTAATATTGCCATTAGTATGACGAAATAATATTGAGTCAATGCTTTCCCTATCGACACAGTCAACGTAACTGCAGTTATGGACTTTGCCACGGTCGAAAACAAGTTTGAAAATGTGTGATCCAGTGTTCCTCTGAAACTTGTCGCCTTTGACGCCATTGCTGAGGTATCGAGTGGCTCGGTAATTTGATCCTCTGATTTCGCGTTGTGCAGCTTTTTTTTCATAGTCATTCGGTGAACTGTTGCTTTGATGTGTTTTGAAATACTTTGCAGATTATTATTTATTGCCTTCGTATTTGGCTTTTGGCACTTGAACTGTCCTTTCTTGTCAGCCTCGGTCAGTTTCTCGATTGTGCTTCAGAGTAAGTATCTTGTGGCCATCTCGTCCGGCTTGTTTGAAACCTCCCTTCTAGGAAGAAACTTGCTATCAATCTATGACATTGAACTAGCTTGTAAAGTATTTCATATTGAGTAGGCATTCGCCTGTTGTAATGAAATATTTAACACCCTCTTCATAAATTCCTCTTTCGGAAATGTAAGAAGGTGATTTTGATTGGATTATATATTTCTCATTAAAAAATCATGAACAATTTTATATGGCTAGCTCTCTGGCTTGAATCATCGTGAAAATGCTTTAAATAAGTTGCGCCCAAGCGCAAGAAAATTCTTAAATATACACTCCTTTACGGAAAGCATTAAAGTGTGACCTGGGATTTTTTATCATCTTGCCTTAAGTAGCCCTTTACTGGCTCCCAATTCTCTTGCAAACAATGACTTCTCTCTGATCGTCTCTAGTCAACGTATTTCTCTTTGGTATAGTTTCTGAAATGTATTATACACAAAACCTATAATCTACCGCAGCTAGACATATATTTCTCTAGCTAAGGCTTTGGGAGACCAAATGTATAGCCAATTTTTATTGCCAAGTTTTGCTTACTCCCCTCCCCCAAATTAAAACCCACCACCAGAGGAAAAAGCTATCCCCAAGCAGGAATTGGTATTACAAAATAATATATTCTTTAGCAAAGACCGTGTCTTTCGTTATCCATCTATTCAGAGTGCTTTTCGAAATAAAGCAAAATACTCATGTGGATGCTGGATTGTTTTTCTTCTGAGCAATAGTCGATGACCGCTGCTTTGTTTTAAGAGATGATTTGAACTCTGAGTCTATGTATCAGTTATTTCATGTTAAGCCATAACACTCACCATTCACCATGCGTCCAGCTGCGTCTTGGTTCACCAATTTCCCAGCTGAGCCTGCCTGTGGTTGCTCGTGCTTACCTTTAAAGTCGATACAGCATGCATTGTTTAGCGTTCTCGATTCCCCTCCTTTACAAAGTCTACAGGTCTTATTTATATTGCGGGTCGTTTTACAATGCAGTGCATACGGATACCATGCTATTATTTGCAAATTTCTTTTCACTGTATTCAGCTGAGAATTCCATTAGGAAGAACCTGCTGGCGTCGTAATTCTTCAGCCTAGATTCTTGTGACCTGCTAATAATTGTTAACTTGACCATCTTCGTATAGCATTTAAGAGTTCTAATATTCAATTTTGGTCCCTCCCTTCTAACTTTTCAAGATCAACAAGTTTGCTCTAGAGGTCGAAGAAGACTACAGCTGGTTATTAGCTCATTAATCATGAACACGTGATCTTATTGAGGCCCTTAATTGAGTATGGATCACTTTCGATCCATTGCCACATCTCATTATTTGTTATTTTCTGTCCAACATTCTATTAGCATTTGGCTGTTTATCTCCTTAAGTTAGCTGGAGATGGGACGAGTCATCTCGAAGCTTGCTAATTCCTAGGCGTTGTCAGTTTTGCAATGGCCTAACTTATTAATTTACTCGGATATGTCTTCTTCTTAACATGGCAAGTCATAATTTATAAGTTCAATCTATACAATGATACACTGCACTGTTCTCTGCTTCTCATCCTAATGTGGTTCGTCGTGGTTCACATAATCAAATGCATAATCAAGCTGCGTTTTCCTGCTAAGTCTGTAATAGCATACACGAGATGTCCTAGATAAGTTTCATGTATACGTTACATCCCACGATGCTTTAAGCCAGTATATCTGTTAGAAAAGTAGATTTGTCGAATGTTGTGTAGACCTTACCTCAGTTATAATGCAGCCTCGCAATCTGATGTTTGCTCCACCGATACAGATGACTGCAAACATGAATACAAGTAAAGCTAAACCCCGTTAAGTCGTACCATGGATAGGTCGGGCATTCGCTTAGTCGGACTGATTTGGTTGGATTTACCCACCAAAGTCAGGCTATACCACTTCGCTTAAGTCGTGCCCCGGATAAGCCGGACTTTCGCTTAGTCGTACCGATCCCATGTGTCCCCTCAACCAAACGACTCCACTTTTCTCGGACTACTTACTGAAGGTTTGAAATCTTTGTTGGAAGTGAAGGTGGTAGCATTTTTCAGAATCGAGCATTCTGTTTGAACTGAGTTTTTTGATTGTGGTAATTTATCAATTTTATGACATGCCCTCGATAGACACAGTAAAGTATAAGCTGCACCCGCGAACAATTACAGAAAAGTACGAAATATTTAAAAAGAAGTGAGCGAAGGAGAAACGTGTTGGGATCTCACGAAAACATGGATTCCAAAATAGACGTTGTCTGGATGGATGAAAGTAGAATCTACGATTTATGATGAAGTAGAGAAAAACAACACGGATTCAGCAGGCTATTGAAATCCTTATAAACTTTCCATGTTCATAGAAAGTGGAGAAATAGGAGAAATAACTTTGAAAAGCATATGAAAATTGTAAACCTTTTTCAAAAATCAATGGAGAATGTAGTTGTCTTCATATCGTGAATATGTTCAATAAGAGAATATGATTGTATATTATGTTTGTATCAACACTTTGAAAATGGTTAGGCATATCTAAAGAAAATCCGACAAAGTGAGTGATTCTGTAAACTAAGTGAGTGATTCTGTTAACTAAGTGAGTGATTCTGTAAACTAAGTGAGTGATTCTGTTAACTAAGTGAGTGATTCTGTAAACTAAGTGAGTGATTCTGTTAACTAAGTGAGTGATTCTGTAAACTAAGTGAGTGATTCTGTTAACTAAGTGAGTGATTCTGTTAACTAAGTGAGTGATTCTGTTAACTAAGTGAGTGATTCTGTTAACTAAGTGAGTGATTCTGTTAACTAAATGAGTGATTCTGTTAACTAAATGAGTGATTCTGTTAACTAAGTGAGTGATTCTGTTAACTAAGTGAGAGATTCTGTTAACTAAGTGAGTGATTCTGTTAACTAAGTGAGTGATTCTGTTAACTAAGTGAGAGATTCTGTCAACTAAGTGAGTGATTCTGTTAACTAATTGAGTGATTCTGTTGACTAAATGAGAGATTCTGTTAACTAAGTGAGTGATTCTGTTAACTCGGACATTCGTTAACTCGGACCAATTTCCCATCTACCTTGAGACTACGACCTTACGGGATTCTACTGTATCTCGATCCCAGTATCTAGGCAATATTGGCTTTCGTATATCGTCATTCCTTAATGTTTGATCTACGTAGGGCGATTGGAGTACAGTTTGCATTCGTGGTTGCACACCTGAAGTAATAGAAGCAGACGAATGTGTTGAGACAGAGCACATGGAAAAGATACCTTCATTCTTAGACGTCAGTACATCACCCTTCAGGAGAGACATTGTTGACCCCTGTGTTTCCCCATTTGATGTGTTTGCACCGCAACATTCAGAATCAGATGACGGACTGAGTGACGACTTTTTGTCAGATGCGGATGAATTAGACAATTAATATTTATTCTCATAAGTACCGTAAATTCTCGAGTTAGCCCCAAGTCTTCATCATCCTCTGTGGAGGACTCATCAGCAATTTGAAGCTCTAGCGTGTGGGGCTTATTCGAGGGGGTGTCTTTCGAGGGTGGACCAATTTGAGGATTTGCGGTATTTTCGGAATGAGAGAAGAGTCTTTTTATAGACCTTTAATCTATCCAGCTGAATTGAATCTATCAAACAGACCTCCGTTGTTCATCGATTATCATATAAGTTAAGCCTCGTTTTCATGATATCGCATTCTAATGAATCTAGCATACTTTCATGCAGTATTGGCCTTTCGTTTACACTATGACCATAATAAATGTGGTTGATTTAACTATGCTTGCGTATGAATGCGGCACGAAGTTGATAGGACATCGTGTTAGCACCTGAATTCGATATGGTTTCTCATCGGATCGATAATGAGACTGTTCTTTCTATTGTTTCTGTTTGCCTCATTATCATTCATCAATAGAATATCAGATATAAGTATTTACACGATGTCGTTTTCACAATTCGTGCCCTGTTCGTAAGCGACGTCATCAGGTTATACCTGACTGGTAGGTCAATAATTTATAAAAGCACATCGATTGCTTTTGACTACAAATTCATGTAAATAGGACATTTGTAATCTTTCTAGTAATACGCATTTTTATACGCATAATTCGGTATAAATTTCTTATCCCTGTTCTCTTTTGAATATTTTTTGTATGTTTAAACATTCCTATGTATGTACGATTTCCCCTTTTCATTAGGTATGATACATTCGCACATTTGCCTTATCATATAAAATAGGTACTTTGCGCTGTGAAAATCAAACGGCCAAATAACCAGACCGTGGCATCGCTAGCGATCTCAGCAATGGGGGCTGCAGGATCAAATTTTGCCGACAAAAAGGGTTTAAACTTTAAGCTTTTGTAAACTTTTTTAACTTTTATTTTCCATTGTATTATTGTATTTTAGATGGAGGGACCCTTAAAAATCAGCATCTTTGCTGAAGGGTTCCCCTCCGTAAAGAATTCAAAATGAAATGAAAATAAAATGAGAAAAATTGAATATCGCAATTTGTTATTGGCAACGTTTGCTAATGATAAATGATTTGCCGACAGCTTCTGACACAAGTGTTTGCCCCACCACCTGCACCACTCGATTTTAGAAGAAAATTGAGCGTACACTACGCTCTCTTTATTTCTCTTTGGCCCAGCGCTGGAACTCGCTTCATATCTTTCAAGATTTTGATGCCAAAACTTTCGGAGTTTCATAGCAAGAAACTTTGAGTTCAGCGTTTGTGCAAACGTACTCAATGCAAGAAAATACATTGTGTGGAACTACGTTGCTAAACTGACAGAGAAACTCTAAAGAAACTTACCACTGGATACATAGATTATCACAGGAAGTACAGTTAAGTCCCGTTTAGTCGTACCCTGGATACGTCGGACTTTTGCTTAGTCGGACTGATATCTCATTCCCCTTGAATTCACTCCAGCTTATTCAGACACTCGGTTAACTCGGACATTCGTTAACTCGGACAAATTTCCAGTCTCCCTTGAGAACCCGATATAACGGGATTCTACTGTATGTACGAATTAATTCAAAGAGATATTTTCTTTGGTAAATATTGGAATTTTTGGATTCATAAGAACATGTTTGCTTCCTTAGCTCTCAAGCCTTAGCTACTGAATTCGTTGTAACTTTTTAGGCAGTTGTGCGCTACTTTCTAATAACTTGCTTTGTTATATAGAAACAAACGTATAATGGGCAAGCGAGCTTCGTGCCATCGATAAGTTATTCCAAATGCATTATTATTCGTATTGGCCTTTCCATGTTCCCACGTTCTGAAAGCATAGCGTTCAAATCTTTGATTGGTTAAAAATTCTGATCAGAATTAAATTCTCCCACCCGTTCGATCATTAGGAGATATTTCGTCAACAAGTGGTTCTTACAGCTAAATTTAGGCCGATTTCACGTGTTTTTACACCTAATCTTGATGATTAAAGAATAATTTCGACAACAGTAGGAAAACTTGAGTGTGCATTGATATTTTAGTGTGGGTGGTAAAACGCTCCAGAACACGTGAAATCAGCGTAAATTTAGCTGTGAGAGTCATTTGTTAACGAAATAGTCATCTCCTATTGGTCGAACGGTTTGGAGAATTTAGTTCTACTCAGAATTTTTAACCAGTCAAAGATTTGAACGCTATGCTCGTTCGGAGCTTCATCAATTTTGAACGGCTCGTTTCGATCTCCATGCAAATGTGAAAGTGTCTGCAGCGCAGTATCATTCATGTGTTGTAGAGTAGAGTTAGACTATGATATGACAGAGAAGAGACAGAGGAGAACAATGTTGGAAGATACTAGTTTATATTAAGACTAGTATAGTTTTTGAGAAAGTGCCATGTAGAGTTGTTGAATTATGTATTCCACGGACGCTATCTTGGCTCCATTAGTTTCACTCATTCCAACAATAGGTACACTACGGTTTCGCCACACATACTCTCTTTACTGTCAAGAGTATTACCACAGACATTCAGACCCCGTTTAAACCTTACCGCATTCATTTGACTGCCATATATTTTCATACCCTATTGCCCTTCCGTTTCACCGACGACCATCATCCATACCCTACCATTTCAATACATATAAAACCATATCCTACGTTCACTGTCGCCTCGTGTCTCACCGTACATCAATCACTTTCAATTTGGTCATTTTTGAGCAAAATACCAAGGCTATAGCCTTACTTTTTGGCCACATATGGCTCATTTTCATCACTTTTCAATCTTCAATCAAAATCAATCAATTTCAAATTTGGTCATTTTTGAGCAAAATACCAAGGCTATAGCCTTACTTTTTGGCCAAAAATGGCTCATTTTCATCACTTTTCAATCTTCAATCAAAATCAATCAATTTCAAATTTGGTCATTTCTGAGCAAAATACCAAGGCTATAGCCTTACTTTTTGGCCAAAAAAGGGCTCATTTTCATCACTTTTCAATCTTCAATCAAAATCAATCAATTTCAAATTTGGTCAATTGTGAGCAAAATACCAAGGCTATAGCCTTACTTTTTGGCCACATATGGCTCATTTTCATCACTTTTCAATCTTCAATCAAAATCAATCAATTTCAAATTTGGTCATTTTTGAGCAAAATACCAAGGCTATAGCCTTACTTTTTGGCCAAAAATGGCTCATTTTCATCACTTTTCAATCTTCAATCAAAATCAATCAATTTCAAATTTGGTCATTTTTGAGCAAAATACCAAGGCTATAGCCTTACTTTTTGGCCAAAAGTGGCTCATTTTCACCACTTTTCAATCTTCAATCAAAATCAATCAATTTCAAATTTGGTCAGTTTTGAGCAAAATACCAAGGCCATAGCCTTACTTTTTGGCCAAAAAAGGGCTCATTTTCATCACTTTTCAATCTTCAATCAAAATCAATCAATTTCACATTTGGTCATTTTTGAGCAAATTACCAAGGCCATAGCCTTACGTTTTGGCCAGAAATGGCTCATTTTCATCACTTTTCAATCTTCAATCAAAATCAATCAATTTCAAATTTGGTCATTTTTGAGCAAAATACCAAGGCTATAGCCTTACTTTTTGGCCAAAAATGGCTCATTTTCATCACTTTTCAATCTTCAATCAAAATCAATCAATTTCAAATTTGGTCATTTCTGAGCAAAATACCAAGGCTATAGCCTTACTTTTTGGCCAAAAAAGGGCTCATTTTCATCACTTTTCAATCTTCAATCAAAATCAATCAATTTCAAATTTGGTCAATTGTGAGCAAAATACCAAGGCTATAGCCTTACTTTTTGGCCACATATGGCTCATTTTCATCACTTTTCAATCTTCAATCAAAATCAATCAATTTCAAATTTGGTCATTTTTGAGCAAAATACCAAGGCTATAGCCTTACTTTTTGGCCAAAAATGGCTCATTTTCATCACTTTTCAATCTTCAATCAAAATCAATCAATTTCAAATTTGGTCATTTTTGAGCAAAATACCAAGGCTATAGCCTTACTTTTTGGCCAAAAGTGGCTCATTTTCACCACTTTTCAATCTTCAATCAAAATCAATCAATTTCAAATTTGGTCAGTTTTGAGCAAAATACCAAGGCCATAGCCTTACTTTTTGGCCAAAAAAGGGCTCATTTTCATCACTTTTCAATCTTCAATCAAAATCAATCAATTTCACATTTGGTCATTTTTGAGCAAATTACCAAGGCCATAGCCTTACGTTTTGGCCAGAAATGGCTCATTTTCATCACTTTTCAATCTTCAATCAAAATCAATCAATTTCAAATTTGGTCATTTTTGAGCAAAATACCAAGGCTATAGCCTTACTTTTTGGCCAAAAAGGGCTCATTTCCATCACTTTTCAATGTTCAATCAAAATCAATCAATTTCAAATTTGGACATTTTTGAGCAAAATACCAAGGCTATAGCCTTACGTGTTGGCCAGAAATGGCTCATTTTCATCACTTTTCAGTCTTCAATCAAAATCAATCAATTTCAAATTTGGTCAGTTTTGAGCAAAATACCAAGGCTATAGCCTTACTTTTTGGCCAAAAATGGCTCATTTCCATCACTTTTCAATCTTCAATCAAAATGAATCAATTTCAAATTTGGTCATTTTTGAACAAAATACCAAGGCTATAGCCTTACGTGTTGGCCAGAAATGGCTCATTTTCATCACTTTTCAGTCTTCAATCAAAATCAATCAATTTCAAATTTGGTCAGTTTTGAGCAAAATACCAAGGCTATAGCCTTACTTTTTGGCCAAAAAAGGGCTCATTTCCATCACTTTTCAATCTTCAATCAAAATCAATCAATTTCAAATTTGGTCATTTTTGAGCAAAATACCAAGGCTATAGCCTTACGTGTTGGCCAGAAATGGCTCATTTTCATCACTTTTCAATCTTCAATCAAAATCAATCAATTTCAAATTTGGTCATTTTTGAGCAAAATACCAAGGCTATAGCCTTACTTTTTGGCCAAAAGTGGCTCATTTTCGCCACTTTTCAATCTTCAATCAAAATCAATCAATTTCAAATTTGGTCAGTTTTGAGCAAAATACCAAGGCCATAGCCTTACTTTTTGGCCAAAACAGGGCTCATTTTCATCACTTTTCAATCTTCAATCAAAATCAATCAATTTCACATTTGGTCATTTTTGAGCAAATTACCAAGGCCATAGCCTTACGTTTTGGCCAGAAATGGCTCATTTTCATCACTTTTCAATCTTCAATCAAAATCAATCAATTTCAAATTTGGTCATTTTTGAGCAAAATACCAAGGCTATAGCCTTACGTGTTGGCCAAAAATGGCTCATTTTCATCACTTTTCAATCTTCAATCAAAATCAATCAATTTCAAATTTGGTCATTTTTGAGCAAAATACCAAGGCTATAGCCTTACTTTTTGGCCAAAAGTGGCTCATTTTCACCACTTTTCAATCTTCAATCAAAATCAATCAATTTCAAATTTGGTCAGTTTTGAGCAAAATACCAAGGCCATAGCCTTACTTTTTGGCCAAAAAAGGGCTCATTTTCATCACTTTTCAATCTTCAATCAAAATCAATCAATTTCACATTTGGTCATTTTTGAGCAAATTACCAAGGCCATAGCCTTACGTTTTGGCCAGAAATGGCTCATTTTCATCACTTTTCAATCTTCAATCAAAATCAATCAATTTCAAATTTGGTCATTTTTGAGCAAAATACCAAGGCTATAGCCTTACTTTTTAGCCAAAAAGGGCTCATTTCCATCACTTTTCAATGTTCACTCAAAATCAATCAATTTCAAATTTGGACATTTTTGAGCAAAATACCAAGGCTATAGCCTTACGTGTTGGCCAGAAATGGCTCATTTTCATCACTTTTCAGTCTTCAATCAAAATCAATCAATTTCAAATTTGGTCAGTTTTGAGCAAAATACCAAGGCTATAGCCTTACTTTTTGGCCAAAAATGGCTCATTTCCATCACTTTTCAATCTTCACTCAAAATCAATCAATTTCAAATTTGGACATTTTTGAGCAAAATACCAAGGCTATAGCCTTACGTGTTGGCCAGAAATGGCTCATTTTCATCACTTTTCAGTCTTCAATCAAAATCAATCAATTTCAAATTTGGTCAGTTTTGAGCAAAATACCAAGGCTATAGCCTTACTTTTTGGCCAAAAATGGCTCATTTCCATCACTTTTCAATCTTCAATCAAAATCAATCAATTTCAAATTTGGTCATTTTTGAGCAAAATACCAAGGCTATAGCCTTACGTGTTGGCCAGAAATGGCTCATTTTCATCACTTTTCAGTCTTCAATCAAAATCAATCAATTTCAAATTTGGTCAGTTTTGAGCAAAATACCAAGGCTATAGCCTTACTTTTTGGCCAAAAAAGGGCTCATTTTCATCACTTTTCAATCTTCAATCAAAATCAATCAATTTCACATTTGGTCATTTTTGAGCAAATTACCAAGGCCATAGCCTTACGTTTTGGCCAGAAATGGCTCATTTTCATCACTTTTCAATCTTCAATCAAAATCAATCAATTTCAAATTTGGTCATTTTTGAGCAAAATACCAAGGCTATAGCCTTACTTTTTGGCCAAAAAGGGCTCATTTCCATCACTTTTCAATGTTCAATCAAAATCAATCAATTTCAAATTTGGACATTTTTGAGCAAAATACCAAGGCTATAGCCTTACGTGTTGGCCAGAAATGGCTCATTTTCATCACTTTTCAGTCTTCAATCAAAATCAATCAATTTCAAATTTGGTCAGTTTTGAGCAAAATACCAAGGCTATAGCCTTACTTTTTGGCCAAAAATGGCTCATTTCCATCACTTTTCAATCTTCAATCAAAATCAATCAATTTCAAATTTGGTCATTTTTGAACAAAATACCAAGGCTATAGCCTTACGTGTTGGCCAGAAATGGCTCATTTTCATCACTTTTCAGTCTTCAATCAAAATCAATCAATTTCAAATTTGGTCAGTTTTGAGCAAAATACCAAGGCTATAGCCTTACTTTTTGGCCAAAAAAGGGCTCATTTCCATCACTTTTCAATCTTCAATCAAAATCAATCAATTTCAAATTTGGTCATTTTTGAGCAAAATACCAAGGCTATAGCCTTACGTGTTGGCCAGAAATGGCTCATTTTCATCACTTTTCAATCTTCAATCAAAATCAATCAATTTCAAATTTGGTCATTTTTGAGCAAAATACCAAGGCTATAGCCTTACTTTTTGGCCAAAAGTGGCTCATTTTCACCACTTTTCAATCTTCAATCAAAATCAATCAATTTCAAATTTGGTCAGTTTTGAGCAAAATACCAAGGCCATAGCCTTACTTTTTGGCCAAAAAAGGGCTCATTTTCATCACTTTTCAATCTTCAATCAAAATCAATCAATTTCACATTTGGTCATTTTTGAGCAAATTACCAAGGCCATAGCCTTACGTTTTGGCCAGAAATGGCTCATTTTCATCACTTTTCAATCTTCAATCAAAATCAATCAATTTCAAATTTGGTCATTTTTGAGCAAAATACCAAGGCTATAGCCTTACGTGTTGGCCAGAAATGGCTCATTTTCATCACTTTTCAATCTTCAATCAAAATCAATCAATTTCAAATTTGGTCATTTTTGAGCAAAATACCAAGGCTATAGCCTTACTTTTTGGCCAAAAGTGGCTCATTTTCGCCACTTTTCAATCTTCAATCAAAATCAATCAATTTCAAATTTGGTCAGTTTTGAGCAAAATACCAAGGCCATAGCCTTACTTTTTGGCCAAAAAAGGGCTCATTTTCATCACTTTTCAATCTTCAATCAAAATCAATCAATTTCACATTTGGTCATTTTTGAGCAAATTACCAAGGCCATAGCCTTACGTTTTGGCCAGAAATGGCTCATTTTCATCACTTTTCAGTCTTCAATCAAAATCAATCAATTTCAAATTTGGTCAGTTTTGAGCAAAATACCAAGGCTATAGCCTTACTTTTTGGCCAAAAATGGCTCATTTCCATCACTTTTCAATCTTCAATCAAAATCAATCAATTTCAAATTTGGTCATTTTTGAGCAAAATACCAAGGCTATAGCCTTACGTGTTGGCCAGAAATGGCTCATTTTCATCACTTTTCAGTCTTCAATCAAAATCAATCAATTTCACATTTGGTCATTTTTGAGCAAATTACCAAGGCCATAGCCTTACGTTTTGGCCAGAAATGGCTCATTTTCATCACTTTTCAATCTTCAATCAAAATCAATCAATTTCAAATTTGGTCATTTTTGAGCAAAATACCAAGGCTATAGCCTTACGTGTTGGCCAAAAATGGCTCATTTTCATCACTTTTCAATCTTCAATCAAAATCAATCAATTTCAAATTTGGTCATTTTTGAGCAAAATACCAAGGCTATAGCCTTACTTTTTGGCCAAAAGTGGCTCATTTTCACCACTTTTCAATCTTCAATCAAAATCAATCAATTTCAAATTTGGTCAGTTTTGAGCAAAATACCAAGGCCATAGCCTTACTTTTTGGCCAAAAAAGGGCTCATTTTCATCACTTTTCAATCTTCAATCAAAATCAATCAATTTCACATTTGGTCATTTTTGAGCAAATTACCAAGGCCATAGCCTTACGTTTTGGCCAGAAATGGCTCATTTTCATCACTTTTCAATCTTCAATCAAAATCAATCAATTTCAAATTTGGTCATTTTTGAGCAAAATACCAAGGCTATAGCCTTACTTTTTGGCCAAAAAGGGCTCATTTCCATCACTTTTCAATGTTCACTCAAAATCAATCAATTTCAAATTTGGACATTTTTGAGCAAAATACCAAGGCTATAGCCTTACGTGTTGGCCAGAAATGGCTCATTTTCATCACTTTTCAGTCTTCAATCAAAATCAATCAATTTCAAATTTGGTCAGTTTTGAGCAAAATACCAAGGCTATAGCCTTACTTTTTGGCCAAAAATGGCTCATTTCCATCACTTTTCAATCTTCAATCAAAATCAATCAATTTCAAATTTGGTCATTTTTGAGCAAAATACCAAGGCTATAGCCTTACGTGTTGGCCAGAAATGGCTCATTTTCATCACTTTTCAGTCTTCAATCAAAATCAATCAATTTCAAATTTGGTCAGTTTTGAGCAAAATACCAAGGCTATAGCCTTACTTTTTGGCCAAAAAAGGGCTCATTTCCATCACTTTTCAATCTTCAATCAAAATCAATCAATTTCAAATTTGGTCATTTTTGAGCAAAATACCAAGGCTATAGCCTTACGTGTTGGCCAGAAATGGCTCATTTTCATCACTTTTCAGTCTTCAATCAAAATCAATCAATTTCAAATTTGGTCAGTTTTGAGCAAAATACCAAGGCTATAGCCTTACTTTTTGGCCAAACAAGGGCTCATTTCCATCACTTTTCACTCGTCAATCAAAATCAATCAATTTCAAATTTGGTCATTTTTGAGCAAAATACCAAGGCTATAGCCTTACTTTTTGGCCAAAAGTGGCTCATTTTCACCACTTTTCAATCTTCAATCAAAATCAATCAATTTCAAATTTGGTCAGTTTTGAGCAAAATACCAAGGCTATAGCCTTACTTTTTGGCCAAACAAGGGCTCATTTCCATCACTTTTCACTCGTCAATCAAAATCAATCAATTTCAAATTTGGTCATTTTTGAGCAAAATACCAAGGCTATAGCCTTACTTTTTGGCCAAAAGTGGCTCATTTTCACCACTTTTCAATCTTCAATCAAAATCAATCAATTTCAAATTTGGTCAGTTTTGAGCAAAATACCAAGGCCATAGCCTTACTTTTTGGCCAAAAAAGGGCTCATTTTCATCACTTTTCAATCTTCAATCAAAATCAATCAATTTCAAATTTGGTCATGTTTGAGCAAAATACCAAGGCTATAGCCTTACTTTGTGGCCAAAAGTGGCTCATTTTCATCACTTTTCAATCTTCAATCAAAATCAATCAATTTCAAATTTGGTCATTTTTGAGCAAACTACCAAGGCTATAGCCTTACTTTTTGGCCAAAAAAGGGCTCATTTTCATCACTTTTCAATCTTCAATCAAAATCAATCAATTTCAAATTTGGTCATTTTTGAGCAAAATACCAAGGCTATAGCCTTACTTTTTGGCCAAAAAAGGGCTCATTTCCATCACTTTTCAGTCTTCAATCAAAATCAATCAATTTCAAATTTGGTCAGTTTTGAGCAAAATACCAAGGCTATAGCCTTACTTTTTGGCCAAAAAAGGGCTCATTTCCATCACTTTTCAATCTTCAATCAAAATCAATCAATTTCAAATTTGGTCATTTTTGAGCAAAATACCAAGGCTATAGCCTTACGTGTTGGCCAGAAATGGCTCATTTTCATCACTTTTCAGTCTTCAATCAAAATCAATCAATTTCAAATTTGGTCAGTTTTGAGCAAAATACCAAGGCCATAGCCTTACTTTTTGGCCAAACAAGGGCTCATTTCCATCACTTTTCAATCTTCAATCAAAATCAATCAATTTCAAATTTGGTCATTTTTGAGCAAAATACCAAGGCTATAGCGTTACTTTTTGGCCAAAAGTGGCTCATTTTCACCACTTTTCAATCTTCAATCAAAATCAATCAATTTCAAATTTGGTCAGTTTTGAGCAAAATACCAAGGCCATAGCCTTACTTTTTGGCCAAAAAAGGGCTCATTTTCATCACTTTTCAATCTTCAATCAAAATCACTCAATTTCAAATTTGGTCATTTTTGAGCAAAATACCAAGGCTATAGCCTTACTTTTTGGCCAAAAATGGCTCATTTTCATCACTTTTCAATCTTCAATCAAAATCAATCAATTTCAAATTTGGTCATTTTTGAGCAAAATACCAAGGCTATAGCCTTACTTTTTGGCCAAAAATGGCTCATTTTCATCACTTTTCAATCTTCAATCAAAATCAATCAATTTCAAATTTGGTCATTTTTGAGCAAAATACCAAGGCTATAGCCTTACTTTTTGGCCACATATGGCTCATTTTCATCACTTTTCAATCTTCAATCAAAATCAATCATTTTCAAATGTGGTCATTTGTGAGCAAAATACCAAGGCTATAGCCTTACTTTTTGGCCAAAAATGGCTCATTTTCATCACTTTTCAATCTTCAATCAAAATCAATCAATTTCAAATTTGGTCATTTTTGAGCAAAATACCAAGGCTATAGCCTTACTTTTCGGCCAAAAATGGCTCATTTTCATCACTTTTCAATCTTCAATCAAAATCAATCAATTTCAAATTTGGTCATTTTTGAGCAAAATACCAAGGCTATAGCCTTACGTGTTGGCCAAAAGTGGCTCATTTTCATCACTTTTCAATCTTCAATCAAAATCAATCAATTTCAAATTTGGTCATTTTTGAGCAAAATACCAAGGCTATAGCCTTACTTTTTGGCCAACAAAGGGCTCATTTCCATCACTTTTCAATCTTCAATCAAAATCAATCAATTTCAAATTTGGTCATTTTTAAGCAAAATACCAAGACTATAGCCTTACGTTTTGGCCAAACGTGGCTCATTTTCAGCACTTTTCTATCTTCAATCAAAATCAATCAATTTCAAATTTGGTCAGTTTTGAGCAAAATACCAAGGCCATAGCCTTACTTTTTGGCCAAAAAAGGGCTCATTTTCATCACTTTTCAATCTTCAATCAAAATCAATCAATTTCAAATTTGGTCATTTTTGAGCAAAATACCAAGGCTATAGCCTTACTTTTTGGCCAAAAAAGGGCTCATTTTCATCACTTTTCAATCTTCAATCAAAATCAATCAATTTCAAATTTGGTCATTTTTGAGCAAAATACCAAGGCTATAGCCTTACTTTTTGGCCAAAAATGGCTCATTTTCATCACTTTTCAGTCTTCAATCAAAATCAATCAATTTCAAATTTGGTCAGTTTTGAGCAAAATACCAAGGCTATAGCCTTACTTTTTGGCCAAAAAAGGGCTCATTTCCATCACTTTTCAATCTTCAATCAAAATCAATCAATTTCAAATTTGGTCATTTTTGAGCAAAATACCAAGGCTATAGCCTTACGTGTTGGCCAGAAATGGCTCATTTTCATCACTTTTCAGTCTTCAATCAAAATCAATCAATTTCAAATTTGGTCAGTTTTGAGCAAAATACCAAGGCTATAGCCTTACTTTTTGGCCAAACAAGGGCTCATTTCCATCACTTTTCACTCGTCAATCAAAATCAATCAATTTCAAATTTGGTCATTTTTGAGCAAAATACCAAGGCTATAGCCTTACTTTTTGGCCAAAAGTGGCTCATTTTCACCACTTTTCAATCTTCAATCAAAATCAATCAATTTCAAATTTGGTCAGTTTTGAGCAAAATACCAAGGCTATAGCCTTACTTTTTGGCCAAAAAAGGGCTCATTTTCATCACTTTTCAATCTTCAATCAAAATCAATCACTTTCAAATTTGGTCATGTTTGAGCAAAATACCAAGGCTATAGCCTTACTTTTTGGCCAAAAGTGGCTCATTTTCATCACTTTTCAATCTTCAATCAAAATCAATCAATTTCAAATTTGGTCATTTTTGAGCAAAACACCAAGGCTATAGCCTTACGTGTTGGCCAGAAATGGCTCATTTTCATCACTTTTCAGTCTTCAATCAAAATCAATCAATTTCAAATTTGGTCAGTTTTGAGCAAAATACCAAGGCTATAGCCTTACTTTTTGGCCAAAAAAGGGCTCATTTCCATCACTTTTCAATCTTCAATCAAAATCAATCAATTTCAAATTTGGTCATTTTTGAGCAAAATACCAAGGCTATAGCCTTACGTGTTGGCCAGAAATGGCTTATTTTCATCACTTTTCAGTCTTCAATCAAAATCAATCAATTTCAACTTTGGTCAGTTTTGAGCAAAATACCAAGGCTATAGCCTTACTTTTTGGCCAAAAAAGGGCTCATTTCCATCACTTTTCAATCTTCAATCAAAATCAATCAATTTCAAATTTGGTCATTTTTGAGCAAAATACCAAGGCTATAGCCTTACGTGTTGGCCAGAAATGGCTCATTTTCATCACTTTTCAGTCTTCAATCAAAATCAATCAATTTCAAATTTGGTCAGTTTTGAGCAAAATACCAAGGCTATAGCCTTACTTTTTGGCCAAAAAAGGGCTCATTTCCATCACTTGTCAATCTTCAATCAAAATCAATCAATTTCAAATTTGGTCATTTTTGAGCAAAATACCAAGGCCATAGCCTTACGTTTTGGCCAAAAGTGGCTCATTTTCATCACTTTTCAATCTTCAATCAAAATCAATCAATTTCAAATTTGGTCAGTTTTGAGCAAAATACCAAGGCTATAGCCTTACTTTTTGGCCAAAAAAGGGCTCATTTCCATCACTTTTCAATCTTCAATCAAAATCAATCAATTTCAAATTTGGTCATTTTTGAGCAAACTACCAAGGCCATAGCCTTACGTTTTGGCCAAAAGTGGCTCATTTTCATCACTTTTCAGTCTTCAATCAAAATCAATCAATTTCAAATTTGGTCATTTTTGAGCAAAATACCAAGGCTATAGCCTTACGTTGTGGCCACAAATGGCTCATTTTCATCACTTTTCAATCTTCAATCAAAATCAATCAATTTCAAATTTGGTCAGTTTTGAGCAAAATACCAAGGCTATAGCCTTACTTTTTGGCCAAACAAGGGCTCATTTCCATCACTTTTCAATCTTCAATCAAAATCAATCAATTTCAAATTTGGTCATTTTTGAGCAAAATACCAAGGCTATAGCCTTACTTTTTGGCCAACAAAGGGCTCATTTCCATCACTTTTCAATCTTCAATCAAAATCAATCAATTTCAAATTTGGTCAGTTTTGAGCAAAATACCAAGGCTATAGCCTTACTTTTTGGCCAAAAAAGGGCTCATTTCCATCACTTTTCAATCTTCAATCAAAATCAATCAATTTCAAATTTTGTCATTTTTGAGCAAAATACCAAGGCCATAGCCTTACGTTTTGGCCAAAAGTGGCTCATTTTCATCACTTTTCAGTCTTCAATCAAAATCAATCAATTTCAAATTTGGTCATTTTTGAGCAAAATACCAAGGCTATAGCCTTACTTTTTGGCCAAAAGTGGCTCATTTTCACCACTTTTCAATCTTCAATCAAAATCAATCAATTTCAAATTTGGTCAGTTTTGAGCAAAATACCAAGGCCATAGCCTTACTTTTTGGCCAAAAAAGGGCTCATTTTCATCACTTTTCAATCTTCAATCAAAATCAATCAATTTCACATTTGGTCATTTTTGAGCAAATTACCAAGGCCATAGCCTTACGTTTTGGCCAGAAATGGCTCATTTTCATCACTTTTCAATCTTCAATCAAAATCAATCAATTTCAAATTTGGTCATTTTTGAGCAAAATACCAAGGCTATAGCCTTACTTTTTGGCCAAAAAGGGCTCACTTCCATCACTTTTCAATGTTCAATCAAAATCAATCAATTTCAAATTTGGACATTTTTGAGCAAAATACCAAGGCTATAGCCTTACGTGTTGGCCAGAAATGGCTCATTTTCATCACTTTTCAGTCTTCAATCAAAATCAATCAATTTCAAATTTGGTCAGTTTTGAGCAAAATACCAAGGCTATAGCCTTACTTTTTGGCCAAAAATGGCTCATTTCCATCACTTTTCAATCTTCAATCAAAATCAATCAATTTCAAATTTGGTCATTTTTGAGCAAAATACCAAGGCTATAGCCTTACGTGTTGGCCAGAAATGGCTCATTTTCATCACTTTTCAGTCTTCAATCAAAATCAATCAATTTCAAATTTGGTCAGTTTTGAGCAAAATACCAAGGCTATAGCCTTACTTTTTGGCCAAAAAAGGGCTCATTTCCATCACTTTTCAATCTTCAATCAAAATCAATCAATTTCAAATTTGGTCATTTTTGAGCAAAATACCAAGGCTATAGCCTTACGTGTTGGCCAGAAATGGCTCATTTTCATCACTTTTCAGTCTTCAATCAAAATCAATCAATTTCAAATTTGGTCAGTTTTGAGCAAAATACCAAGGCTATAGCCTTACTTTTTGGCCAAACAAGGGCTCATTTCCATCACTTTTCACTCGTCAATCAAAATCAATCAATTTCAAATTTGGTCATTTTTGAGCAAAATACCAAGGCTATAGCCTTACTTTTTGGCCAAAAGTGGCTCATTTTCACCACTTTTCAATCTTCAATCAAAATCAATCAATTTCAAATTTGGTCAGTTTTGAGCAAAATACCAAGGCTATAGCCTTACTTTTTGGCCAAACAAGGGCTCATTTCCATCACTTTTCACTCGTCAATCAAAATCAATCAATTTCAAATTTGGTCATTTTTGAGCAAAATACCAAGGCTATAGCCTTACTTTTTGGCCAAAAGTGGCTCATTTTCACCACTTTTCAATCTTCAATCAAAATCAATCAATTTCAAATTTGGTCAGTTTTGAGCAAAATACCAAGGCCATAGCCTTACTTTTTGGCCAAAAAAGGGCTCATTTTCATCACTTTTCAATCTTCAATCAAAATCAATCAATTTCAAATTTGGTCATGTTTGAGCAAAATACCAAGGCTATAGCCTTACTTTTTGGCCAAAAGTGGCTCATTTTCATCACTTTTCAATCTTCAATCAAAATCAATCAATTTCAAATTTGGTCATTTTTGAGCAAACTACCAAGGCTATAGCCTTACTTTTTGGCCAAAAAAGGGCTCATTTTCATCACTTTTCAATCTTCAATCAAAATCAATCAATTTCAAATTTGGTCATTTTTGAGCAAAATACCAAGGCTATAGCCTTACTTTTTGGCCAAAAAGGGGCTCATTTCCATCACTTTTCAGTCTTCAATCAAAATCAATCAATTTCAAATTTGGTCAGTTTTGAGCAAAATACGAAGGCTATAGCCTTACTTTTTGGCCAAAAAAGGGCTCATTTCCATCACTTTTCAATCTTCAATCAAAATCAATCAATTTCAAATTTGGTCATTTTTGAGCAAAATACCAAGGCTATAGCCTTACGTGTTGGCCAGAAATGGCTCATTTTCATCACTTTTCAGTCTTCAATCAAAATCAATCAATTTCAAATTTGGTCAGTTTTGAGCAAAATACCAAGGCTATAGCCTTACTTTTTGGCCAAAAAAGGGCTCATTTCCATCACTTTTCAATCTTCAATCAAAATCAATCAATTTCAAATTTGGTCATTTTTGAGCAAAATACCAAGGCTATAGCCTTACTGTTTGGCCAAAAGTGGCTCATTTTCACCACTTTTCAATCTTCAATCAAAATCAATCAATTTCAAATTTGGTCAGTTTTGAGCAAAATACCAAGGCCATAGCCTTACTTTTTGGCCAAAAAAGGGCTCATTTTCATCACTTTTCAATCTTCAATCAAAATCACTCAATTTCAAATTTGGTCATTTTTGAGCAAAATACCAAGGCTATAGCCTTACTTTTTGGCCAAAAATGGCTCATTTTCATCACTTTTCAATCTTCAATCAAAATCAATCAATTTCAAATTTGGTCATTTTTGAGCAAAATACCAAGGCTATAGCCTTACTTTTTGGCCAAAAATGGCTCATTTTCATCACTTTTCAATCTTCAATCAAAATCAATCAATTTCAAATTTGGTCATTTTTGAGCAAAATACCAAGGCTATAGCCTTACTTTTCGGCCAAAAAAGGGCTCATTTTCATCACTTTTCAATCTTCAATCAAAATCAATCAATTTCAAATTTGGTCATTTTTGAGCAAAATACCAAGGCTATAGCCTTACGTGTTGGCCAAAAGTGGCTCATTTTCATCACTTTTCAATCTTCAATCAAAATCAATCAATTTCAAATTTGGTCATTTTTGAGCAAAATACCAAGGCTATAGCCTTACTTTTTGGCCAACAAAGGGCTCATTTCCATCACTTTTCACTCGTCAATCAAAATCAATCAATTTCAAATTTGGTCATTTTTGAGCAAAATACCAAGGCTATAGCCTTACTTTTTGGCCAAAAGTGGCTCATTTTCACCACTTTTCAATCTTCAATCAAAATCAATCAATTTCAAATTTGGTCAGTTTTGAACAAAATACCAAGGCTATAGCCTTACTTTTTGGCCAAAAAAGGGCTCATTTTCATCACTTTTCAATCTTCAATCAAAATCAATCACTTTCGAATTTGGTCATTTTTGAGCAAACTACCAAGGCTATAGCCTTACTTTTTGGCCAAAAAAGGGCTCATTTTCATCACTTTTCAATCTTCAATCAAAATCAATCAATTTCAAATTTGGTCATTTTTGAGCAAAATACCAAGGCTATAGCCTTACTTTTTGGCCAAAAAGGGGCTCATTTCCATCACTTTTCAGTCTTCAATCAAAATCAATCAATTTCAAATTTGGTCAGTTTTGAGCAAAATACCAAGGCTATAGCCTTACTTTTTGGCCAAAAAAGGGCTCATTTCCATCACTTTTCAATCTTCAATCAAAATCAATCAATTTCAAATTTGGTCATTTTTGAGCAAAATACCAAGGCTATAGCCTTACGTGTTGGCCAGAAATGGCTCATTTTCATCACTTTTCAGTCTTCAATCAAAATCAATCAATTTCAAATTTGGTCAGTTTTGAGCAAAATACCAAGGCTATAGCCTTACTTTTTGGCCAAAAAAGGGCTCATTTCCATCACTTTTCAATCTTCAATCAAAATCAATCAATTTCAAATTTGGTCATTTTTGAGCAAAATACCAAGGCTATAGCCTTACTGTTTGGCCAAAAGTGGCTCATTTTCACCACTTTTCAATCTTCAATCAAAATCAATCAATTTCAAATTTGGTCAGTTTTGAGCAAAATACCAAGGCCATAGCCTTACTTTTTGGCCAAAAAAGGGCTCATTTTCATCACTTTTCAATCTTCAATCAAAATCACTCAATTTCAAATTTGGTCATTTTTGAGCAAAATACCAAGGCTATAGCCTTACTTTTTGGCCAAAAATGGCTCATTTTCATCACTTTTCAATCTTCAATCAAAATCAATCAATTTCAAATTTGGTCATTTTTGAGCAAAATACCAAGGCTATAGCCTTACTTTTTGGCCAAAAATGGCTCATTTTCATCACTTTTCAATCTTCAATCAAAATCAATCAATTTCAAATTTGGTCATTTTTGAGCAAAATACCAAGGCTATAGCCTTACTTTTTGGCCAAAAGTGGCTCATTTTCAGCACTTTGCAATCTTCAATCAAAATCAATCAATTTCAAATTTGGTCAGTTTTGAGCAAAATACCAAGGCCATAGCCTTACTTTTTGGCCAAAAAAGGGCTCATTTTCATCACTTTTCAATCTTCAATCAAAATCAATCAATTTCAAATTTGGTCATTTTTGAGCAAAATACCAAGGCTATAGCCTTACTTTTCGGCCAAAAATGGCTCATTTTCATCACTTTTCAATCTTCAATCAAAATCAATCAATTTCAAATTTGGTCATTTTTGAGCAAAATACCAAGGCTATAGCCTTACGTGTTGGCCAAAAGTGGCTCATTTTCATCACTTTTCAATCTTCAATCAAAATCAATCAATTTCAAATTTGGTCATTTTTGAGCAAAATACCAAGGCTATAGCCTTACTTTTTGGCCAAAAGTGGCTCATTTTCACCACTTTTCAATCTTCAATCAAAATCAATCAATTTCAAATTTGGTCATTTTTGAGCAAACTACCATGGCTATAGCCTTACTTTTTGGCCAAAAAAGGGCTCATTTTCATCACTTTTCAATCTTCAATCAAAATCAATCAATTTCAAATTTGGTCATTTTTGAGCAAAACACCAAGGCTATAGCCTTACGTGTTGGCCAGAAATGGCTCATTTTCATCACTTTTCAGTCTTCAATCAAAATCAATCAATTTCAAATTTGGTCATTTTTGAGCAAAATACCAAGGCTATAGCCTTACTATTTGGCCACATATGGCTCATTTTCATCACTTTTCAATCTTCAATCAAAATCAATCAATTTCAAATTTGGTCATTTTTGAGCAAAATACCAAGGCTATAGCCTTACTTTTTGGCCAAAAATGGCTCATTTTCATCACTTTTCAATCTTCAATCAAAATCAATCAATTTCAAATTTGGTCATTTTTGAGCAAAATACCAAGGCTATAGCCTTACGTGTTGGCCAGAAATGGCTTATTTTCATCACTTTTCAGTCTTCAATCAAAATCAATCAATTTCAACTTTGGTCAGTTTTGAGCAAAATACCAAGGCTATAGCCTTACTTTTTGGCCAAAAATGGCTCATTTTCATCACTTTTCAATCTTCAATCAAAATCAATCAATTTCAAATTTGGTCATTTTTGAGCAAAATACCAAGGCTATAGCCTTACGTGTTGGCCAGAAATGGCTTATTTTCATCACTTTTCAGTCTTCAATCAAAATCAATCAATTTCAACTTTGGTCAGTTTTGAGCAAAATACCAAGGCTATAGCCTTACTTTTTGGCCAAAAAAAGGCTCATTTCCATCACTTTTCAATCTTCAATCAAAATCAATCAATTTCAAATTTGGTCATTTTTGAGCAAAATACCAAGGCCATAGCCTTACGTTTTGGCCAAAAGTGGCTCATTTTCATCACTTTTCAATCTTCAATCAAAATCAATCAATTTCAAATTTGGTCAGTTTTGAGCAAAATACCAAGGCTATAGCCTTACTTTTTGGCCACACAAGGGCTCATTTTCATCACTTTTCAATCTTCAATCAAAATCAATCAATTTCAAATTTGGTCATTTCTGAGCAAAATACCAAGGCTATAGCCTTACGTGTTGGCCAGAAATGGCTCATTTTCATCACTTTTCAGTCTTCAATCAAAATCAATCAATTTCAAATTTGGTCAGTTTTGAGCAAAATACCAAGGCTATAGCCTTACTTTTTGGCCAAAAAAGGGCTCATTTCCATCACTTTTCAATCTTCAATCAAAATCAATCAATTTCAAATTTGGTCATTTTTGAGCAAAATACCAAGGCTATAGCCTTACTTTTTGGCCAAAAGTGGCTCATTTTCAGCACTTTGCAATCTTCAATCAAAATCAATCAATTTCAAATTTGGTCAGTTTTGAGCAAAATACCAAGGCCATAGCCTTACTTTTTGGCCAAAAAAGGGCTCATTTTCATCACTTTTCAATCTTCAATCAAAATCAATCAATTTCAAATTTGGTCATTTTTGAGCAAAATACCAAGGCTATAGCCTTACTTTTTGGCCAAAAGTGGCTCATTTTCATCACTTTTCAATCTTCAATCAAAATCAATCAATTTCAAATTTGGTCATTTTTGAGCAAAATACCAAGGCTATAGCCTTACGTGTTGGCCAAAAGTGGCTCATTTTCATCACTTTTCAATCTTCAATCAAAATCAATCAATTTCAAATTTGGTCATTTTTGAGCAAAATACCAAGGCTATAGCCTTACTTTTTGGCCAAAAGTGGCTCATTTCCATCACTTTTCAATCTTCAATCAAAATCAATCAATTTCAAATTTGGTCATTTTTGAGCAAAATACCAAGGCTATAGCCTTACTATTTGGCCACATATGGCTCATTTTCATCACTTTTCAATCTTCAATCAAAATCAATCAATTTCACATTTGCTCATTTTTGAGCAAAATACCAAGGCTATAGCCTTACTTTTTGGCCAAAAATGGCTCATTTTCATCCCTTTTCAATCTTCAATCAAAATCAATCAATTTCAAATTTGGTCATTTGTGAGCAAAATACCAAGGCTATAGCCTTACTTTTTGGCCAAAAATGGCTTATTTTCATCACTTTTCAATCTTCAATCAAAATCAATCAATTTCAAATTTGGTCATTTTTGAGCAAAATACCAAGGCTATAGCCTTACTTTTTGGCCAAAAAAGGGCTCATTTTCATCACTTTTCAATCTTCAATCAAAATCAATCAATTTCAAATTTGGTCATTTTTGAGCAAAATACCAAGGCTATAGCCTTACGTTTTGGCCACAAATGGCTCATTTTCATCACTTTTCAATCTTCAATCAAAATCAATCAATTTCAAATTTGGTCAATTTTGAGCAAAATACCAAGCCTATAGCCTTACTTTTTGGCCAGAAATGGCTCATTTTTGTAATATCTAAGGCTTATCATTATTGTTGTTGTTATGTTTGTACGCGGCCCTGTGAAGGAGCCGTGGTTGCTGTTGTTGTTTTATATATATATCTATAAATACATAGTGATTGAGAGACTTACGAGTAGAGTTAGCGAGAATGTAGAAGCTGTTGGCTATATACAAAAAACCTAGTTGTTCCTATCATTGACTGAACTTCTAAAGAATTAACAGTGGCGACGAGGATAAACCTCATTTGTATCTACTATGGCCGTTCATCTCCAGCCAGTTCCCGAGTTTATTCCTGACGCAGATCTTGGAGCTAGCCTAGCTACCCGTTGGAGACTTTGGTTGCGAGACTTTGATACTTTCCTCTTCGCAAGTGGCATTACTGATGCTAAACGTCAAAAAGCCTTGTTGTTGTATCAAGCTGGCCCGCGTGTCCGGGAGATTTTTGCCCAGTTGCCTGAGACGGGAGGAGAGGATGCCTTTGTCCTTGCAAAGGAAAAGTTAACTGAATACTTCGAGCCGCAGCAGAATAAGCGCTATGAGGTCTATCGTTTTCGCGAAACCAAGCAAGGGAACACGGAAACTTTAGATAGTTTTCACACGCGACTACGAAACATGGCTCAAACATGCGAGTTTGCTGATGAAACGTTTGAAATCGAAGAGCAAATCATAATTGGCGGTCGCTCATCCAGAATTCGCAAAAGAGCACTTCGAGATCCAAATTATGCACTGAAAGATATGCTTCTCGACGGGAGACGGGATGAAAGCAGCACGTACCAAGCCAAGCACATTGAGTCCAAGGAAGAAATGCCAGCAGTGCCAGCAGTAACACACCGGTTCAGGGCGAATCAACAAAGCACATCACAAAAAGTTTGCAGTCATTGTGGAGGAGCATTCCCGCATAAGGGGCTTTGCCCAGCCAAAGGGAAAACATGCAGAAATTGCAATAAACCCAATCATTTTGCGATTGCATGCAGAAGTTCTAAAACTCCCCAACGAAACAAAGCACATTTTGTCACAAGAAAGAAATCCAGTGCAGTGAGACCTTTACAACATGAGAGTGATCACAGTGAAGATGAGTATATGTATGCTGTTGGCAACACAAAGCATACAGCCCAAGGAACACCTCGGATAAACGTAACTGTTGGTGGATATAGGTTTCCAATACTTGTTGATACCGGATCTACAATAAACGTTATTGACAAAAACACTTTTGGCCGAATGAAGGGCATAAAGTTACAACAAACAAAAGTAAAAGCATATCCCTATAATACCACCAATCCGGTACACTTTTTAGGAAAATTTGAGTCACTTATCCAAACGAAATCCCGCTATGCTGTCTCTACATTCTTTGTTTTGAAAGAGGAAAACAGTGGATGTTTGTTATCGGCGAGTACCGCCCAAGAAATGGGAATCATAAATGTCAATCTGAATAAAATCGCACCAGCGATGCCAGGAAAACAGGGAGAAATACAAATCAAAACAGATGATCCACAAATCATAAGTGACGACCCACAGATAAATGAAATCGTGCAAGATTATAAAGCAGTTTTTACTGGCCTAGGAAAGTTGAAAGGATATTCAGTGAAATTAAATATAGATGAAAACGCCATTCCTCAAGCACAACCACAGCGTCGAGTACCATTTCACATTCGCAAAAAAGTACAAGCCGCAGTGAAGGAATTAGAGCGTGAGGGTATCATTGAGGCAGTCCCAGAGGATTCTCCTGCGCAGTGGGTTTCTCCGATCGTCGCAGTTCCGAAGAAGGATGACTCTGTTCGCCTCTGCGTTGATATGAGGATGCCAAATAAAGCTATTAAACGAGTCAGGTACCCTATACCTACCGTAAACGATATCAGTATAGAGCTAAATGGAGCGAAGTATTTTAGTAAACTCGATCTTGCACAAGCATACCATCAATTGCCGTTACATGAAGATAGCCGCTATATTACAACATTCAATACACATTTGGGATTATACCGCTATACAAGACTTAATTACGGAACTAATGCTGCTATGGAGATTTTCCAGCATGTTCTACAACAGAATTTGCAAGGAATTAAGGGTGTACTCAATCTAGCTGACGATATTTTCGTTTTTGGGAAAACTCGCCAAGAGCATGACATAGCGTTAAGAAATTGCTTAGAAAGATTGCAAGACAGAGGTTTGACACTAAACCCGAAGAAATGCACATTTCTGCAATCGTCCATAAATTTCTTCGGACAGATATTTTCGCAGCAAGGAACACGCCCAGATCCAAAACGTATTGAAGATCTAGAAAATGCTTCCGTACCAGTCAATGCCAAAGACGTTCGTAGTCTCCTCGGAATGGCAAACTATAGTGCAAAATACATTCCTAATTATGCTACAATCACAGCACCTTTACGTGAACTTACAAAGAAAAACGTACCTTTTTCGTGGAAGGAATGTCACCAAGAAGCCTTTGAGAAATTGACAATAGCACTCAGTCAAGCGCCTGTAATGGGTTATTTTGATGTGAATCGAGACACTTTTGTGACAGTAGATGCAAGTCCAGTCGGCATCTCTGCGATTTTATCTCAAGCCACGCCAGGGTCGAATGATTATACCGTGATTGCTTACGCCAGTCGAGCGCTTTCAGACGTTGAAAAGCGCTATTCGCAAACGGAGAAAGAAGCGCTAAGTATTGTCTGGGGCGTTGAACATTTCCACCTATTTTTATATGGCAAAGAGTTCACGTTAGTCACTGATCATAAACCACTAGAAGTGATATATGGCAATGCTGCATCCAAACCTTCGGCTCGTATCGAACGATGGGTTCTCCGACTGCAACCTTACACCTTTAGAATATTGTACAGAAGTGGTAGTGAAAATGCAGCCGACTATTTGTCACGCCATCCGTTTATGAAAGGTGAAAAGCAGCAAGAAAAACTTGCAGAAGAATACGTTAACTTCGTGACACGTCATTCAGTACCTAAAGCAATGACTTTAGAAGAAATTGCTCGCGAAACAAAGTTAGACAGAACGCTACAAAGATTGCACGCAGCAATACGTTTGAATATGTGGGATACTGATTGTCTCAAGCCATATCGCTCTTTAAAAGATGAGCTCACAATTGGCGAGCAAGGCATTATTTTACGAGGAACGCGCATAGTTATTCCCACGTCACTACATCAACGTGCAATTGACATAGCGCATGAAAACCATCAAGGGATATCCAAAACTAAGGCATTACTTAGAGAAAAGGTATGGTTTCCTGGTATCGATGACCTTGTTCAACAAACAATGCAGTCATGTATAGCATGTCAAGCAGTTGGTAAACCAGCACCACCAGAGCCTTTACATTTACAAGACATGCCAAAGGGACCGTGGAAAAAACTTCATATCGACTTTTATGGGCCTCTACCATCGGGGGAATACTTACTTGTCGTGATTGATCGTTACTCACGGTTTCCTGAAGTTGAAATTGTCAGGAGCACAAAAGCGTCAGTTGTGATTCCTAAATTGGACAGGATATTTTCTGTGCATGGGATTCCAGAAGCAGTTAAAACGGATAATGGTCCACCGTTTTCTGGAGAAGAGTTTGCTCGATATCTCACAACTCTAGGTATCGCGTTTGAGCCATCAATACCATGCTGGCCTCAAGCTAATGGAGAGGTTGAGAGATTTAATCGCTCACTTGGTAAAGCTTTGAAAACAGCCGTGACCGAAGGAAAAGTGTGGAGGCAAGAATTGCATCGGTTTCTATTACAATATCGAACAACGCCACACTCCACAACGAAGGTAGCACCATGCGAACTGTTGTTTAATCGGTCAGTACGGGGTAAACTTCCCTCTCTAGACAAGAAACTAGTCGTGAATAAACACAGGGAAGCTTGTGAGAATGAGAGGACAAGTCAAAGCTATCAAAAGGAGTATGCAGACAAAAAGAGACATGCGAAAGAGAGCACCATTCAAGTTGGTGATACAGTGTTGGTGAGGCAATACAAGCAGAACAAGTTGACTACCACGTTTAACAAAGTGCCATACATCGTCGTGAGTAGGAAAGGCACGAAAGTGACAGCTGAAAATTCCAAACATAAAATCACCAGAAATGTTTCACATTTCAAACGCGTAAATGCACACGTTAACCTTCACCCTGATTGTTCGGAAAGTGAAGATGAAGACGAGTGCGATTATAATGATTATGTCGACCATAATGCTGAACACATAGACAATCGTGGCAACGCAAATTATACCGGAAGACCTACACGAAATCGCCAAGCGCCAAATCGCTATGGAAATCCTATACCGTCAGACATACTTTAAACTGTATACGCTCTCCCAAGACTTTTAACAAAGGGGAGTGATGTAATATCTAAGGCTTATCATTATTGTTGTTGTTATGTTTGTACGCGGCCCTGTGAAGGAGCCGTGGTTGCTGTTGTTGTTTTATATATATATCTATAAATACATAGTGATTGAGAGACTTACGAGTAGAGTTAGCGAGAATGTAGAAGCTGTTGGCTATATACAAAAAACCTAGTTGTTCCTATCATTGACTGAACTTCTAAAGAATTAACAATTTTCATCACTTTTCAGTCTTCAATCAAAATCAATCAATTTCAAATTTGGTCAGTTTTGAGCAAAATACCAAGGCTATAGCCTTACTTTTTGGCCAAAAAAGGGCTCATTTCCATCACTTTTCAATCTTCAATCAAAATCAATCAATTTCAAATTTGGTCATTTTTGAGCAAAATACCAAGGCTATAGCCTTACGTGTTGGCCAGAAATGGCTCATTTTCATCACTTTTCAGTCTTCAATCAAAATCAATCAATTTCAAATTTGGTCAGTTTTGAGCAAAATACCAAGGCTATAGCCTTACTTTTTGGCCAAAAAAGGGCTCATTTCCATCACTTTTCAATCTTCAATCAAAATCAATCAATTTCAAATTTGGTCATTTTTGAGCAAAATACCAAGGCCATAGCCTTACGTTTTGGCCAAAAGTGGCTCATTTTCATCACTTTTCAATCTTCAATCAAAATCAATCAATTTCAAATTTGGTCAGTTTTGAGCAAAATACCAAGGCTATAGCCTTACGTGTTGGCCAGAAATGGCTCATTTTCATCACTTTTAAGTCTTCAATCAAAATCAATCAATTTCAAATTTGGTCAGTTTTGAGCAAAATACCAAGGCTATAGCCTTACTTTTTGGCCAAAAAAGGGCTCATTTCCATCACTTTTCAATCTTCAATCAAAATCAATCAATTTCAAATTTGGTCAGTTTTGAGCAAAATACCAAGGCTATAGCCTTACTTTTTGGCCAAAAGTGGCTCATTTTCATCACTTTTCAATCTTCAATCAAAATCAATCAATGTCAAATTTGGTCAGTTTTGAGCAAAATACCAAGGCCATAGTCTTACTTTTTGGCCAAAAAAGGGCTCATTTTCATCACTTTTCAATCTTCAATCAAAATCAATCAATTTCAAATTTGGTCATTTTTGAGCAAAATACCAAGGCTATAGCCTTACTTTTTGGCCAAAAATGGCTCATTTTCATCACTTTTCAATCTTCAATCAAAATCAATCAATTTCAAATTTGGTCATTTTTGAGCAAAATACCAAGGCTATAGCCTTACGTGTTGGCCAGAAATGGCTTATTTTCATCACTTTTCAATCTTCAATCAAAATCAATCAATTTCAAATTTGGTCAGTTTTGAGCAAAATACCAAGGCTATAGCCTTACTTTTTGGCCAAAAAAGGGCTCATTTCCATCACTTTTCAATCTTCAATCAAAATCAATCAATTTCAAATTTGGTCATTTTTGAGCAAAATACCAAGGCTATAGCCTTACGTGTTGGCCAGAAATGGCTCATTTTCATCACTTTTCAGTCTTCAATCAAAATCAATCAATTTCAAATTTGGTCAGTTTTGAGCAAAATACCAAGGCTATAGCCTTACTTTTTGGCCAAAAAAGGGCTCATTTCCATCACTTTTCAATCTTCAATCAAAATCAATCAATTTCAAATTTGGTCATTTTTGAGCAAAATACCAAGGCTATAGCCTTACGTTTTGGCCAAAAGTGGCTCATTTTCATCACTTTTCAATCTTCAATCAAAATCAATCAATTTCAAATTTGGTCAGTTTTGAGCAAAATACCAAGGCTATAGCCTTACGTGTTGGCCAGAAATGGCTCATTTTCATCACTTTTAAGTCTTCAATCAAAATCAATCAATTTCAAATTTGGTCAGTTTTGAGCAAAATACCAAGGCTATAGCCTTACTTTTTGGCCAAAAAAGGGCTCATTTCCATCACTTTTCAATCTTCAATCAAAATCAATCAATTTCAAATTTGGTCAGTTTTGAGCAAAATACCAAGGCTATAGCCTTACTTTTTGGCCAAAAGTGGCTCATTGTCAGCACTTTTCAATCTTCAATCAAAATCAATCAATGTCAAATTTGGTCAGTTTTGAGCAAAATACCAAGGCCATAGTCTTACTTTTTGGCCAAAAAAGGGCTCATTTTCATCACTTTTCAATCTTCAATCAAAATCAATCAATTTCAAATTTGGTCATTTTTGAGCAAAATACCAAGGCTATAGCCTTACTTTTTGGCCAAAAATGGCTCATTTTCATCACTTTTCAATCTTCAATCAAAATCAATCAATTTCAAATTTGGTCATTTTTGAGCAAAATACCAAGGCTATAGCCTTACGTGTTGGCCAGAAATGGCTTATTTTCATCACTTTTCAGTCTTCAATCAAAATCAATCAATTTCAAATTTGGTCAGTTTTGAGCAAAATACCAAGGCTATAGCCTTACTTTTTGGCCAAAAAAGGGCTCATTTCCATCACTTTTCAATCTTCAATCAAAATCAATCAATTTCAAATTTGGTCATTTTTGAGCAAAATACCAAGGCTATAGCCTTACGTGTTGGCCAGAAATGGCTCATTTTCATCACTTTTCAGTCTTCAATCAAAATCAATCAATTTCAAATTTGGTCAGTTTTGAGCAAAATACCAAGGCTATAGCCTTACTTTTTGGCCAAAAAAGGGCTCATTTCCATCACTTTTCAATCTTCAATCAAAATCAATCAATTTCAAATTTGGTCATTTTTGAGCAAAATACCAAGGCCATAGCCTTACGTTTTGGCCAAAAGTGGCTCATTTTCCTCACTTTTCAATCTTCAATCAAAATCAATCAATTTCAAATTTGGTCAGTTTTGAGCAAAATACCAAGGCTGTAGCCTTACGTGTTGGCCAAAAGTGGCTCATTTTCAGCACTTTTCAATCTTCAATCAAAATCAATCAATGTCAAATTTGGTCAGTTTTGAGCAAAATACCAAGGCCATAGTCTTACTTTTTGGCCAAAAAAGGGCTCATTTTCATCACTTTTCAATCTTCAATCAAAATCAATCAATTTCAAATTTGGTCATTTTTGAGCAAAATACCAAGGCTATAGCCTTACTTTTTGGCCAAAAATGGCTCATTTTCATCACTTTTCAATCTTCAATCAAAATCAATCAATTTCAAATTTGGTCATTTTTGAGCAAAATACCAAGGCTATAGCCTTACGTGTTGGCCAAAAGTGGCTCATTTTCATCACTTTTCAATCTTCAATCACAATCAATCAATTTCAAATTTGGTCATTTTTGAGCAAAATACGAAGGCTATAGCCTTGCGTTTTGGCCAAAAATGGCTCATTTCCATCACTTTTCAATCTTCAATCAAAATCAATCAATTTCAAATTTGGTCAGTTTTGAGCAAAATACCAAGGCTATAGCCTTACTTTTTGGCCAAAAGTGGCTCATTTTCAGCACTTTTCAATCTTCAATCAAAATCAATCAATGTCAAATTTGGTCAGTTTTGAGCAAAATACCAAGGCTATAGCCTTACTATTTGGCCACATATGGCTCATTTTCATCACTTTTCAATCTTCAATCAAAATCAATCAATTTCAAATTTGGTCATTTTTGAGCAAAATACCAAGGCTATAGCCTTACGTTTTGGCCAAAAATGGCTCATTTTCATCACTTTTCAATCTTCAATCAAAATCAATCAATTTCAAATTTGGTCATTTTTGAGCAAAATACCAAGGCTATAGCCTTACTTTTTGGCCAAAAAAGGGCTCATTTCCATCACTTTTCAATCTTCAATCAAAATCAATCAATTTCAAATTTGGTCATTTTTGAGCAAAATACCAAGGCTATAGCCTTACGTGTTGGCCAGAAATGGCTCATTTTCATCACTTTTCAGTCTTCAATCAAAATCAATCAATTTCAAATTTGGTCAGTTTTGAGCAAAATACCAAGGCTATAGCCTTACTTTTTGGCCAAAAAAGGGCTCATTTCCATCACTTTTCAATCTTCAATCAAAATCAATCAATTTCAAATTTGGTCATTTTTGAGCAAAATACCAAGGCCATAGCCTTACGTTTTGGCCAAAAGTGGCTCATTTTCATCACTTTTCAATCTTCAATCAAAATCAATCAATTTCAAATTTGGTCAGTTTTGAGCAAAATACCAAGGCTATAGCCTTACTTTTTGGCCAAACAAGGGCTCATTTCCATCACATTTCAATCTTCAATCAAAATCAATCAATTTCAAATTTGGTCATTTCTGAGCAAAATACCAAGGCTATAGCCTTACGTGTTGGCCAGAAATGGCTCATTTTCATCACTTTTCAGTCTTCAATCAAAATCAATCAATTTCAAATTTGGTCAGTTTTGAGCAAAATACCAAGGCTATAGCCTTACTTTTTGGCCAAAAAAGGGCTCATTTCCATCACTTTTCAATCTTCAATCAAAATCAATCAATTTCAAATTTGGTCATTTTTGAGCAAAATACCAAGGCTATAGCCTTACTTTTTGGCCAAAAGTGGCTCATTTTCAGCACTTTTCAATCCTCAATCAAAATCAATCAATTTCAAATTTGGTCATTTTTGAGCAAAATACCAAGGCCATAGCCTTACTTTTTGGCCAAAAAAGGGCTCATTTTCATCACTTTTCAATCTTCAATCAAAATCAATCAATTTCAAATTTGGTCATTTTTGAGCAAAATACCAAGGCTATAGCCTTACGTGTTGGCCAGAAATGGCTCATTTTCATCACTTTTCAGTCTTCAATCAAAATCAATCAATTTCAAATTTGGTCAGTTTTGAGCAAACTACCAAGGCTATAGCCTTACTTTTTGGCCAAAAAAGGGCTCATTTCCATCACTTTTCAATCTTCAATCAAAATCAATCAATTTCAAATTTGGTCATTTTTGAGCAAAATACCAAGGCCATAGCCTTACGTTTTGGCCAAAAGTGGCTCATTTTCATCACTTTTCAATCTTCAATCAAAATCAATCAATTTCAAATTTGGTCAGTTTTGAGCAAAATACCAAGGCTATAGCCTTACTTTTTGGCCAAACAAGGGCTCATTTCCATCACATTTCAATCTTCAATCAAAATCAATCAATTTCAAATTTGGTCATTTCTGAGCAAAATACCAAGGCTATAGCCTTACGTGTTGGCCAGAAATGGCTCATTTTCATCACTTTTCAGTCTTCAATCAAAATCAATCAATTTCAAATTTGGTCAGTTTTGAGCAAAATACCAAGGCTATAGCCTTACTTTTTGGCCAAAAAAGGGCTCATTTCCATCACTTTTCAATCTTCAATCAAAATCAATCAATTTCAAATTTGGTCATTTTTGAGCAAAATACCAAGGCTATAGCCTTACTTTTTGGCCAAAAGTGGCTCATTTTCAGCACTTTTCAATCCTCAATCAAAATCAATCAATTTCAAATTTGGTCATTTTTGAGCAAAATACCAAGGCCATAGCCTTACTTTTTGGCCAAAAAAGGGCTCATTTTCATCACTTTTCAATCTTCAATCAAAATCAATCAATTTCAAATTTGGTCATTTTTGAGCAAAATACCAAGGCTATAGCCTTACGTGTTGGCCAGAAATGGCTCATTTTCATCACTTTTCAGTCTTCAATCAAAATCAATCAATTTCAAATTTGGTCAGTTTTGAGCAAACTACCAAGGCTATAGCCTTACTTTTTGGCCAAAAAAGGGCTCATTTCCATCACTTTTCAATCTTCAATCAAAATCAATCAATTTCAAATTTGGTCATTTTTGAGCAAAATACCAAGGCTATAGCCTTACTTTTTGGCCAAAAGTGGCTCATTTTCAGCACTTTTCAATCTTCAATCAAAATCAATCAATTTCAAATTTGGTCAGTTTTGAGCAAAATACCAAGGCCATAGTCTTACTTTTTGGCCAAAAAAGGGCTCATTTCCATCACTTTTCAATCTTCAATCAAAATCAATCAATTTCAAATTTGGTCATTTTTGAGCAAAATACCAAGGCCATAGCCTTACGTTTTGGCCAAAAGTGGCTCATTTTCCTCACTTTTCAATCTTCAATCAAAATCAATCAATTTCAAATTTGGTCAGTTTTGAGCAAAATACCAAGGCTGTAGCCTTACGTGTTGGCCAGAAATGGCTCATTTTCATCACTTTTAAGTCTTCAATCAAAATCAATCAATTTCAAATTTGGTCAGTTTTGAGCAAAATACCAAGGCTATAGCCTTACTTTTCGGCCAAAAGTGGCTCATTTTCAGCACTTTTCAATCTTCAATCAAAATCAATCAATGTCAAATTTGGTCAGATTTGAGCAAAATACCAAGGCCATAGTCTTACTTTTTGGCCAAATAAGGGCTCATTTTCATCACTTTTCAATCTTCAATCAAAATCAATCAATTTCAAATTTGGTCATTTTTGAGCAAAATACCAAGGCTATAGCCTTACTTTTTGGCCAAAAATGGCTCATTTTCATCACTTTTCAATCTTCAATCAAAATCAATCAATTTCAAATTTGGTCATTTTTGAGCAAAATACCAAGGCTATAGCCTTACGTGTTGGCCAAAAGTGGCTCATTTTCATCACTTTTCAATCTTCAATCACAATCAATCAATTTCAAATTTGGTCATTTTTGAGCAAAATACGAAGGCTATAGCCTTGCGTTTTGGCCAAAAATGGCTCATTTCCATCACTTTTCAATCTTCAATCAAAATCAATCAATTTCAAATTTGGTCAGTTTTGAGCAAAATACCAAGGCTATAGCCTTACTTTTTGGCCAAAAGTGGCTCATTTTCAGCACTTTTCAATCTTCAATCAAAATCAATCAATGTCAAATTTGGTCAGTTTTGAGCAAAATACCAAGGCTATAGCCTTACTATTTGGCCACATATGGCTCATTTTCATCACTTTTCAATCTTCAATCAAAATCAATCAATTTCAAATTTGGTCATTTTTGAGCAAAATACCAAGGCTATAGCCTTACGTTTTGGCCAAAAATGGCTCATTTTCATCACTTTTCAATCTTCAATCAAAATCAATCAATTTCAAATTTGGTCATTTTTGAGCAAAATACCAAGGCTATAGCCTTACTTTTTGGCCAAAAAAGGGCTCATTTCCATCACTTTTCAATCTTCAATCAAAATCAATCAATTTCAAATTTGGTCATTTTTGAGCAAAATACCAAGGCTATAGCCTTACGTGTTGGCCAGAAATGGCTCATTTTCATCACTTTTCAGTCTTCAATCAAAATCAATCAATTTCAAATTTGGTCAGTTTTGAGCAAAATACCAAGGCTATAGCCTTACGTTTTGGCCAAAAAAGGGCTCATTTCCATCACTTTTCAATCTTCAATCAAAATCAATCAATTTCAAATTTGGTCATTTTTGAGCAAAATACCAAGGCCATAGCCTTACGTTTTGGCCAAAAGTGGCTCATTTTCATCACTTTTCAATCTTCAATCAAAATCAATCAATTTCAAATTTGGTCAGTTTTGAGCAAAATACCAAGGCCATAGCCTTACTTTTTGGCCAAACAAGGGCTCATTTCCATCACTTTTCAATCTTCAATCAAAATCAATCAATTTCAAATTTGGTCATTTCTGAGCAAAATACCAAGGCTATAGCCTTACGTGTTGGCCAGAAATGGCTCATTTTCATCACTTTTCAGTCTTCAATCAAAATCAATCAATTTCAAATTTGGTCATTTTTGAGCAAAATACCAAGGCTATAGCCTTACTTTTTGGCCAAAAGTGGCTCATTTTCAGCACTTTTCAATCTTCAATCAAAATCAATCAATTTCAAATTTGGTCACTTTTGAGCAAAATACCAAGGCCATAGCCTTACTTTTTGGCCAAAAAAGGGCTCATTTTCATCACTTTTCAATCTTCAATCAAAATCAATCAATTTCAAATTTGGTCATTTTTGAGCAAAATACCAAGGCTATAGCCTTACTTTTTGGCCAAAAATGGCTCATTTTCATCACTTTTCAATCTTCAATCAAAATCAATCAATTTCAAATTTGGTCATTTTTGAGCAAAATACCAAGGCTATAGCCTTACGTGTTGGCCAAAAGTGGCTCATTTTCATCACTTTTCAATCTTCAATCAAAATCAATCAATTTCAAATTTGGTCATTTTTGAGCAAAATACCAAGGCTATAGCCTTACTTTTTGGCCAAAAGTGGCTCATTTTCATCACTTTTCAATCTTCAATCAAAATCAATCAATTTCAAATTTGGTCATTTTTGAGCAAAATACCAAGGCTATAGCCTTACTATTTGGCCACATATGGCTCATTTTCATCACTTTTCAATCTTCAATCAAAATCAATCAATTTCACATTTGGTCATTTTTGAGCAAAATACCAAGGCTATAGCCTTACTTTTTGGCCAAAAATGGCTCATTTTCATCACTTTTCAATCTTCAATCAAAATCAATCAATTTCAAATTTGGTCATTTGTGAGCAAAATACCAAGGCTATAGCCTTACTTTTTGGCCAAAAATGGCTCATTTTCATCACTTTTCAATCTTCAATCAAAATCAATCAATTTCAAATTTGGTCATTTTTGAGCAAAATACCAAGGCTATAGCCTTACTTTTTGGCCAAAAAAGGGCTCATTTTCATCACTTTTCAATCTTCAATCAAAATCAATCAATTTCAAATTTGGTCATTTTTGAGCAAAATACCAAGGCTATAGCCTTACGTTTTGGCCAGAAATGGCTCATTTTCATCACTTTTCAATCTTCAATCAAAATCAATCAATTTCAAATTTGGTCAGTTTTGAGCAAAATACCAAGGCTATAGCCTTACTCTTTGGCCAGAAATGGCTCATTTTCATCACTTTTCAGTCTTCAATCAAAATCAATCAATTTCAAATTTGGTCAGTTTTGAGCAAAATACCAAGGCTATAGCCTTACTTTTTGGCCAAAAAAGGGCTCATTTCCATCACTTTTCAATCTTCAATCAAAATCAATCAATTTCAAATTTGGTCATTTTTGAGCAAAATACCAAGGCTATAGCCTTACGTTTTGGCCAAAAGTGGCTCATTTTCATCACTTTTCACTCTTCAATCAAAATCAATCAATTTCAAATTTGGTCAGTTTTGAGCAAAATACCAAGGCTATAGCCTTACGTGTTGGCCAGAAATGGCTCATTTTCATCACTTTTAAGTCTTCAATCAAAATCAATCAATGTCAAATTTGGTCAGTTTTGAGCAAAATACCAAGGCTATAGCCTTACTTTTTGGCCAAAAATGGCTCATTTTCATCACTTTTCAATCTTCAATCAAAATCAATCAATTTCAAATTTGGTCATTTGTGAGCAAAATACCAAGGCTATAGCCTTACTTTTTGGCCAAAAATGGCTCATTTTCATCACTTTTCAATCTTCAATCAAAATCAATCAATTTCAAATTTGGTCATTTTTGAGCAAAATACCAAGGCTATAGCCTTACTTTTTGGCCAAAAAAGGGCTCATTTTCATCACTTTTCAATCTTCAATCAAAATCAATCAATTTCAAATTTGGTCATTTTTGAGCAAAATACCAAGGCTATAGCCTTACGTTTTGGTCACAAATGGCTCATTTTCATCACTTTTCAATCTTCAATCAAAATCAATCAATTTCAAATTTGGTCAATTTTGAGCAAAATACCAAGCCTATAGCCTTACTTTTTGGCCAGAAATGGCTCATTTTTGTAATATCTAAGGCTTATCATTATTGTTGTTGTTATGTTTGTACGCGGCCCTGTGAAGGAGCCGTGGTTGCTGTTGTTGTTTTATATATATATCTATAAATACATAGTGATTGAGAGACTTACGAGTAGAGTTAGCGAGAATGTAGAAGCTGTTGGCTATATACAAAAAACCTAGTTGTTCCTATCATTGACTGAACTTCTAAAGAATTAACAATTTTCATCACTTTTCAGTCTTCAATCAAAATCAATCAATTTCAAATTTGGTCATTTTTGAGCAAAATACCAAGGCTATAGCCTTACTTTTTGGCCAAAAATGGCTCATTTTCATCACTTTTCAATCTTCAATCAAAATCAATCAATTTCAAATTTGGTCATTTTTGAGCAAAATACCAAGGCTATAGCCTTACTTTTTGGCCAAAAAAGGGCTCATTTTCATCACTTTTCAATCTTCAATCAAAATCAATCAATTTCAAATTTGGTCATTTTTGAGCAAAATACCAAGGCTATAGCCTTACGTTTTGGTCACAAATGGCTCATTTTCATCACTTTTCAATCTTCAATCAAAATCAATCAATTTCAAATTTGGTCAATTTTGAGCAAAATACCAAGCCTATAGCCTTACTTTTTGGCCAGAAATGGCTCATTTTTGTAATATCTAAGGCTTATCATTATTATTGTTGTTATGTTTGTACGCGGCCCTGTGAAGGAGCCGTGGTTGCTGTTGTTGTTTTATATATATATCTATAAATACATAGTGATTGAGAGACTTACGAGTAGAGTTAGCGAGAATGTAGAAGCTGTTGGCTATATACAAAAAACCTAGTTGTTCCTATCATTGACTGAACTTCTAAAGAATTAACAATTTTCATCACTTTTCAGTCTTCAATCAAAATCAATCAATTTCAAATTTGGTCATTTTTGAGCAAAATACCAAGGCTATAGCCTTACTTTTTGGCCAAAAGTGGCTCATTTTCAGCACTTTTCAATCTTCAATCAAAATCAATCAATTTCAAATTTGGTCAGTTTTGAGCAAAATACCAAGGCCATAGCCTTACTTTTTGGCCAAAAAAGGGCTCATTTTCATCACTTTTCAATCTTCAATCAAAATCAATCAATTTCAAATTTGGTCATTTTTGAGCAAAATACCAAGGCTATAGCCTTACTTTTTGGCCAAAAATGGCTCATTTTCATCACTTTTCAATCTTCAATCAAAATCAATCAATTTCAAATTTGGTCATTTTTGAGCAAAATACCAAGGCTATAGCCTTACGTGTTGGCCAAAAGTGGCTCATTTTCATCACTTTTCAATCTTCAATCAAAATCAATCAATTTCAAATTTGGTCATTTTTGAGCAAAATACCAAGGCTATAGCCTTACTTTTTGGCCAAAAGTGGCTCATTTTCATCACTTTTCAATCTTCAATCAAAATCAATCAATTTCAAATTTGGTCATTTTTGAGCAAAATACCAAGGCTATAGCCTTACTATTTGGCCACATATGGCTCATTTTCATCACTTTTCAATCTTCAATCAAAATCAATCAATTTCACATTTGGTCATTTTTGAGCAAAATACCAAGGCTATAGCCTTACTTTTTGGCCAAAAATGGCTCATTTTCATCACTTTTCAATCTTCAATCAAAATCAATCAATTTCAAATTTGGTCATTTGTGAGCAAAATACCAAGGCTATAGCCTTACTTTTTGGCCAAAAATGGCTCATTTTCATCACTTTTCAATCTTCAATCAAAATCAATCAATTTCAAATTTGGTCATTTTTGAGCAAAATACCAAGGCTATAGCCTTACTTTTTGGCCAAAAAAGGGCTCATTTTCATCACTTTTCAATCTTCAATCAAAATCAATCAATTTCAAATTTGGTCATTTTTGAGCAAAATACCAAGGCTATAGCCTTACGTTTTGGCCAGAAATGGCTCATTTTCATCACTTTTCAATCTTCAATCAAAATCAATCAATTTCAAATTTGGTCAGTTTTGAGCAAAATACCAAGGCTATAGCCTTACTCTTTGGCCAGAAATGGCTCATTTTCATCACTTTTCAGTCTTCAATCAAAATCAATCAATTTCAAATTTGGTCAGTTTTGAGCAAAATACCAAGGCTATAGCCTTACTTTTTGGCCAAAAAAGGGCTCATTTCCATCACTTTTCAATCTTCAATCAAAATCAATCAATTTCAAATTTGGTCATTTTTGAGCAAAATACCAAGGCTATAGCCTTACGTTTTGGCCAAAAGTGGCTCATTTTCATCACTTTTCACTCTTCAATCAAAATCAATCAATTTCAAATTTGGTCAGTTTTGAGCAAAATACCAAGGCTATAGCCTTACGTGTTGGCCAGAAATGGCTCATTTTCATCACTTTTAAGTCTTCAATCAAAATCAATCAATGTCAAATTTGGTCAGTTTTGAGCAAAATACCAAGGCTATAGCCTTACTTTTTGGCCAAAAATGGCTCATTTTCATCACTTTTCAATCTTCAATCAAAATCAATCAATTTCAAATTTGGTCATTTGTGAGCAAAATACCAAGGCTATAGCCTTACTTTTTGGCCAAAAATGGCTCATTTTCATCACTTTTCAATCTTCAATCAAAATCAATCAATTTCAAATTTGGTCATTTTTGAGCAAAATACCAAGGCTATAGCCTTACTTTTTGGCCAAAAAAGGGCTCATTTTCATCACTTTTCAATCTTCAATCAAAATCAATCAATTTCAAATTTGGTCAATTTTGAGCAAAATACCAAGCCTATAGCCTTACTTTTTGGCCAGAAATGGCTCATTTTTGTAATATCTAAGGCTTATCATTATTGTTGTTGTTATGTTTGTACGCGGCCCTGTGAAGGAGCCGTGGTTGCTGTTGTTGTTTTATATATATATCTATAAATACATAGTGATTGAGAGACTTACGAGTAGAGTTAGCGAGAATGTAGAAGCTGTTGGCTATATACAAAAAACCTAGTTGTTCCTATCATTGACTGAACTTCTAAAGAATTAACAGTGGCGACGAGGATAAACCTCATTTGTATCTACTATGGCCGTTCATCTCCAGCCAGTTCCCGAGTTTATTCCTGACGCAGATCTTGGAGCTAGCCTAGCTACCCGTTGGAGACTTTGGTTGCGAGACTTTGATACTTTCCTCTTCGCAAGTGGCATTACTGATGCTAAACGTCAAAAAGCCTTGTTGTTGTATCAAGCTGGCCCGCGTGTCCGGGAGATTTTTGCCCAGTTGCCTGAGACGGGAGGAGAGGATGCCTTTGTCCTTGCAAAGGAAAAGTTAACTGAATACTTCGAGCCGCAGCAGAATAAGCGCTATGAGGTCTATCGTTTTCGCGAAACCAAGCAAGGGAACACGGAAACTTTAGATAGTTTTCACACGCGACTACGAAACATGGCTCAAACATGCGAGTTTGCTGATGAAACGTTTGAAATCGAAGAGCAAATCATAATTGGCGGTCGCTCATCCAGAATTCGCAAAAGAGCACTTCGAGATCCAAATTATGCACTGAAAGATATGCTTCTCGACGGGAGACGGGATGAAAGCAGCACGTACCAAGCCAAGCACATTGAGTCCAAGGAAGAAATGCCAGCAGTGCCAGCAGTAACACACCGGTTCAGGGCGAATCAACAAAGCACATCACAAAAAGTTTGCAGTCATTGTGGAGGAGCATTCCCGCATAAGGGGCTTTGCCCAGCCAAAGGGAAAACATGCAGAAATTGCAATAAACCCAATCATTTTGCGATTGCATGCAGAAGTTCTAAAACTCCCCAACGAAACAAAGCACATTTTGTCACAAGAAAGAAATCCAGTGCAGTGAGACCTTTACAACATGAGAGTGATCACAGTGAAGATGAGTATATGTATGCTGTTGGCAACACAAAGCATACAGCCCAAGGAACACCTCGGATAAACGTAACTGTTGGTGGATATAGGTTTCCAATACTTGTTGATACCGGATCTACAATAAACGTTATTGACAAAAACACTTTTGGCCGAATGAAGGGCATAAAGTTACAACAAACAAAAGTAAAAGCATATCCCTATAATACCACCAATCCGGTACACTTTTTAGGAAAATTTGAGTCACTTATCCAAACGAAATCCCGCTATGCTGTCTCTACATTCTTTGTTTTGAAAGAGGAAAACAGTGGATGTTTGTTATCGGCGAGTACCGCCCAAGAAATGGGAATCATAAATGTCAATCTGAATAAAATCGCACCAGCGATGCCAGGAAAACAGGGAGAAATACAAATCAAAACAGATGATCCACAAATCATAAGTGACGACCCACAGATAAATGAAATCGTGCAAGATTATAAAGCAGTTTTTACTGGCCTAGGAAAGTTGAAAGGATATTCAGTGAAATTAAATATAGATGAAAACGCCATTCCTCAAGCACAACCACAGCGTCGAGTACCATTTCACATTCGCAAAAAAGTACAAGCCGCAGTGAAGGAATTAGAGCGTGAGGGTATCATTGAGGCAGTCCCAGAGGATTCTCCTGCGCAGTGGGTTTCTCCGATCGTCGCAGTTCCGAAGAAGGATGACTCTGTTCGCCTCTGCGTTGATATGAGGATGCCAAATAAAGCTATTAAACGAGTCAGGTACCCTATACCTACCGTAAACGATATCAGTATAGAGCTAAATGGAGCGAAGTATTTTAGTAAACTCGATCTTGCACAAGCATACCATCAATTGCCGTTACATGAAGATAGCCGCTATATTACAACATTCAATACACATTTGGGATTATACCGCTATACAAGACTTAATTACGGAACTAATGCTGCTATGGAGATTTTCCAGCATGTTCTACAACAGAATTTGCAAGGAATTAAGGGTGTACTCAATCTAGCTGACGATATTTTCGTTTTTGGGAAAACTCGCCAAGAGCATGACATAGCGTTAAGAAATTGCTTAGAAAGATTGCAAGACAGAGGTTTGACACTAAACCCGAAGAAATGCACATTTCTGCAATCGTCCATAAATTTCTTCGGACAGATATTTTCGCAGCAAGGAACACGCCCAGATCCAAAACGTATTGAAGATCTAGAAAATGCTTCCGTACCAGTCAATGCCAAAGACGTTCGTAGTCTCCTCGGAATGGCAAACTATAGTGCAAAATACATTCCTAATTATGCTACAATCACAGCACCTTTACGTGAACTTACAAAGAAAAACGTACCTTTTTCGTGGAAGGAATGTCACCAAGAAGCCTTTGAGAAATTGACAATAGCACTCAGTCAAGCGCCTGTAATGGGTTATTTTGATGTGAATCGAGACACTTTTGTGACAGTAGATGCAAGTCCAGTCGGCATCTCTGCGATTTTATCTCAAGCCACGCCAGGGTCGAATGATTATACCGTGATTGCTTACGCCAGTCGAGCGCTTTCAGACGTTGAAAAGCGCTATTCGCAAACGGAGAAAGAAGCGCTAAGTATTGTCTGGGGCGTTGAACATTTCCACCTATTTTTATATGGCAAAGAGTTCACGTTAGTCACTGATCATAAACCACTAGAAGTGATATATGGCAATGCTGCATCCAAACCTTCGGCTCGTATCGAACGATGGGTTCTCCGACTGCAACCTTACACCTTTAGAATATTGTACAGAAGTGGTAGTGAAAATGCAGCCGACTATTTGTCACGCCATCCGTTTATGAAAGGTGAAAAGCAGCAAGAAAAACTTGCAGAAGAATACGTTAACTTCGTGACACGTCATTCAGTACCTAAAGCAATGACTTTAGAAGAAATTGCTCGCGAAACAAAGTTAGACAGAACGCTACAAAGATTGCACGCAGCAATACGTTTGAATATGTGGGATACTGATTGTCTCAAGCCATATCGCTCTTTAAAAGATGAGCTCACAATTGGCGAGCAAGGCATTATTTTACGAGGAACGCGCATAGTTATTCCCACGTCACTACATCAACGTGCAATTGACATAGCGCATGAAAACCATCAAGGGATATCCAAAACTAAGGCATTACTTAGAGAAAAGGTATGGTTTCCTGGTATCGATGACCTTGTTCAACAAACAATGCAGTCATGTATAGCATGTCAAGCAGTTGGTAAACCAGCACCACCAGAGCCTTTACATTTACAAGACATGCCAAAGGGACCGTGGAAAAAACTTCATATCGACTTTTATGGGCCTCTACCATCGGGGGAATACTTACTTGTCGTGATTGATCGTTACTCACGGTTTCCTGAAGTTGAAATTGTCAGGAGCACAAAAGCGTCAGTTGTGATTCCTAAATTGGACAGGATATTTTCTGTGCATGGGATTCCAGAAGCAGTTAAAACGGATAATGGTCCACCGTTTTCTGGAGAAGAGTTTGCTCGATATCTCACAACTCTAGGTATCGCGTTTGAGCCATCAATACCATGCTGGCCTCAAGCTAATGGAGAGGTTGAGAGATTTAATCGCTCACTTGGTAAAGCTTTGAAAACAGCCGTGACCGAAGGAAAAGTGTGGAGGCAAGAATTGCATCGGTTTCTATTACAATATCGAACAACGCCACACTCCACAACGAAGGTAGCACCATGCGAACTGTTGTTTAATCGGTCAGTACGGGGTAAACTTCCCTCTCTAGACAAGAAACTAGTCGTGAATAAACACAGGGAAGCTTGTGAGAATGAGAGGACAAGTCAAAGCTATCAAAAGGAGTATGCAGACAAAAAGAGACATGCGAAAGAGAGCACCATTCAAGTTGGTGATACAGTGTTGGTGAGGCAATACAAGCAGAACAAGTTGACTACCACGTTTAACAAAGTGCCATACATCGTCGTGAGTAGGAAAGGCACGAAAGTGACAGCTGAAAATTCCAAACATAAAATCACCAGAAATGTTTCACATTTCAAACGCGTAAATGCACACGTTAACCTTCACCCTGATTGTTCGGAAAGTGAAGATGAAGACGAGTGCGATTATAATGATTATGTCGACCATAATGCTGAACACATAGACAATCGTGGCAACGCAAATTATACCGGAAGACCTACACGAAATCGCCAAGCGCCAAATCGCTATGGAAATCCTATACCGTCAGACATACTTTAAACTGTATACGCTCTCCCAAGACTTTTAACAAAGGGGAGTGATGTAATATCTAAGGCTTATCATTATTGTTGTTGTTATGTTTGTACGCGGCCCTGTGAAGGAGCCGTGGTTGCTGTTGTTGTTTTATATATATATCTATAAATACATAGTGATTGAGAGACTTACGAGTAGAGTTAGCGAGAATGTAGAAGCTGTTGGCTATATACAAAAAACCTAGTTGTTCCTATCATTGACTGAACTTCTAAAGAATTAACAATTTTCATCACTTTTCAGTCTTCAATCAAAATCAATCAATTTCAAATTTGGTCAGTTTTGAGCAAAATACCAAGGCTATAGCCTTACTTTTTGGCCAACAAAGGGCTCATTTCCATCACTTTTCAATCTTCAATCAAAATCAATCAATTTCAAATTTGGTCATTTTTGAGCAAAATACCAAGGCTATAGCCTTACGTTTTGGCCAAAAAAGGGCTCATTTCCATCACTTTTCAATCTTCAATCAAAATCAATCAATTTCAAATTTGGTCATTTTTGAGCAAAATACCAAGGCTATAGCCTTACGTGTTGGCCAGAAATGGCTCATTTTCATCACTTTTAAGTCTTCAATCAAAATCAATCAATTTCAAATTTGGTCAGTTTTGAGCAAAATACCAAGGCTATAGCCTTACTTTTTGGCCAAAAAAGGGCTCATTTCCATCACTTTTCAATCTTCAATCAAAATCAATCAATTTCAAATTTGGTCAGTTTTGAGCAAAATACCAAGGCTATAGCCTTACTTTTTGGCCAAAAGTGGCTCATTTTCAGCACTTTTCAATCTTCAATCAAAATCAATCAATGTCAAATTTGGTCAGTTTTGAGCAAAATACCAAGGCCATAGTCTTACTTTTTGGCCAAAAAAGGGCTCATTTTCATCACTTTTCAATCTTCAATCAAAATCAATCAATTTCAAATTTGGTCATTTTTGAGCAAAATACCAAGGCTATAGCCTTACTTTTTGGCCAAAAATGGCTCATTTTCATCACTTTTCAATCTTCAATCAAAATCAATCAATTTCAAATTTGGTCATTTTTGAGCAAAATACCAAGGCTATAGCCTTACGTGTTGGCCAGAAATGGCTTATTTTCATCACTTTTCAGTCTTCAATCAAAATCAATCAATTTCAAATTTGGTCAGTTTTGAGCAAAATACCAAGGCTATAGCCTTACTTTTTGGCCAAAAAAGGGCTCATTTCCATCACTTTTCAATCTTCAATCAAAATCAATCAATTTCAAATTTGGTCATTTTTGAGCAAAATACCAAGGCTATAGCCTTACGTGTTGGCCAGAAATGGCTCATTTTCATCACTTTTCAGTCTTCAATCAAAATCAATCAATTTCAAATTTGGTCAGTTTTGAGCAAAATACCAAGGCTATAGCCTTACTTTTTGGCCAAAAAAGGGCTCATTTCCATCACTTTTCAATCTTCAATCAAAATCAATCAATTTCAAATTTGGTCATTTTTGAGCAAAATACCAAGGCTATAGCCTTACGTTTTGGCCAAAAGTGGCTCATTTTCATCACTTTTCAATCTTCAATCAAAATCAATCAATTTCAAATTTGGTCAGTTTTGAGCAAAATACCAAGGCTATAGCCTTACGTGTTGGCCAGAAATGGCTCATTTTCATCACTTTTAAGTCTTCAATCAAAATCAATCAATTTCAAATTTGGTCAGTTTTGAGCAAAATACCAAGGCTATAGCCTTACTTTTTGGCCAAAAAAGGGCTCATTTCCATCACTTTTCAATCTTCAATCAAAATCAATCAATTTCAAATTTGGTCAGTTTTGAGCAAAATACCAAGGCTATAGCCTTACTTTTTGGCCAAAAGTGGCTCATTTTCAGCACTTTTCAATCTTCAATCAAAATCAATCAATGTCAAATTTGGTCAGTTTTGAGCAAAATACCAAGGCCATAGTCTTACTTTTTGGCCAAAAAAGGGCTCATTTTCATCACTTTTCAATCTTCAATCAAAATCAATCAATTTCAAATTTGGTCATTTTTGAGCAAAATACCAAGGCTATAGCCTTACTTTTTGGCCAAAAATGGCTTATTTTCATCACTTTTCAGTCTTCAATCAAAATCAATCAATGTCAAATTTGGTCAGTTTTGAGCAAAATACCAAGGCTATAGCCTTACTTTTTGGCCAAAAAAGGGCTCATTTTCATCACTTTTCAATCTTCAATCAAAATCAATCAATTTCAAATTTGGTCATTTTTGAGCAAAATACCAAGGCTATAGCCTTACTTTTTGGCCAAAAAAGGGCTCATTTCCATCACTTTTCAATCTTCAATCAAAATCAATCAATTTCAAATTTGGTCAGTTTTGAGCAAAATACCAAGGCTATAGCCTTACTTTTTGGCCAAAAAAGGGCTCATTTCCATCACTTTTCAATCTTCAATCAAAATCAATCAATTTCAAATTTGGTCATTTTTGAGCAAAATACCAAGGCCATAGCCTTACGTTTTGGCCAAAAGTGGCTCATTTTCATCACTTTTCAATCTTCAATCAAAATCAATCAATTTCAAATTTGGTCAGTTTTGAGCAAAATACCAAGGCTATAGCCTTACTTTTTGGCCAAACAAGGGCTCATTTCCATCACTTTTCAATCTTCAATCAAAATCAATCAATTTCAAATTTGGTCATTTCTGAGCAAAATACCAAGGCTATAGCCTTACGTGTTGGCCAGAAATGGCTCATTTTCATCACTTTTCAGTCTTCAATCAAAATCAATCAATTTCAAATTTGGTCAGTTTTGAGCAAAATACCAAGGCTATAGCCTTACTTTTTGGCCAAAAAACGGCTCATTTCCATCACTTTTCAATCTTCAATCAAAATCAATCAATTTCAAATTTGGTCATTTTTGAGCAAAATACCAAGGCTATAGCCTTACTTTTTGGCCAAAAGTGGCTCATTTTCAGCACTTTTCAATCTTCAATCAAAATCAATCAATGTCAAATTTGGTCAGTTTTGAGCAAAATACCAAGGCCATAGTCTTACTTTTTGGCCAAAAAAGGGCTCATTTTCATCACTTTTCAATCTTCAATCAAAATCAATCAATTTCAAATTTGGTCATTTTTGAGCAAAATACCAAGGCTATAGCCTTACTTTTTGGCCAAAAAAGGGCTCATTTCCATCACTTTTCAATCTTCAATCAAAATCAATCAATTTCAAATTTGGTCATTTTTGAGCAAAATACCAAGGCTATAGCCTTACGTGTTGGCCAGAAATGGCTTATTTTCATCACTTTTCAGTCTTCAATCAAAATCAATCAATTTCAAATTTGGTCAGTTTTGAGCAAAATACCAAGGCTATAGCCTTACTTTTTGGCCAAAAAAGGGCTCATTTCCATCACTTTTCAATCTTCAATCAAAATCAATCAATTTCAAATTTGGTCATTTTTGAGCAAAATACCAAGGCTATAGCCTTACGTGTTGGCCAGAAATGGCTCATTTTCATCACTTTTCAGTCTTCAATCAAAATCAATCAATTTCAAATTTGGTCAGTTTTGAGCAAAATACCAAGGCTATAGCCTTACTTTTTGGCCAAAAAAGGGCTCATTTCCATCACTTTTCAATCTTCAATCAAAATCAATCAATTTCAAATTTGGTCATTTTTGAGCAAAATACCAAGGCTATAGCCTTACGTTTTGGCCAAAAGTGGCTCATTTTCATCACTTTTCAATCTTCAATCAAAATCAATCAATTTCAAATTTGGTCAGTTTTGAGCAAAATACCAAGGCTATAGCCTTACGTGTTGGCCAGAAATGGCTCATTTTCATCACTTTTAAGTCTTCAATCAAAATCAATCAATTTCAAATTTGGTCAGTTTTGAGCAAAATACCAAGGCTATAGCCTTACTTTTTGGCCAAAAAAGGGCTCATTTCCATCACTTTTCAATCTTCAATCAAAATCAATCAATTTCAAATTTGGTCAGTTTTGAGCAAAATACCAAGGCTATAGCCTTACTTTTTGGCCAAAAGTGGCTCATTTTCAGCACTTTTCAATCTTCAATCAAAATCAATCAATGTCAAATTTGGTCAGTTTTGAGCAAAATACCAAGGCCATAGTCTTACTTTTTGGCCAAAAAAGGGCTCATTTTCATCACTTTTCAATCTTCAATCAAAATCAATCAATTTCAAATTTGGTCATTTTTGAGCAAAATACCAAGGCTATAGCCTTACTTTTTGGCCAAAAATGGCTTATTTTCATCACTTTTCAGTCTTCAATCAAAATCAATCAATTTCAAATTTGGTCAGTTTTGAGCAAAATACCAAGGCTATAGCCTTACTTTTTGGCCAAACAAGGGCTCATTTCCATCACTTTTCAATCTTCAATCAAAATCAATCAATTTCAAATTTGGTCATTTTTGAGCAAAATACCAAGGCTATAGCCTTACTTTTTGGCCAAAAAAGGGCTCATTTCCATCACTTTTCAATCTTCAATCAAAATCAATCAATTTCAAATTTGGTCAGTTTTGAGCAAAATACCAAGGCTATAGCCTTACTTTTTGCCCAAAAAAGGGCTCATTTCCATCACTTTTCAATCTTCAATCAAAATCAATCAATTTCAAATTTGGTCATTTTTGAGCAAAATACCAAGGCCATAGCCTTACGTTTTGGCCAAAAGTGGCTCATTTTCATCACTTTTAAGTCTTCAATCAAAATCAATCAATTTCAAATTTGGTCAGTTTTGAGCAAAATACCAAGGCTATAGCCTTACGTGTTGGCCAGAAATGGCTCATTTTCATCACTTTTAAGTCTTCAATCAAAATCAATCAATTTCAAATTTGGTCAGTTTTGAGCAAAATACCAAGGCTATAGCCTTACTTTTTGGCCAAAAAAGGGCTCATTTCCATCACTTTTCAATCTTCAATCAAAATCAATCAATTTCAAATTTGGTCAGTTTTGAGCAAAATACCAAGGCTATAGCCTTACTTTTTGGCCAAAAGTGGCTCATTTTCAGCACTTTTCAATCTTCAATCAAAATCAATCAATGTCAAATTTGGTCAGTTTTGAGCAAAATACCAAGGCCATAGTCTTACTTTTTGGCCAAAAAAGGGCTCATTTTCATCACTTTTCAATCTTCAATCAAAATCAATCAATTTCAAATTTGGTCATTTTTGAGCAAAATACCAAGGCTATAGCCTTACTTTTTGGCCAAAAATGGCTTATTTTCATCACTTTTCAGTCTTCAATCAAAATCAATCAATTTCAAATTTGGTCAGTTTTGAGCAAAATACCAAGGCTATAGCCTTACTTTTTGGCCAAACAAGGGCTCATTTCCATCACTTTTCAATCTTCAATCAAAATCAATCAATTTCAAATTTGGTCATTTTTGAGCAAAATACCAAGGCTATAGCCTTACTTTTTGGCCAAAAAAGGGCTCATTTCCATCACTTTTCAATCTTCAATCAAAATCAATCAATTTCAAATTTGGTCAGTTTTGAGCAAAATACCAAGGCTATAGCCTTACTTTTTGCCCAAAAAAGGGCTCATTTCCATCACTTTTCAATCTTCAATCAAAATCAATCAATTTCAAATTTGGTCATTTTTGAGCAAAATACCAAGGCCATAGCCTTACGTTTTGGCCAAAAGTGGCTCATTTTCATCACTTTTAAGTCTTCAATCAAAATCAATCAATTTCAAATTTGGTCAGTTTTGAGCAAAATACCAAGGCTATAGCCTTACTTTTTGGCCAAAAAAGGGCTCATTTCCATCACTTTTCAATCTTCAATCAAAATCAATCAAATTCAAATTTGGTCAGTTTTGAGCAAAATACCAAGGCTATAGCCTTACTTTTTGGCCAAAAGTGGCTCATTTTCAGCACTTTTCAATCTTCAATCAAAATCAATCAATGTCAAATTTGGTCAGTTTTGAGCAAAATACCAAGGCCATAGTCTTACTTTTTGGCCAAAAAAGGGCTCATTTTCATCACTTTTCAATCTTCAATCAAAATCAATCAATTTCAAATTTGGTCATTTTTGAGCAAAATACCAAGGCTATAGCCTTACTTTTTGGCCAAAAATGGCTTATTTTCATCACTTTTCAGTCTTCAATCAAAATCAATCAATTTCAAATTTGGTCAGTTTTGAGCAAAATACCAAGGCTATAGCCTTACTTTTTGGCCAAACAAGGGCTCATTTCCATCACTTTTCAATCTTCAATCAAAATCAATCAATTTCAAATTTGGTCATTTTTGAGCAAAATACCAAGGCTATAGCCTTACTTTTTGGCCAAAAAAGGGCTCATTTCCATCACTTTTCAATCTTCAATCAAAATCAATCAATTTCAAATTTGGTCAGTTTTGAGCAAAATACCAAGGCTATAGCCTTACTTTTTGCCCAAAAAAGGGCTCATTTCCATCACTTTTCAATCTTCAATCAAAATCAATCAATTTCAAATTTGGTCATTTTTGAGCAAAATACCAAGGCCATAGCCTTACGTTTTGGCCAAAAGTGGCTCATTTTCATCACTTTTCAATCTTCAATCAAAATCAATCAATTTCAAATTTGGTCAGTTTTGAGCAAAATACCAAGGCTATAGCCTTACTTTTTGGCCAAACAAGGGCTCATTTCCATCACTTTTCAATCTTCAATCAAAATCAATCAATTTCAAATTTGGTCATTTCTGAGCAAAATACCAAGGCTATAGCCTTACGTGTTGGCCAGAAATGGCTCATTTTCATCACTTTTCAGTCTTCAATCAAAATCAATCAATTTCAAATTTGGTCAGTTTTGAGCAAAATACCAAGGCTATAGCCTTACTTTTTGGCCAAAAAACGGCTCATTTCCATCACTTTTCAATCTTCAATCAAAATCAATCAATTTCAAATTTGGTCATTTTTGAGCAAAATACCAAGGCTATAGCCTTACTTTTTGGCCAAAAGTGGCTCATTTTCAGCACTTTTCAATCTTCAATCAAAATCAATCAATTTCAAATTTGGTCAGTTTTGAGCAAAGTACCAAGGCCATAGCCTTACTTTTTGGCCAAAAAAGGGCTCATTTTCATCACTTTTCAATCTTCAATCAAAATCAATCAATTTCAAATTTGGTCATTTTTGAGCAAAATACCACGGCTATAGCCTTACTTTTTGGCCAAAAATGGCTCATTTTCATCACTTTTCAATCTTCAATCAAAATCAATCAATTTCAAATTTGGTCATTTTTGAGCAAAATACCAAGGCTATAGCCTTACGTGTTGGCCAAAAGTGGCTCATTTTCATCACTTTTCAATCTTCAATCAAAATCAATCAATTTCAAATTTGGTCATTTTTGAGCAAAATACCAAGGCTATAGCCTTACTTTTTGGCCAAAAGTGGCTCATTTTCATCACTTTTCAATCTTCAATCAAAATCAATCAATTTCAAATTTGGTCATTTTTGAGCAAAATACCAAGGCTATAGCCTTACTATTTGGCCACATATGGCTCATTTTCATCACTTTTCAATCTTCAATCAAAATCAATCAATTTCACATTTGGTCATTTTTGAGCAAAATACCAAGGCTATAGCCTTACTTTTTGGCCAAAAATGGCTCATTTTCATCACTTTTCAATCTTCAATCAAAATCAATCAATTTCAAATTTGGTCATTTGTGAGCAAAATACCAAGGCTATAGCCTTACTTTTTGGCCAAAAATGGCTCATTTTCATCACTTTTCAATCTTCAATCAAAATCAATCAATTTCAAATTTGGTCATTTTTGAGCAAAATACCAAGGCTATAGCCTTACTTTTTGGCCAAAAAAGGGCTCATTTTCATCACTTTTCAATCTTCAATCAAAATCAATCAATTTCAAATTTGGTCATTTTTGAGCAAAATACCAAGGCTATAGCCTTACGTTGTGGCCACAAATGGCTCATTTTCATCACTTTTCAATCTTCAATCAAAATCAATCAATTTCAAATTTGGTCAGTTTTGAGCAAAATACCAAGGCTATAGCCTTACTTTTTGGCCAGAAATGGCTCATTTTCATCACTTTTCAGTCTTCAATCAAAATCAATCAATTTCAAATTTGGTCAGTTTTGAGCAAAATACCAAGGCTATAGCCTTACTTTTTGGCCAAAAAAGGGCTCATTTCCATCACTTTTCAATCTTCAATCAAAATCAATCAATTTCAAATTTGGTCATTTTTGAGCAAAATACCAAGGCTATAGCCTTACGTTTTGGCCAAAAGTGGCTCATTTTCATCACTTTTCAATCTTCAATCAAAATCAATCAATTTCAAATTTGGTCAGTTTTGAGCAAAATACCAAGGCTATAGCCTTACGTGTTGGCCAGAAATGGCTCATTTTCATCACTTTTAAGTCTTCAATCAAAATCAATCAATTTCAAATTTGGTCAGTTTTGAGCAAAATACCAAGGCTATAGCCGTACTTTTTGGCCAAAAATGGCTCATTTTCATCACTTTTCAATCTTCAATCAAAATCAATCAATTTCAAATTTGGTCATTTGTGAGCAAAATACCAAGGCTATAGCCTTACGTTTTGGCCACAAATGGCTCATTTTCATCACTTTTCAATCTTCAATCAAAATCAATCAATTTCAAATTTGGTCAGTTTTGAGCAAAATACCAAGGCTATAGCCTTACTTTTTGGCCAAAAATGGCTCATTTTCATCACTTTTCAATCTTCAATCAAAATCAATCACTTTCAAATTTGGTCATTTTTGAGCAAAATACCAAGGCTATAGCCTTACGTGTTGGCCAGAAATGGCTCATTTTCATCACTTTTCAATCTTCAATCAAAATCAATCAATTTCAAATTTGGTCATTTTTGAGCAAAATACCAAGGCTATAGCCTTACTTTTTGGCCAAAAAAGGGCTCATTTTCATCACTTTTCAATCTTCAATCAAAATCAATCAATTTCAAATTTGGTCATTTTTGAGCAAAATACCAAGGCTATAGCCTTACGTTGTGGCCACAAATGGCTCATTTTCATCACTTTTCAATCTTCAATCAAAATCAATCAATTTCAAATTTGGTCAGTTTTGAGCAAAATACCAAGGCTATAGCCTTACTTTTTGGCCAGAAATGGCTCATTTTCATCACTTTTCAGTCTTCAATCAAAATCAATCAATTTCAAATTTGGTCAGTTTTGAGCAAAATACCAAGGCTATAGCCTTACTTTTTGGCCAAAAAAGGGCTCATTTCCATCACTTTTCAATCTTCAATCAAAATCAATCAATGTCAAATTTGGTCATTTTTGAGCAAAATACCAAGGCTATAGCCTTACGTTTTGGCCAAAAGTGGCTCATTTTCATCACTTTTCAATCTTCAATCAAAATCAATCAATTTCAAATTTGGTCAGTTTTGAGCAAAATACCAAGGCTATAGCCTTACGTGTTGGCCAGAAATGGCTCATTTTCATCACTTTTAAGTCTTCAATCAAAATCAATCAATTTCAAATTTGGTCAGTTTTGAGCAAAATACCAAGGCTATAGCCGTACTTTTTGGCCAAAAATGGCTCATTTTCATCACTTTTCAATCTTCAATCAAAATCAATCAATTTCAAATTTGGTCATTTTTGAGCAAAATACCAAGGCTATAGCCTTACTTTTTGGCCACAAATGGCTCATTTTCATCACTTTTCAATCTTCAATCAAAATCAATCAATTTCAAATTTGGTCAGTTTTGAGCAAAATACCAAGGCTATAGCCTTACTTTTTGGCCAAAAATGGCTCATTTTCATCACTTTTCAATCTTCAATCAAAATCAATCACTTTCAAATTTGGTCATTTTTGAGCAAAATACCAAGGCTATAGCCTTACGTGTTGGCCAGAAATGGCTCATTTTCATCACTTTTCAATCTTCAATCAAAATCAATCAATTTCAAATTTGGTCATTTTTGAGCAAAATACCAAGGCTATAACCTTACGTGTTGGCCAGAAATGGCTCATTTTCATCACTTTTCAGTCTTCAATCAAAATCAATCAATTTCAAATTTGGTCATTTTTGAGCAAAATACCAAGGCTATAGCCTTACTTTTTGGCCAAACATGGCTCATTTTCATCACTTTTCAATCTTCAATCAGAATCAATGAATTTCAAATTTGGTCATTTATGAGCAAAATACCAAGGCTATAGCCTTACGTTTTGGCCAAAATTGGCTCATTTTCATCACTTTTCAATCTTCAATCAAAATCAATCAATTTCAAATTTGGTCATTTTTGAGCAAAATACCAAGGCTATAGCCTTACGTGTTGGCCAGAAATGGCTCATTTTCATCACTTTTCAGTCTTCAATCAAAATCAATCAATTTCAAATTTGGTCAGTTTTGAGCAAAATACCAAGGCTATAGCCTTACTTTTTGGCCAAATAAGGGCTCATTTCCATCATTTTTCAATCTTCAATCAAAATCAATCAATTTCAAATTTGGTCATTTTTGAGCAAAATACCAAGGCTATAGCCTTACGTTTTGGCCAAAATTGGCTCATTTTCATCACTTTTCAATCTTCAATCAAAATCAATCAATTTCAAATTTGGTCATTTTTGAGCAAAATACCAAGGCTATAGCCTTACGTGTTGGCCAGAAATGGCTCATGTTCATCACTTTTCAGTCTTCAATCAAAATCAATCAATTTCAAATTTGGTCAGTTTTGAGCAAAATACCAAGGCTATAGCCTTACTTTTTGGCCAAATAAGGGCTCATGTCCATCATTTTTCAATCTTCAATCAAAATCAATCAATTTCAAATTTGGTCATTTTTGAGCAAAATACCAAGGCTATAGCCTTACTTTTTGGCCAAAAGTGGCTCATTTTCGTCACTTTTCAATCTTCAATCAAAATCAATCAATTTCAAGTTTGGTCATTTTTGAGCAAAATACCAAGGCTATAGCCTTACTTTTTGGCCAAAAATGGCTTATTTTCATCACTTTTCAATCTTCAATCAAAATCAATCAATTTCAAATTTGGTCATTTTTGAGCAAAATACCAAGGCTATAGCCTCACTTTTTTGGCCAAACATGGCTCATTGTCATCACTTTTCAATCTTCAATCAAAATCAATCAATTTCAAATTTGGTCATTTTTGAGCAAAATACCAAGGCTATAGCCTTGCGTTTTGGCCAAAAATGGCTCATTTTCATCACTTTTCAGTCTTCAATCAGAATCAATCAATTTCAAATTTGGTCAGTTTTGAGCAAAATACCAAGGCTATAGCTTTACGTGTTGGCCAAACATGGCTCATTTTCATCACTTTTCAATCTTCAATCAAACTCAATCAATTTCAAATTTGGTCATTTTTGAGCAAAATACCAAGGCTATAGCCTTACTTTTTGGCCAAAAGTGGCTCATTTTCAGCACTTTTCAATCTTCAATCAAAATCAATCAATTTCAAATTTGGTCATTTTTGAGCAAAATACCAAGGCTATAGCCTTACTTTTTGGCCAGAAATGGCTCATTTTCATCACTTTTCAATCTTCAATCAAAATCAATCAATTTCAAATTTGGTCAGTTTTGAGCAAAATACCAAGGCTATAGCCTTACTTTTTGGCCAAAAATGGCTCATTTTCACCACTTTTCAATCTTCAATCAAAATCAATCAATTTCAAATTTGGTCATTTTTGAGCAAAATACCAAGGCTATAGCCTTACTTTTTGGCCAAAAGAGGCTCATTTTCATCACTTTTCAATCTTCAATCAAAATCAATCAATTTCAAATTTGGTCATTTTTGAGCAAAATACCAAGGCTATAGCCTTACTTTTTGGCCAGAAATGGCTCATTTTCATCACTTTTCAATCTTCAATCAAAATCAATCAATTTCAAATTTGGTCAGTTTTGAGCAAAATACCAAGGCTATAGCCTTACTTTTTGGCCAAAAATGGCTCATTTTCATCACTTTTCAATCTTCAATCAAAATCAATCAATTTCAAATTTGGTCATTTTTGAGCAAAATACCAAGGCTATAGCCTTACTTTTTGGCCAAAAGAGGCTCATTTTCATCACTTTTCAATCTTCAATCAAAATCAATCAATTTCACATTTGGTCATTTTTGAGCAAACTACCAAGGCTATAGCCTTACTTTTTGGCCAGAAATGGCTCATTTTCATCACTTTTCAATCTTCAATCAAAATCACTCAATTTCAAATTTGGTCATTTTTGAGCAAAATACCAAGGCTATAGCCTTACTTTTTGGCCAAAAATGGCTCATTTTCATCACTTTTCAATCTTCAATCAAAATCAATCAATTTCAAATTTGGTCATTTTTGAGCAAAATACCAAGGCTATAGCCTTACGTGTTGGCCAGAAATGGCTCATTTTCATCACTTTTCAGTCTTCAATCAAAATCAATCAATTTCAAATTTGGTCAGTTTTGAGCAAAATACCAAGGCTATAGCCTCATTTTTTGGCCAAAAAACTGGCTCATTTCCATCACTTTTCAATCTTCAATCAAAATCAATCAATTTCAAATTTGGTCATTTTTGAGCAAAATACCAAGGCTATAGCCTTATGTGTTCGCCAGAAATGGCTCATTTTCATCACTTTTCAGTCTTGAATCAAAATCAATCACTTTCAATTTGGTCATTTTTGAGCAAAATACCAAGGCTATAGCCGTACTTTTTGGCCACATATGGCTCATTTTCATCACTTTTCAATCTTCAATCAAAATCAATCAATTTCAAATTTGGTCATTTTTGAGCAAAATACCAAGGCTATAGCCTTATGTGTTCGCCAGAAATGGCTCATTTTCATCACTTTTCAGTCTTGAATCAAAATCAATCAATTTCAAATTTGGTCAGTTTTGAGCAAAATACCAAGGCTATAGCCTTACTTTTTGGCCAAAAATGGCTCATTTTCATCACTTTTCAATCTTCAATCAAAATCAATCAATTTCAAATTTGGTCATTTTTGAGCAAAATACCAAGGCTATAGCCTTACTTTTTGGCCAAAAATGGCTCATTTTCATCACTTTTCAATCTTCAATCAAAATCAATCAATTTCAAATTTGGTCATTTTTGAGCAAAATACCAAGGCTATAGCCTTATGTGTTCGCCAGAAATGGCTCATTTTCATCACTTTTCAGTCTTGAATCAAAATCAATCACTTTCAATTTGGTCATTTTTGAGCAAAATACCAAGGCTATAGCCTTACTTTTTGGCCACATATGGCTCATTTTCATCACTTTTCAATCTTCAATCAAAATCAATCAATTTCAAGTTTGGTCATTTTTGAGCAAAATACCAAGGCTATAGCCTTATGTGTTCGCCAGAAATGGCTCATTTTCATCACTTTTCAGTCTTGAATCAAAATCAATCAATTTCAAATTTGGTCAGTTTTGAGCAAAATACCAAGGCTATAGCCTTACTTTTTGGCCAAAAAAGGGCTCATTTTCATCACTTTTCAATCTTCAATCAAAATCAATCAATTTCAAATTTGGTCATTTTTGAGCAAAATACCAAGGCTATAGCCTTACTTTTTGGCCAGAAATGGCTCATTTTCATCACTTTTCAATCTTCAATCAAAATGAATCAATTTCAAATTTGGTCATTTTTGAGCAAAATACCAAGGCTATAGCCTTACGTTTTGGCCAAAAATGGCTCATTTTCATCACTTTTCAATCTTCAATCAAAATCAATCAATTTCAAATTTGGTCATTTTTGAGCAAAATACCAAGGCTATAGCCTTACTTTTTGGCCAAAAATGGCTCATTTTCATCACTTTTCAATCTTCAATCAAAATCAATCAATTTCAAATTTGGTCATTTTTGAGCAAAATACCAAGGCTATAGCCTTACTTTTTGGCCAAAAATGGCTCATTTTCATCACTTTTCAATCTTCAATCAAAATCAATCAATTTCAAATTTGGTCATTTTTGAGCAAAACACCAAGGCTATAGCCTTACGTGTTGGCCAGACATGGCTCATTTTCATCACTTTTCAGTCTTCAATCAAAATCAATCAATTTCAAATTTGGTCAGTTTTGAGCAAAATACCAAGGCTATAGCCTTACTTTTTGGCCAAACAAGGGCTCATTTCCATCACTTTTCAATCTTCAATCAAAATCAATCAATTTCAAATTTGGTCATTTTTGAGCAAAATACCAAGGCTATAGCCTTATGTGTTCGCCAGAAATGGCTCATTTTCATCACTTTTCAGTCTTGAATCAAAATCAATCAATTTCAAATTTGGTCAGTTTTGAGCAAAATACCAAGGCTATAGCCTTACTTTTTGGCCAAAAAACTGGCTCATTTCCATCACTTTTCAATCTTCAATCAAAATCAATCAATTTCAAATTTGGTCATTTTTGAGCAAAATACCAAGGCTATAGCCTTATGTGTTCGCCAGAAATGGCTCATTTTCATCACTTTTCAGTCTTGAATCAAAATCAATCAATTTCAAATTTGGTCATTTTTGAGCAAAATACCAAGGCTATAGCCTTATGTGTTCGCCAGAAATGGCTCATTTCCATCACTTTTCAATCTTCAATCAAAATCAATCAATTTCAAATTTGGTCATTTTTGAGCAAAATACCAAGGCTATAGCCTTACGTTTTGGCCAAAAATGGCTCATTTTCATCACTTTTCAATCTTCAATCAAAATCAATCAATTTCAAATTTGGTCATTTTTGAGCAAAATACCAAGGCTATAGCCTTACTTTTTGGACAAAATTGGCTCATTTTCATCACTTTTCAATCTTCAATCAAAATCATTCAATTTCAAATTTGGTCATTTTTGAGCAAAATACCAAGGCCATAGCCTTACTTTTTGGCCAAAACAGGGCTCATTTCCATCACTTTTCAATCTTCAATCAAAATCAATCAATTTCAAATTTGGTCATTTTTGAGCAAAATACCAAGGCTATAGCCTTACTTTTTGGCCAAAAATGGCTCATTTTCATCACTTTTCAATCTTCAATCAAAATCAATCAATTTCAAATTTGGTCATTTTTGAGCAAAATACCAAGGCTATAGCCTTACTTTTTGGCCAAAAATGGCTCATTTTCATCACTTTTCAATCTTCAATCAAAATCAATCAATTTCGAATTTGGTCATTTTTGAGCAAAATACCAAGGCTATAGCCTTACTTTTTGGCCAAAAATGGCTCATTTTCATCACTTTTCAATCTTCAATCAAAATCAATCAATTTCAAATTTGGTCATTTTTGAGCAAAATACCAAGGCTATAGCCTTACTTTTTGGCCAAAAATGGCTCATTTTCATCACTTTTCAATCTTCAATCAAAATCAATCAATTTCAAATTTGGTCATTTTTGAGCAAAATACCAAGGCTATAGCCTTACTTTTTGGCCAAAAATGGCTCATTTTCATCACTTTTCAATCTTCAATCAAAATCAATCAATTTCAAATTTGGTCATTTTTGAGCAAAACACCAAGGCTATAGCCTTACGTGTTGGCCAGAAATGGCTCATTTTCATCACTTTTCAGTCTTCAATCAAAATCAATCAATTTCAAATTTGGTCAGTTTTGAGCAAAATACCAAGGCTATAGCCTTACTTTTTGGCCAAAAAACTGGCTCATTTCCATCACTTTTCAATCTTCAATCAAAATCAATCAATTTCAAATTTGGTCATTTTTGAGCAAAATACCAAGGCTATAGCCTTATGTGTTCGCCAGAAATGGCTCATTTTCATCACTTTTCAGTCTTGAATCAAAATCACTCAATTTCAAATTTGGTCAGTTTTGAGCAAAATACCAAGGCTATAGCCTTACGTTTTGGCCAAAAATGGCTCATTTTCATCACTTTTCAATCTTCAATCAAAATCAATCAATTTCAAATTTGGTCATTTTTGAGCAAAATACCAAGGCTATAGCCTTACTTTTTGGACAAAATTGGCTCATTTTCATCACTTTTCAATCTTCAATCAAAATCATTCAATTTCAAATTTGGTCATTTTTGAGCAAAATACCAAGGCCATAGCCTTACTTTTTGGCCAAAAAAGGGCTCATTTCCATCACTTTTCAATCTTCAATCAAAATCAATCAATTTCAAATTTGGTCATTTTTGAGCAAAATACCAAGGCTATAGCCTTACTTTTTGGCCAAAAATGGCTCATTTTCATCACTTTTCAATCTTCAATCAAAATCAATCAATTTCAAATTTGGTCATTTTTGAGCAAAATACCAAGGCTATAGCCTTACTTTTTGGCCAAAAATGGCTCATTTTCATCACTTTTCAATCTTCAATCAAAATCAATCAATTTCGAATTTGGTCATTTTTGAGCAAAATACCAAGGCTATAGCCTTACTTTTTGGCCAAAAATGGCTCATTTTCATCACTTTTCAATCTTCAATCAAAATCAATCAATTTCAAATTTGGTCATTTTTGAGCAAAATACCAAGGCTATAGCCTTACTTTTTGGCCAAAAATGGCTCATTTTCATCACTTTTCAATCTTCAATCAAAATCAATCAATTTCAAATTTGGTCATTTTTGAGCAAAATACCAAGGCTATAGCCTTACTTTTTGGCCAAAAATGGCTCATTTTCATCACTTTTCAATCTTCAATCAAAATCAATCAATTTCAAATTTGGTCATTTTTGAGCAAAACACCAAGGCTATAGCCTTACGTGTTGGCCAGAAATGGCTCATTTTCATCACTTTTCAGTCTTCAATCAAAATCAATCAATTTCAACTTTGGTCAGTTTTGAGCAAAATACCAAGGCTATAGCCTTACTTTTTGGCCAAAAAACTGGCTCATTTCCATCACTTTTCAATCTTCAATCAAAATCAATCAATTTCAAATTTGGTCATTTTTGAGCAAAATACCAAGGCTATAGCCTTATGTGTTCGCCAGAAATGGCTCATTTTCATCACTTTTCAGTCTTGAATCAAAATCACTCAATTTCAAATTTGGTCAGTTTTGAGCAAAATACCAAGGCTATAGCCTTACTTTTTGGCCAAAAAAGGGCTCATTTCCATCACTTTTCAATCTTCAATCAAAATCAATCAATTTCAAATTTGGTCATTTTTGAGCAAAATACCAAGGCTATAGCCTTACTTTTTGGCCAAAAAACTGGCTCATTTCCATCACTTTTCAATCTTCAATCAAAATCAATCAATTTCAAATTTGGTCATTTTTGAGCAAAATACCAAGGCTATAGCCTTATGTGTTCGCCAGAAATGGCTCATTTTCATCACTTTTCAGTCTTGAATCAAAATCAATCAATTTCAAATTTGGTCATTTTTGAGCAAAATACCAAGGCTATAGCCTTATGTGTTCGCCAGAAATGGCTCATTTTCATCACTTTTCAATCTTCAATCAAAATCAATCAATTTCAAATTTGGTCATTTTTGAGCAAAATACCAAGGCTATAGCCTTATGTGTTCGCCAGAAATGGCTCATTTTCATCACTTTTCAGTCTTGAATCAAAATCAATCAATTTCAAATTTGGTCATTTTTGAGCAAAATACCAAGGCTATAGCCTTATGTGTTCGCCAGAAATGGCTCATTTTCATCACTTTTCAGTCTTGAATCAAAATCACTCAATTTCAAATTTGGTCAGTTTTGAGCAAAATACCAAGGCTATAGCCTTACTTTTTGGCCAAAAAAGGGCTCATTTCCATCACTTTTCAATCTTCAATCAAAATCAATCAATTTCAAATTTGGTCATTTTTGAGCAAAATACCAAGGCTATAGCCTTACTTTTTGGCCAAAAAACTGGCTCATTTCCATCACTTTTCAATCTTCAATCAAAATCAATCAATTTCAAATTTGGTCATTTTTGAGCAAAATACCAAGGCTATAGCCTTATGTGTTCGCCAGAAATGGCTCATTTTCATCACTTTTCAGTCTTGAATCAAAATCAATCAATTTCAAATTTGGTCATTTTTGAGCAAAATACCAAGGCTATAGCCTTATGTGTTCGCCAGAAATGGCTCATTTTCATCACTTTTCAATCTTCAATCAAAATCAATCAATTTCAAATTTGGTCATTTTTGAGCAAAATACCAAGGCTATAGCCTTATGTGTTCGCCAGAAATGGCTCATTTTCATCACTTTTCAGTCTTGAATCAAAATCAATCAATTTCAAATTTGGTCAGTTTTGAGCAAAATACCAAGGCTATAGCCTTACTTTTTGGCCAAACAAGGGCTCATTTCCATCACTTTTCAATCTTCAATCAAAATCAATCAATTTCAAATTTGGTCATTTCTGAGCAAACTACCAAGGCTATAGCCTTACGTGTTGGCGAGAAATGGCTCATTTTCATCACTTTTCAATCTTCAATCAAAATCAATCAATTTCAAATTTGGTCATTTTTGAGCAAAATACCAAGGCTATAGCCTTACTTTTTGGCCAAAAATGGCTCATTTTCATCACTTTTCAGTCTTGAATCAAAATCAATCAATTTCAAATTTGGTCATTTTTGAGCAAAATACCAAGGCTATAGCCTTACTTTTTGGCCAAAAATGGCTCATTTTCATCACTTTTCAATCTTCAATCAAAATCAATCAATTTCAAATTTGGTCATTTTTGAGCAAAATACCAAGGCTATAGCCTTACTTTTTGGCCAAAAGTGGCTCATTTTCATCACTTTTCAATCTTCAATCAAAATCAATCAATTTCAAATTTGGTCATTTTTGAGCAAAATACCAAGGCTATAGCCTTACTTTTTGGCCAAAAATGGCTCATTTTCATCACTTTTCAATCTTCAATCAAAATCAATCAATTTCAAATTTGGTCATTTTTGAGCAAAATACCAAGGCTATAGCCTTACGTTTTGGCCAAAAATGGCTCATTTTCATCACTTTTCAATCTTCAATCAAAATCAATCAATTTCAAATTTGGT